>QVRM01006620.1:0-50216 GCA_003439945.1 Dermanyssus gallinae
CGCACATGGCGCGATTCGTCTCCCGGAGCTCCCCTGATACAATCCAGCAAGTCTGACTTGCTTGGGACGAACCTACAGACTAAGGAACGGGTTGAAGCATGAGGCTCCCCTCTCCTGGGTCTCGAAGTAATGGTTCACATTCCGAACAAGGAGAGGTTCTGTGGAGGTGGTTTTAGTAGGTGGTGTGCGCTCGGATTAGATTGAGTCGTGTACTCTCTCCCCTTGTGTTTAGCCCCACACTATCCGCGACACTATCGGCGGATTTACGTACATGCATTTTCTACCCCCGGAAAAAAATGGGTCTGTCAAGATTACGTATATAGACTACCCCCTCCCCCACAAACACAGGAAGAGCATATATAATAACCGGTAATAACAATTATAGTGTACATATACACTTATTTTAACATAGCACTTAAATGCTAGAACAGCCAGATGAACTTTCATTCCAAAATTGCGTGCAGGTCTAGCCCAAACATTTGGCCGTCTCTTTCACACATACGAGAACAATGCGTATGTCGCCGTCAAGTTTGGTCAGCGTGTCGGCCATCACTTCATACCAACGACCACATATACACGTGTATGTCTGCATAGCTATATATATGAAAACATTTACACAACATTAGTGTTAGTAAATACACATCTTATGCGATCTACCTCACATCGTTATGTTTACAATAACTCCTTGCAATGCTCGTTATTTAGAGCATATTGTTAAAGAATGTACAGCCCTAGGGGGAAGCAGAGATATAGAGCTGTCGGATGCCCTAGCTCTAGGACCAAACGTTAGAAAGGACCTGGTCGATATTACAAAGAAGAGGCTGTCCCAATGGAAAGCAAATACTCAGTAGGTATGGAAGTGTACATTGATTATTCAGATGCATAGGTAACATATATGCTGCCGCTCTAAGCGCCCCTGATAAAAAAGGGTGACATGTGTATTTAGGTATGCATGCCAAGCGAATAATAATCAATCAATCAATCATTATGGAAATATAGCATATGTATACATACATTTTCATTCAAAGTATTTATTAGACCTCTGCGGCCTACCTTGTTGAAACTCTACGAACGCAGAAGTATGCCCGCATTTTTTTAGCCTGGGCACTGGGCCTAGCTTTCCGGCTCCCGGCACTAGTAGTAGGATTTCACGCTCAACCCGTTTATCCGTTTCTCATAATCTTTCTTTGTCACTCTCGCACTCACTCTCTTTAGCCTTCTAGTTTTGTCCTCAACCCGTTTTCTCGTCTCCCTCCCGACGTCGTACTCATCGTAGCCTTTTCTCTGTTTGGTGGTCGATAGAAGTTTCTTTTCCAGTGTAACTCCTTCTGTATTGCGTGCGCGCATCTGCGCGAACTCTCCGCCTCTTTATAAGTTCTCTTCGAGCTTTCTCTTTGCGCGTCATCTAACGCCGTTCTTTCCGCTAGCGTTTGCTAGCGTTGTACATCTTCTATCTTGCTTTACTTTCAACACTTGCCATCTTCACACGATCCCTCCCTCTCAGACTTGCTTCTTATTCCTCCTTCTCATTTTTGTCATCCGTCGGAACAAATCAGTTGAAAATACGAGATACAGATAGACAGACAGGACGCAAGCAAGCGAACAGCAAGCGAGTTGTCGGAATTCAATTTGACTGCACTTTTTTGCACTTTTTCCTAGAATCGTAAGTCCATACTAGACGAATTTAAGGCTAAGGCATGAGGTGGCCTGCTGAAGCCTGCTACAGCAGCGTTGCGTAGGGTAGGGCGACGAAGGATAGATAGGACGTAGAGTACGGCGCACGCCAGTACAGGCTGCCTTGCAGCATAGAGATTTCTTCTTCAACTAAATGGCATAAGCCGGACGGGTTAGTTTACCGTTCAGTACTCAGTCGTTTGCCACTCGCGGCCTCGTGCGTTCGCTGACGAGGCGGCGTACGTAGCAGCGTTGCGGGTGAGTGCTCTCCTGCTCTCTCGAAAAGTGACCCAAACGAGAAAAATACGTAGGAAAAACCACAACCACGGCTATAGCCGTGTGCGACTGGCAAAGCACAAGGCGACTAAGTTGTTCCTGCCTCAGATCTCTGCAACGCGTGATCACCGCGCGCAGTGGCGCAGTGGTCGCGATGTATGTCGCGTGTGTATCACGGCCTTGACTTGAGGTGGATGCAACATACGTTCGTAGCATACGTAGCATACGCGCGATGTATACGCATCTGGGCATCGTGTTTGGTGTTGGTGTTTCCGTGTGTATCCGCAGAAGCGGGGAGGAGGGTAGGTATAAGGCAGTGTGAATATTATATTGATATGCTTCCGAGCGCTCGACGATGAGAGAATCAAGCTCTCGTCATCCATGTATGCAGTATCCACAGTGCTGACTGACGATCGGAGTGGGCACATGGTTAGCTCTTCGACTTCGACGAAAGTGTCTGGCCCACAAGAACTTGTAAGATTATGAGAAAAGCAATGAAAGCGTTAGCGTTAGGAGCCTTGATATTTTATTCGTCTTAAATATACACGTGCACGTATTCAAAGAGATCTGGTTTGCCCACACTTATGATTACTAGTAGTCTAGTAATACATTGTCATCGCTTATACATTACAAGATGAGAAATATAGTGGTTGTAGTATATCAGTAGCCATGTTAACTCTCTCCTCGGACATGCGATTTAAGCTTCAGTCTTCGGCAAGCATTTTGACGTCTCAATGAATTTCTTGAGCACCGCAACACTATTAACCGTGGCGTCAACTGTGAGATATTCTAGCCTACGCGACTTTGTCAAGAACAAGCGGCCTGCGTTGCTCTCAGAGGGAGTGATTCTGCTCCACGATAACGCGCATCCACACGCATCCAGGGTTATACACAATATGCTGACCGGACATGTCGCCTTGCGACATCCATCAGTTTGTCCTGCTAAAACACTTTAAAGGAAGACACTTTAACTCAGACGACGAACTGAATGACACATTGGAGGTCTGGCTCTGGGTTTTGGCACAGCCGCATGGATTCTGGGAACAGAGAACCCCTCGGCTCGTAAAACAGTGGGTTAATTTAGTGATTGGAAGAAACACGGCAAAAAAATGATTTTTCCCAATGGAAGGAGGAGGCGAGAACGTCTTGTTAAGAAATGAGAATGGAATTTAATAAAATAGTTATTCTGTCTTTTGTTTCTCCCATATAGTTGTGCAATCTACGTGGTCTGCGTTTCGCAGTTGCCGAGTACTTACACGTTCATGACAGCCATAATTGTTATGTTTTACGTTAAATTTTTTTAAATTCAGAGTCGTAAAATTTTTCCAAGATGTTTCTGCTGCCTCCTTGCTATGAGAAAACCTATTTTCTTGCTGAGTGCTACTAAACCTAAAAACACATAACTTTCTCATACGCCGTCGCTAAAGCAGGCCAAAATGCTAGCAAGTATGAATGCTTTCTCTTTCAAGATGACTGTCGAAAAAGTTTAGGATCTCACTTTAGTACAAACATGATAGGCATTACATTTGCGATTGCCTTCGAACGGTCATTTGGGCGCACATTTTTGGTCGTAATGACAAACTTTTACAGTTCTTTATGTGAAAGCTTCAACGTAAGACATAATAACATATCGACTTTGTATAACTGTTTTAATCTGGCTATTCGCTCTTCGCTAGCTTCCGTCGGGTGTCATTTACATCATGAAGAATTTGCCGCCGAACACGCCGGTATGATCCGGTCCTTCATGCAATAAGTGGTTCTCTCGCAAACGTAGATTTTGCACATCTATGTAGAAAAAAGGCAGAATAACCTTTTATAAATTTAATCCTCACTCCTAAGCAAGACGTTTCCGCCCCATCATTCCATTGCAAAATTGATTATTTTCTTGCCGAGTTCTGCCAAACCTTAAAATAAGTACATACGATTATAATAGATCCTGCATGTATATATTCCGTCACCTAAACACCCGAATGTTGACTTGACCTCTTTCAAGACAATACCCTGATTATATTTTATTTTTGTCCCATTTTATTACTTTCCCATAGGGGGACTCTTTAATAGTACGCTGCTGTATGGCAGCAGCTAGCCCCGTTTACTCCAAAATAGATACATTTGAAGGTCCTATAACCAACAGACAACATCTTAAAACTTTTCGTCTGTCGACTATGAGCTACCGCTTCCGCTACTCTTGGGTTGACCACTTTTACCTCCATTTTTAGATGAGCACTTTTCTGGACGCTAGAAACAGCATAAACACCCGTTGAACAAGCAAATAAAGTACAGCCACCTCTAATGCAGCGCAATGTGTTTGTTACTCTACCATCGACCAAATAGAAGCAAACGAGCAACGCCGTTCTTAGCTCAGCTTCCTCGGACTCCTATGGCCTATGGAGTATACGATACTGACGACAGTGGAAAAGTCGCGCACCCTCTGGGAGGCCGTGTTTCGCTACGTGGACTGCATTCGACGTGTCACCAGTACGGACCACATCGAATGACCGGCGCCGAGGACGACATCCAACCACGACGTCTTCACGAGTGTCTGCCACCGACTTCGGCAAGACCAAGAAACTGCACTGGCACCGCAATTGTGCCGGCTGTTAGCACGAACCTGGCCTCGTCCCGGGCTGCTACGCTGTATCGGCGCCTGCGACTGCTCGCAACGACGGAACGATTCCCGGCTCGCTCCACTAATGATGCAGGCAGCACCAGCCAGGTAGGTAGGCAGGCATGCAGCCTCGGCTGGCTATCCGTCCGTCAGCTAGTGAATTCACTGAGCGACTGACTGACTGACTAAGTGAGCGAGTGAGTCGCGCACCCTTTCAAACGGGCCCGGGCGGGTGATGGCAGACATTGTCTGTGGCCCGACGTGGTGGTCAAGACGACGGGGCAACCCGTCTGTTCAGCCAGTCCACCATAGACAACGGGCGAAGGCCGACCGGCCATATGATGATGAATTATTCTTCTTCTGTCGCGACGCACGTGCGTACATTATCCACTACTGTCCGTTCGCCACTTGCATCGCCTGTGTGTGGGATCTCGCCTGTGTGTGGGATCTCGCCTGTGTGTGGGATCTCGCCTATGTGTGAGATCTCGCCTGTGTATGGGATCTCGCCTGCGTATTCGACTGAGTCGCGGGCCACGAGCCGCCTGTGTCCTTATGCCGATAGCTGAATGAAATGAACAGCCATCACAACTAACCACCGCGCTGTCGTTCTCCTTTTTTCCACCTTTGCCTCCATTTGGCTCTGCCTCGTTCGTAGTTGCCTCTAGTTGGCTACGTTGAGCGAATTAAGAGCCACGCTTTAGTAGCTCACAATAGAGGCAAAAACTGCAAAAGGAGAAGCAGTGGAACAACAAGCAACAGCGTTCATTCAACGGGCGCGCGTCGATTTCGTATGTCCGGCGGCACCTTATCATCCTATGAATTGAAAGGTACCTGAAACAGAAAACAAATTATTCGGCCGCCGCCAGTGTATAGTTTGACCGTCAAGTGTGCGTGTCCATTTGAATTATCTTAGTATGTCAGTAGCTCAGTTCTATAGAAAAAAAAGGTCGTGTTACAAGCGTTTTTGAGAAAGAAAATATTTTTGATCTTTTTCCAGGCATAACATTTATTACTATTAAGAAGCTACTCGACTACTGGACTTCGTGTCGCAAAAGGTCCCTACCGTCGTGACCGCTGCAGCCTTTTCCACAATTAATCTGCGAAATTACTCTAGTTATTGTAAAGCACAGTTTATGAAACGTATACTAAAAGCCAAGACCAATTTTAATGCTTGACAAGCGGAAGGTTTATCTGCAAATTTGTGCAGTTCGTCAAAATGCTCACTGAAACTTTTGTCTACTGACTCGAATGCCTACTCTCTATATCTGAGAATATCTTGGCTATGATTTTTCATTCCGCGAAGCAGGATGTTATCGCATATCAGAAACTGTTTACGAAAATCAAAGTTATTAAAATATTTAGGAAGAGGAATAGATGTCAACTGCGGCTTTTAATTCTATTGGACTGGACTTGATTTTAAACAAACAGCAAGCGGCATCAACTGACATTTGCTTTGATTTTATTACGACATCGTTTGTCTGTTATTGTGCAAAGTTCAGCGCGTTCCGAAAGTGGTTCCTCAGTACGATAAGGTATGCTTGTGAGTGACGCTAAAAATTAGAGCATATCGGAATGGAGGTCCTCCGGAAAACAGTCGCCTCGTCTTTCCTATTGTGTGCTTTAACACATGAGATAGAGACCTAAATGGTTTTAATCGCAAGCGGTCCGTATTGACTTCTGACTTTATCAATGAACAATAATTTCCCCCATCACACGGGCGATTACTGTTCCGTCGACTAAGGCACAGGGAAATGTGAAAGTCTCTACAAAGTAGAAAAACTTGGACTGGTGAGCGCAGTCGCCTACTCGGACTACCATCTAGAGAAATCAAGTTAAGGTAACGTTTTCGGGCTCACCCTCAGCCGAGATTTAACGTCCACGGAACTGTTTTTCACATTGCTTTATAGACGGACCTCCATAAATACAAATGTGCAACGGTGGGGCTCGAGCCCGCGCACCTATGTGTTTCCTCCGGTTGCGAGGCGCAGGGGGAATGCACCACACCACCGGGCAAGACAAATTGACCTAGCTACAGGAGACGGCGCTCCTGTAGCTAGGCCACATTTATCAAGAAGAGCCGGGCAACTCAAGCCGATTATAAACCTTGATTGAGTCTTGTCGACCCCAACTTCTTCTAGACAGAAAGTTTGTGTTCTCTGACGGCACATTTCACATTTCGCCCCCCCTAGCCTTCGAAGCAGCTATAGCTCCCTTAGAGCGCCAGTGCGTCGAGCCCGGTGGCGTGGTGGCATGCGTCTGCGCCTCGCGACCGGAGAAGACACAAAGGTGCGCGGATTTGAACCCCACCGTTGCACATTTCTATTTATAGGGGTCCGTCTATGAAGCAATGCGAAAAGCAGTCCCATGGACGTTAAATCTTGGCTGAGAGTCAGCCCCGAAAGGTTTTTAGAGCGCCAGTGCGGCTAGACGCTCGCGAAATATGGGACAGGGTTGGCCTGGTGAGAGACTAGTCTTATAATCGTGCACTGTGCAATATTAGCACACAGCATTAGGGTGGCTGTTTGTTTTGCGGTGGAAGGCACAGCAAAAGCAGGTGTTTGACTACAATATTAATGGACGAGGATCGTAATCCAGTGACAGAAGCTAAGGTGTGTAAGGGCCTGCATGTATCCGTAATGTGTACACAAGCTATATCCAGTAATATTGCAACATCTTTGCCGTAGCTTGCAGTAATCGAGTTGCGAATGAACCACCTTCGGCTTGGTACCGAACTGAGCTCCATAAAATGTGCACTTTGCTGAATGTGTGTGTTTGTGAGCGTGATGGAAATGTAATGATAAAGTATTGAACATGAAATCTAAGAAATGTGACATTACATGGTCTCGACTTATATTAATGTTACGACTACTTTGGATGACTTTAGACAGATGAAACTGTGTGGCTGGCGGCGTGGTCTAAGGACTAGTGCGCTAGTCATGGTTGTCATGTACCGGGGTGTCGCCGGTTCAATTCCTGTTGTTGATTGAATTTTTCTGAGTTCCAAGCCCGTAGGGGACGGAGGATGGTCTAGAATTAAAAACAACCTCCTTAAAAAAAATTTAATTCTAGACAGATGAGACAAAATTGTCCACCTTTTTCTGGAACACGCACAACAACCGTCCTATAAATAGCATTAATATATATATATATATATATATATATATATATATATATATATATATATATATAGATATATATATATATATATATATATATATATATATATATATATATATATATATATATATATATATATATAAATAATTGAATGTATACAACTGAGACTGTCGAAACAGAAGTGACGAATCCAACAAAAATAACAAGTATAAAACAGTAGATACAGCATATATATATATATATACATATATATAAGAGAGGGCTTACACAAATCCCTCAACAATTATATAATGTCTTCGAATGCATCGTCGTGCGTATTGAGCTCGACGCATGAGGCGCATCGTGAGTGGTCCGACAAGGCCAGCTCTTGTCGCACACAACAGCCCCCGACTAACATCCCTTAGTGCTTGCTTGGCTGTTCGACTATCCTTGCTCCGTTGCTCTTTCTTGTCCTCTATTCAATTTTCTTTGTTTCATTCCCGCTCTGGTGCAAAGTCCCTGATACTAACAAAGCAATCAACTAATGAAGACTTTTCTCCACTGCCTTTTTAACTAATGAGCTTCAAGATATCTTCAGTCGCTCGTCGGCGCTTGCAGTACGCTTGCACGGCTAAAACAACGGTTGTGTGCGAATGCAGTCCGACAAACCGACCGACCGGTTTGAGACGGTTTGAAAGGTTTGTGTGTTCGGAGTGTGCTAATTCAACTGCACATGCGCGCCTATGTATTATCGTGCCGATCCTGTAATGACTGCAGGTCGTGCACAATCGTACTGTTTTGTGGCTGTCACCTGCACATTTCTTGCAAAGGTCGACCTGGAGTTTTCAATCATAGAGTGAATACTTTCTTACTCTGTATCGTGGTATCGTGGATCGGCAAGCAGTGGCACCCTTAAATTGGCTTTAAAATTTATATATATATATATATATATATATATATATATATATATATATATATATATATATATATATATATATTTTTTTTTTTTTTTTTTAATCTTTTTTTTGCACTTATCTTAATTATTTATTAATACATATTGTTCACAATTTATTCAAAATGTCTCTTAAAATTCCGAAGGAGTGTGTTGTCAAAAGGACGTCCTGTTTGGCTTCATCAGGACTTGGCCACCTTAAACGTATTCCGGTATTTCCACCTGGCCAGCGCTCTCAGACTTCGAAAATAATAGCAAATTGTGTCATGGTACAAGCATACGTGCAGTAGTACTTTAAATATGTATAGTCAGTTCAACATGTTGTGAGCATAAATCATAATAAAATCATTATCTATATCAACTGTATTTGCAACTGCGAGTTAGGTAGGTTCGTGCAGGTAGGTGCCAATGCATGTGACTGACTTGGTTGACCTTTTTGATAACGTATCTTGCAACATGCCGGGGACATCAAATACGAGAGTAAATCAATAAACCAATCTAGTTACAATCAATAAACTGCACGTCACAGACAATAACAGTGAATACGATTAAGCAAAAGACCACAACAACACTAACAGAGGAGATACTAGCCATAATAGCAAAAACAGCAACAACAAGCCAGAAAAAGTAGTAGAGTAATGCCAATAAAAACTACAGATACACAAGAATAGTGACAACGACAATCATAAAATAGCATGCACTAAAGAAAATGCAACTAAGAGCAACGAGAACTAACCATATAAAAACCAATAAAATTAAAGATAACATGGCAATCATGCAAGCAACAACCAACATCAACGTTGGACAGGTCTGCGTTCACGAGTTCTCTAGTGTGCCGATAGTCCGTTTGTCGTTGGTCGTTGTCGTTCGTTGTCCAGAGTGGCGTGAGATGCGCCGTAGATGTTCCGTCTCCGGGGGCAATGCGAGAGTTGTATGTCTACAAGATCATTTCTACAAGGGGCAGGCGCAGCCGATCGGGAAACTGGATTGAACTTGCGACTCGAGATTCAAGTTCCAGAGACCCCGTAGCTGCACCGTAGATCGCCATCGATGCCGGGAAACAGGGTATACAGTCCGCGACTGCACCGTGAGGCAGACGTGCATCGGATGGACGCGTGCCCCAATACCCCATTACCGGGTGCGGGTTAAAAAGCTGAGGGCTTTAGGCGAGCTTCTATCTGAAGAGGGCCACACGGGGTTCGACGCCAGAAAGGAAACTGATCAGCTCAGCTGGCCGGTTAGGCCAAAGTAACCGCAAGCTATCAGGAGAGTGAACCCCAGGGAAAAGAAAGGATAGCGCACCAACTAATTCAAAGAAAACAAAAGTCTAGTAGCAGAGGGAAGCGGCGACTGCACTGTGGCCGGACGCAACCAAAAAGGCCCAGTGGTGTTTGAAGTTCTACACGTTAACCTAGACCGTTGCCGTGCGGCACACCAGATGCTTAAAAAAAGCGATAGCGCGAAAAATGGAGCCCAACTTGGCTCGTGAACAAAAAATATATTTCCATAAATTCTGTCGCCAGAGGCAGGGCAAACTGAGCCGCAGATTGGATAGCGGCAAATACGGTGTTGTGCATGGGACCCAGTCGGACGTTGTGGACGAGGGGAGCCACTGGCCCGCTTCGACCGCCTAATCCTCGGTGAAGCAGCAATCAAGTTCGTTAGTGACATCTATTATCTTGGAGTAATTTTTTCTAGTAAGTCTCCATATATGGCTAACGTATTGCAGAACAGGTTCGAAAGAACATGATTGCCTTAAAGAAAACGTCAGAAGCAGACGCTCAGCTTTCGTCGATCTTAAGGCTGCTTCGGTGGCCTGCAGGTAATGTGGGTTTGCCTTACTGTATGTCAACTCAGCTTGAAATACTGAAACCCACCTTTCTTGAGTTATCAACGCGTTTCAAGCTCAGCGTAACTCTAGCTCTCGAACAGTTAAGGTCGAATTTTTTAACGAATTTTTTCCTTGACGCAGACTTCAGATTTCACGGATCTTTGGCGATGTCTACGAATAACTGGAAGCGATGGCGATAGGAGCCACGTCATCTAATTACCCGCTATTCCCTACACAGATTCTATCGAGGGCTACTCGCGGCAATTTGCGCGATGCACCTATTCCCTCACGACCCCCGTCCCCCACCGGCTTTTTAAGTGCTGGTGAAACCAGGAGGTAGCTGACGCCAGAGAGACAAGCATTCGCTGAAATACGGTTTACACGATAAGCCCGAAGTCACGGGCTCAATACCGTGACCAGTCTGGGTCCAGACCCAGACTCGAGGTAGCGATCGGACGAAGCAAGGAGCGGGTTTGGAGGGAGCCCTGGTTATGAGCACGGTAAAAAGACCCCCCACCGAGGGGGTAATTCCTTCCCTGTAAATCGATGCGGTTAAGCAGAGTTTCGGCCTTGGCAAGTCCCCAGGGCCAGATGAGGTTCCTCCCGAGATAGTCAAGATGTTTGCGCATAGCTAAAAAAACCTACCCAACGGCAGATTTCTGGCCCATGGGAAGAGAGTATTCATACCCAAGGCGGGATGTGCACGGGAAAGGTTCTCCCCTGGCAAGATCTCAGGGCCGGGCGGGGACGAGCTTCAAGCTACGTCCCGTTGTACATATTATTTCGTTTTGATATGTATAACTTATTTCTAAATAAGTTTCTCTGCAAGCAAGTGTATTCTTCACATTACACAAAACCAAAATAAAATGTATTCAATGCGAAATCGTCATATTGACAATCTGCTAAAAGCTTATATTACCTTTCATGGGGTCAAGGTATTTGGTTCCACTTACACAACTTCTTTAATAATTTAGACATATACTCAAATGAATATAGGGCGCCAGCTGGATGAGAGACTTAATCAAGTTATTTTTATACAAGGAGATAATCACCGGAGTGACGCCTAGACAAATGGTGTGACTCTCTTAAGTTGACCACATGCTGTTCATGTGGCTCTAAAAGGTCAGCGTTAGCTCCGTTGATCGTTATTTGTGCAGGCCAACTAGAATTGGAAGCTTCTTTATTTACCAAATAAGGTGTGGGGAAGGTTGCTATGAAAGGGAGACTGCAAAGCCGCCTTATTAGCACACTTAGTTCCTACGCAACATTTGCGGTAGGCAATGTTAACCCATCAGGCTGATAGTCCAAAGCCATGTTTTAGAACGAGACGTTTTGGAATGTCATCGAAAGCGGACTGCAGCGCTGTATGCGCAGAGGAAGGATATATTTTTCGATCGTCGGTGTACAAACGGTATATAACCCTACGTGCAATTTAAGGTTTGATGTTGAAAACAAATATTATATATAACAATGGAGAGACACAGCTCCCCTGTTGGACGCTATACAGTGCCAGTCCTGGGTTCCCCGCATTTTACTTGAAACGGAATGGATTGCGTAAATGTGGCAAGCCACTACCAATTTGTGAGTTGCCCTGGAGCGTCTGTCATGTCAACATGAAGTCTATTATCAACCCCATCAAAAGCAATCTTCTAGTCGAAGTATATGCAATTAAAGTCCGTTTTGGCGCTCAACAATTGATATACGGCACTAGCAGAGGTTTTTTGTCACCTTCATGTATACAAGGGAATCACCACCGTACTTCTGAGACGTAAAGGGAGACGACTGTCTAGATAGAATGATCAATTATCTGTGTCGAAAGGCCTGCAATGAACGGAGCAGCAAGCTTTTTCATTTTTAGTTGCGCCCTCATCACTTGGTCAATTGGTCCTAAAACTAAACAAGGTTGTCAGAACTTTAGATTCGTGTTCACGGGCAAGTGAAACTGACTTATTCGCTATTCCTCGACATTTTATCAAGTCACCTATGTCGATCCTCAGATGGAGTAACCGTGGCAAAATGCCTCTACCGAGATTATCGGCAATCTTGCCGGCATCGTTCACCCGTGTAATCCGATTCCACTGCACGTTAAGATGGCAACTCGACGATGTCGTGCCTTCTACCACAGGCTATATTAATAAGCTTACAGAGTTGCGACGTATCGTTGCGGAGTTCATTATAACGATCTCATTATAGAACGATGTTCTAGTAGTTTGATTTGAACGGAGAAAGCGTGAACGACTGCTAAGATGGGCAGATTTGGTATCAGGTGCATTTACTTTGCGGTGCCGGAGATACAACTTGTTGACATTTAGTCGAAGTCGTTTGGATACTTGGATAGAAAGCAAACGAATTCCTTCTGATTGAGCTACTAGAGTTGAGAGGTCTGACGAATGAAAAAGAGCTGTTGTGTAAAACGAACAGGCCATCTTAAAGCACTTTAAATGCCGAATTTGCATTGATTTTATCAAAAAGCCTCACGCAGAAAGCATCCTGAACACCACTAAGAAATACGACAATTCTGGTCGTTCCGAAGGTGAGCGATTCATAGGTGTAGCATTCTCGAAAAACGAAAGTATAACAGGGTAATTGTCGGAAAACAAGCCTCAACAATCAATGGTGGGATGGACGAATAAGATTCTGCTAGATTTCTAAGATTTATTTTTGTTGCTACTGAATTGAAGTTAATATATTTCAGTTCTTACACAAATGTACTGAGAAATCCAGCAATTTTTACAAGCTTTGTTTCAGCAGCAGATTGCGGAAGCGTTATCCCCTTGTTATGTGTGACCGTGAAAAACGGCAATAGGTGCTTATAATAGCTATAAAAATACCACATTTGTGTAATGTCATCAAGCCATAATCTTTCCAGGTTGCTCATATTTTCTACCTTAAATGTAATTTCCTTTGATCTCGACTTAAGTGTAAGGTAATTTTTGTCCAACTCCTATAAAGAAGTACTTCTAAATCAAAGAACTCTACCAAATGGTTGTACACAGTTTATAGAGTTTGTTATTTTATAACTTTAGCCAGTAGGTTCAGGCTACTAGTTTCGGCTCGTTTAGATCCTGTCTGTCCTCTTGCGGCTACCCCGACTAATCTTACCAAGTTCAATTGAGTTTGGTCTAACGGACTACTGATGTCAACGAAGCAAATGGACTGTCACAATGATGATAAAATGCGTTGGAATTGGCCGTATAGCGTGTGGTCAACACGCGCATCCCAAATCTGTGGCATCCTTCGCGGAACCACCAAGTCGCATCCCAGCGTGATTAACGATCTCTGCGACGTTGTCAAATTTTCTTGCAGGAAAGCAAACACAATCGTAGTAAATGCATCCAAATTGAGTAAAGCGCCCGAACGCGTTTGCGCCGATGTACCGGGACGTTTACTCTTTCTTTTTTTTCGCCACGATGATGACCAGTCAAAAGCTCTTACTCTCTATTTCTATGCCACTCGGGTGCTCGAATGCCAACAACGGCTCATCCTTTGTCGATATAGGTAACACTTTACGGCTAGTGCACCAATCGATAATCAACACATGACGTTCTAGCTTGTCCATATCGGAGACATATGTCGTGCAGTACGTTTTCTACGTTTTATTCCTTGCGACACCGAACATGGCGTTCCCTCAAACCTATTTGACGGTTGACCTATTTGACGAAATGTTCTAATCTTTTCTCGTTGTTGCTCTCCTCTGAATTCTTCTTCTGACATTACTTGATTCGCTAATGAACCTCGTGCCCTCTTCATGGAATTAGTGCCGCATCTATAGTCACCCGGCTCCACTGGTCAACAACTGGGACGTGTTTCGCTTAATCGCCGCGTCCGAGAAACGCCTTATCCGTCTCTGTTGAGTTCCATCCGTGTCGACCACCTCTTCTGCAATCTCAATGTTGATGTGTATGTCACGCGCGTATCTGACGACTTATTGATGTTCTTTTAACGGCGCTGCGCTGGACTAGATCCGGCTGGGGTCCCGGCTGGAGATTGTGCAGTCGACCTCCAAAATTTAACCATCTCTCTCTCTCTGTTAAAAATCTCTGTTAAATACGAATTTATAACGAGAGCAAATTTAAGAAGAACAATAATAATAATAAAGCGTACAGCTTCGTATATATTCTCATTACTGGTTTTGCTCGCGTGGGTAGAGCTCACATTTGTTCTCTCGATGCAGATAACTGGATCGGTTTATATCAAGACACACACACATATACATATATATACATATGGTGTTCAAAACGTATCGCGACTTTTGTGTTTTTTCAAAAATTATTCATTTATTCATGAATATCTATTTTGTCCCCTTCAAAGTAATCCCCATGAGATATTATACACTTGTGCCAACGGTTTTTCCAATCTTCGAAGCACTTCAAAAAACCATTTTTTTTTATCTTGTTCAGCTCCTCCTTCGATGCCGTCTTTATCTCGTCAAGCGTAGCGTAACGTCGTCCTTTCATGGGCCTCTTCAGTTTAGGGAACAAGAAAAAGTCACAGGGGGGCCAGATCTGGGGAATACGGTGGCTGCGGCATCATTAGTGTGTTGTTTTTGGCCAAAAACTCGCGCACAAGCAACGATGTGTGAGCAGGGACGTTATCGTGGTGCAAAAGCCAATTTTTGTTCTTCCACAAATCCGGGCGTTTCTGGCGGATTGCTTCGCGCAAATTGCGCATAACTTGCAGGTAATATTCCTTATTGACCGTTCTACCCTGTGGCAAGAACTCATGATGCACCACGCCCCTGCAATCGAAGAAAACTGTCAGCAAAACTTTCACATTCGACCGAACTTGGCGCGCTTTTTTCGGTCTTGGTTCGTGCGGCAGCTTCCATTGAGATGATTGAGCTTTGGTTTCCACGTCATAACTATAAACCCACGATTCGTCACCAGTTATGACCCTCTGGAGCAAATTTGGGTCGTCGCGGACAGAGTCCAACATCTCATTAGCAATGTTCATGCGATGCTGTTTTTGGTCGCAATTGAGCAATTTTGGTACGAATTTCGCGGCGACCCGTCTCATGCCCAAATCATTGATAAAAATCGAATGGCACGAGCCAATCGATATGTTTAGGTCCTCAGCAACTTCTCTAACGGTGATTCGACGATTGGCCAATACCATTTTCTCCACTTCATTAATTTTTTCGTCTGTTGTTGAAGTGCTCGGGCGTCCGGCACGCTCTTCGTCGTTCACATCTTCTCGGCCTTCTGAGAACATTTTGTACCACCGATAAACGTTGCTTCGGTCCAAGGTAGCTTCTCCGTATGCCACAGTCAACATTCGGAATGCATCCGCGCACTTAATTTCGTTTTTCACACAAAATTTGATACAGGTTCTTTGATCCATTTTTTTGAATAGGTAAAAATCGAAGACGATCCAAAACACGTGCAAGCAAAGCAGCTGTCAACAAATAAGTGAACATTCAAAATGGCCGAGCTTGTCGGCAAAAGTGAGAGACATGAGTACCAACATAACGCCACAAAAAAAATCGAAATTCGAATATACGTAACCCGCGAAAATTCAAAAGTCGCGATAACGATTGAACACACCTCGTATATATATATATATATATATATATATATATCAACACTTAGAGTGAGGCCATACTGAATGCTTAAAATATCCTCATCTAGCCTGCTCCACTCACACTGGTCTAAGACGAAGCATTTTCATATATATGCTTAACTCTGACTCACCCCGTGGCTCGCTTGTCTAACGCGCATCGTGGTGTTTCGCTCCCGGACGCCGCCGAGCAGGTGGACCGACTCGAAGAGACAGGAACAAGAAAGAGTATTCTAACATGGCAGCAACCGTTTACATACCGATTTTCGACTGACCCGTCCCCACACGACACGGTACGCCACTGCAACAGCGCCAACTTACAATGTAATGTGGCGGCGTGGTCTAGGGGACTAGTGCGCTAGTCATGGTTGTCATCTATCGGGGTGTCGCCGGTTCGATCCCTGTTGTTGATCGAATTTTCTTTAAGCGATGCTCATTGAGACTAGATGATAAACCATACCGCTGAGAGTCAGCGGCCATGCTGCCACAAGGACTGTTGGGGAAACCCTAGATATCTTAACATGTCCGGCTCTCGGTGCATTGAAGATATACCTCAGGTTAAGTTCTAAGCCCGTAGGGGACGGAGAATAATCTAGAATTAAAAAACAACCTCCTTAAAAAATGTTTTCTTAATTCTTTAACTTACAATGTGTAAGCCCTCAACATGCCCCATTATCGTCAGCTTGTACATGTGATACGTACGTCGCTCTGACCTCCGAGGTCGTCATTGCATCTGCTTTAAGTGCATGGCGCGCTATAACTATCTGTGACATCCTCCTTACGTTTGCGTTCTACTTTTGGACTGTCGGCGACGAAATGGCGGCCTTAGGTCAACTAACTAATTTTGTGGCTGTACATTTCCTTTAGCTAACTATGCGATAGTATGAAGGCGAGAGTACCTTACAATGTATGGCATTGCTGTAATAGTGGCTTTTGCCGTTTCGCCTATTTTGTTTAGAGCTTGCGTGAGAGGTTTCGGAAAACGTGACGAACAGAAAGTAAATCTCTTTTGTTATAGACCGTTCTAATAACTGCTTACATATTTATAGCGCTTTTCCAAAGCATATACTTACAATCAGTTGGTGTGTAAGTAAGCAAACAAAATATCCAGTAATGGTAGCACAAATGGGAACCATTATTATGCAATATTAAAAGCGTGCGCAAAGACATTCGTATCCATGCAGATGTCTGGAACAAGAGTTGCCCCAATTACATCTTAGCTATGCTTTTTTTCTCTATGTTTCATAAACGTCAAGTCACAATTATTTCTATGCATGTATTCAATAAGGTTTGGAGAAAGACCTAAAGAGAAAATAGAACAGAAAAACCGACTCTAACGAAGCCGACGTAGCTACAATAATACTAGTATAATAATAGTAACAGAATCACGTCTTTAAACTTCTACAATATAATTATATACTTTATTAGGTCAGGATAAATAAACTAGTTTGAGCTAAGGTGTTTTTTTTGTTTAGCTTCAATGCTTGGAGTAGCTTGTACTAAATATTTGTCTTCTATTTTCAGTCAATAATATAAGAACATTTTGCCATGGCGACAATAATCGTATTGCGGCCGTAAAAAGGCAGCAAAAATAATAGCATACTTTCGAAGTAATGATCTCGATCAGAGCGGCCGCATGGGACATACGGTAGATCGGAGATTGGTGTTAAAAATAGTCAAGCAATGCGACAAAGAAAGAGCCGCCCGTCATGAGCAGAATTCCCTCGGAGAAACTTGTTGTTCTAAAAACAGACCGTGCAGTGGGGCTTACGAAACGGGCTGCAAACCATCGTCTGTCTGCAAAGCTTGACATCAGATTCTCTGTCTGCGCTGCATCTTTCCGAAGAGCTTTTTGCATGCAGATTTTCGACGTGCGACTTCAAAGCGCGCGGCCACTATCAAGCTTACCTGGCGAAGTCGCATTGTTTGCATGTATGTTGCCGCCTGCGGCAGTTTGCCGGGGTGTTCTGCATTGTTAATAAAACAAAACTGGGAGAAGAAAACGCAAAGCAAATGCATTTGCAACAAAAACTGAATCTGCCCCGCTGGGCCCGCTGAGAGCTGAGAAACAGCAGGGAACACAGAAGCTTGGCCGATGGTGTACGATGTCGTATAGCCTTCGGTTATTATTGCTATTGTACGCCAAGACCATACGTGCATATTCCAGCTTGCGCAGTTCTCGAGGGACAAGCACACAGTTCCGTTTAAAATGCCGCTTGACGCTAGGTGGCGTAAGGTGGCGTCTGCTTGGAGCATTTCTCTCCAATGAAGGACGTTTACCCACAATAAAAACATCCTCGCTTGTTTGCGACGTGATTGACCAGTGCGGCCACGCACTAGCGTAATTCTAGACGCAACGGCTGCTGTTAATCTTCAAACCTACTCTCGGTGGAGTAAAGTCACTAAAACTATTTAGCTGGGCCAGTCGATTACGTTGCCTTGATGAACTGCAAAAAAAACTGCAACAAAAATCCGCTAACAACAAAAATATCTCTAAAACTAGAAAACTGAATCTTACCTACATTGTTAAAGACTTCTGCATGATTTAGTGGTAATCCTTGTTCAGAGAGGCAACGCGATTTCGGTGCTCGGAACTATGAAAGACTGAATGGACCCGCGTCTTCGCGTCAGGGGTCGGGCAAGACTCCCACTCGGACAGGAGTGATAGATGAGTAGTGAGCCATCAACACCGTGGATTTAAACATTCACATGTATATATGAAACATTGATGTTGTTTATAAACAATGATCTGCATATATAAATAAACAGTGCTATCCTTGTTTAATATCTTACGGCAATTATACATCTTTTACACATTTTACTTATAGTTTTATTACGGCTCTGGCCATAGAAAAACGCAATCATGAACGGTTAAGACCTTTCTAGCACATGCTGCAGTTTTTATATTGTTTATTTCCGTTTCGCAGATCTCCGTCACGTTTCCTACAAACTGGCTCGTAAGAAACGAGCCGGTTTGTAAGAAACGAGCCAGTTTGTAAGAAACGAGCCGGTTTGTAAGAAGCGAGCCGGTTTGTAAGAAGCGAGCCGGTTTGTAAAAAACGAGCCGGTTTGTAAGAAACGAGCTGGTTTGTAAGAAACGAGCTGGTTTGTAAAAAACGAGCCGGTTTGTAAGAAACCGGCCGGTTTTTAAAAAAACGAGCCGGTTTGTAGGAAACGAGCCGGTTTGTAAGAAGCGAGCCGGTTTGTAGAAAACGAGCCGGTTTGTAGGAAACGAGCCGGTTTGTAAGAAATGAGCCGGTTTGTAAGAAATGAGCCGGTTTGTAAGAAACGAGCCGGTTTGTAAGAAACAAGCCGGTTTGTAAGAAACGAGCCGGTTTGTAAGAAGCGAACCGGTTTGTAAGAAACGAACCGGCTTGTAAGAAACGAGCCGGTTTGTAAAAAAAATTAGCCGGTTTGTAATAAATGAGCATCTTTGTAAGAAACGAGCCCGTTTGTAAGAAATGAGCCGGTTCCTACGAAACGAACCGGTTTGTAAGAAGCGAGCCGGTTTGTAGAAAACGAGCCGGTTTGTAGGAAACGAGCCGGTTTGTAAGAAATGAGCCGGTTTGTAAGAAATGAGCCGGTTTGTAAAAAACGAGCCGGTTTGTAAAAAAACGAGCCGGTTTGTAAGAAGTGAGCCGGTTTGTAAGAAACGAGCCGGTTTGTAAGAAACGAGCCGGCTTGTAAAAAACGAGCCGGTTCGTAAAAAATGAGCCGGTTTGTAATAAATGAGCCGCTTTGTAAGAAACGAGCTGGTTTGTAAGAAACGAGCCGGTTTGTAAAAAACGAGCCGGCTTGTAAGAAACGAGCCGGTTCGTAAAAAAATGAGCCGGTTTGTAAGAAACGAGCCGGTTTGTAAGCAACGAGCCGGTTCCTACGAAACGAACCGGTTTGTAAGAAACGAGCCGGCTTATAAGAAACGAGCCGGCTTGTAAGAAACGAGCCGGCTTGTAAGAAACGAGCCGCTTTGTAAGAAACGAGCCGGTTTGTAAAAAACGAGCCGGTTTGTAAAAAACGAGCCGGTTTGTAAGAAACGAGCCGGTTTGTAACAAACGAGCCGGCTTGTAAGAAACGAGCCGGTTTGTAAGAAACGAGCCGGTTTGTAAGAAACGAGCCGGTTTGTAAAAAACGAGCCGGTTTGTAAAAAACGAGCCGGTTTGTAAGAAACCGGCCGGTTTTTAAAAAACGAGCCGGTTTGTAAGAAACGAGCCGGTTTGTAAGAAGCGAGCCGGTTTGTAGAAAACGAGCCGGTTTGTAGGAAACGAGCCGGTTTGTAAGAAATGAGCCGGTTTGTAAGAAATGAGCCGGTTTGTAAGAAACGAGCCGGTTTGTAAGAAACGAGCCGGTTTGTAAGAAACGAGCCGGTTTGTAAGAAACGAGCCGGTTTGTAAAAAAAGAGCCGTTTGTAAAAAACGAGCCGGTTTGTAAAAAAAACGAGCCGGTTTGTAAGAAGCGAGCCGGTTTGTAAGAAACGAGCCGGTTTGTAAGAAACGAGCCGGCTTGTAAAAAACGAGCCGGTTCGTAAAAAATGTGCCGGTTTGTAATAAATGAGCCGCTTTGTAAGAAACGAGCTGGTTTGTAAGAAACGAGCCGGTTTGTAAAAAACGAGCCGGCTTGTAAGAAACGAGCCGGTTCGTAAAAAAATGAGCCGGTTTGTAAGAAACGAGCCAGTTTGTAAGAAACGAGTCGGTTCCTACGAAACGAACCGGTTTGTAAGAAACGAGCCGGCTTGTAAGAAACGAGCCGGCTTGTAAGAAACGAGCCGCTTTGTAAAAAACGAGCCGGTTTGTAAAAAACGAGCCGGTTTGTAAAAAACGAGCCGGTTCGTAAGAAACGAGCCGGTTTGTAAGAAACGAGCCGGTTTGTAAGAAACGAGCCGGTTTGTAAGAAACGAGCCGGTTTGTAAGAAACGAGCCGGTTTGTAAAAAACGAGCCGGTTTGTAAGAAACGAGCCGGTTTGTAAAAACGAGCCGGTTTGTAAGAAACGAGCCGGTTTGTAAGAAACGAGCCGGTTTGTAAAAAAAAGAGCCGGTTTGTAAAAAACGAGCCGGTTTGTAAAAAAAACGAGCCGGTTTGTAAGAAGCGAGCCGGTTTGTAAGAAACGAGCCGGTTTGTAAGAAACGAGCCGGCTTGTAAAAAACGAGCCGGTTCGTAAAAAATGAGCCGGTTTGTAATAAATGAGCCGCTTTGTAAGAAACGAGCTGGTTTGTAAGAAACGAGCCGGTTTGTAAAAAACGAGCCGGCTTGTAAGAAACGAGCCGGTTCGTAAAAAAAATGAGCCGGTTTGTAAGAAACGAGCCGGTTTGTAAGAAACGAGCCGGTTCCTACGAAACGAACCGGTTTATAAGAAACGAGCCGGCTTGTAAGAAACGAGCTGGTTTGTAAGAAACGAGCCGGTTTGTAATAAACGAGCCGGCTTGTAAGAACGAGCCGGCTTGTAAGAAACGAGCCGGTTTGTAAAAAGCGAGCCGGTTTGTAAGAAACGAACCGGCTTATAAGAAACGAGCCGGTTTGTAAAAAAAGAGCCGGTTGTAAAAACGAGCCGGTTTGTAAAAAAAACGAGCCGGTTTGTAAGAAGCGAGCCGGTTTGTATGAAACGAGCCGGTTTGTAAGAAACGAGCCGGCTTGTAAAAAACGAGCCGGTTTGTAAAAAATGAGCCGGTTTGTAATAAATGAGCCGCTTTGTAAGAAACGAGCTGGTTTGTAAGAAACGAGCCGGTTCGTAAAAAAATGAGCCGGTTTGTAAGAAACGAGCCGGTTCCTACGAAACGAACCGGTTTGTAAGAAACGAGCCGGCTTGTAAGAAACGAGCCGGCTTGTAAGAAACGAGCCGGCTTGTAAGAAACGAGCCGGTTTGTAAAAAGCGAGCCGGTTTGTAAGAAACGAACCGGCTTATAAGAAACGAGCCGGTTTGTAAAAAAAGAGCCGGTTTGTAAAAACGAGCCGGTTTGTAAAAAAACGAGCCGGTTTGTAAGAAGCGAGCCGGTTTGTAAGAAACGAGCCGGTTTGTAAGAAACGAGCCGGCTTGTAAAAAACGAGCCGGTTTGTAAAAAATGAGCCGGTTTGTAATAAATGAGCCGCTTTGTAAGAAACGAGCTGGTTTGTAAGAAACGAGCCGGTTCGTAAAAAAATGAGCCGGTTTGTAAGAAACGAGCCGGTTCCTACGAAACGAACCGGTTTGTAAGAAACGAGCCGGCTTGTAAGAAACGAGCCGGCTTGTAAGAAACGAGCCGGCTTGTAAGAAACGAGCCGGTTTGTAAAAAACGAGCCGGTTTGTAGAAAAAAACGAGCCGGTTTGTAAGAAGCGAGCCGGTTTGTAAGAAACGAGCCGGTTTGTAAGAAACGAGCCGGCTTGTAAAAAACAAACCGGTTCGTAAAAAATGAGCCGGTTTGTAATAAATGGGCCGCTTTGTAAGAAACGAGCTGGTTTGTAAGAAACGAGCCGGTTTGTAAAAAACGAGCCGGCTTGTAAGAAACGAGCCGGTTCGTAAAAAAATGAGCCGGTTTGTAAGAAACGAGCCGGTTCCTACGAAACGAACCGGTTTGTAAGAAACGAGCCGGCTTGTAAGAAACGAGCCGGCTTGTAAGAAACGAGCCGGCTTGTAAGAAACGAGCCGCTTTGTAAGAAACGAGCCGGTTTGTAAAAAACGAGCCGGTTTGTAAAAAACGAGCCGGTTTGTAAAAAACGAGCCGGTTTGTAAGAAACGAGCCGGCTTGTAAGAAACGAGCCGGTTTGTAAGAAACGAGCCGGTTTGTAAGAAACGAGCCGGTTTGTAAAAAACGAGCCGGTTTGTAAAAAACGAGCCGGTTTGTAAAAAACGAGCCGGTTTGTAAGAAACGAGCCGGTTTGTAAGAAACGAGCCGGTTTGTAAGAAACGAGCCGGTTTGTAAGAAACGAGCCGGTTTGTAAAAAAAGAGCCGGTTTGTAAAAAACGAGCCGGTTTGTAAAAAAAACGAGCCGGTTTGTAAGAAGCGAGCCGGTTTGTAAGAAACGAGCCGGTTTGTAAGAAGCGAGCCGGTGTGTAAGAAACGAGCCGGTTTGTAAAAAACGAGCCGGTTTGTAAGAAGGGAACCGGTTTGTAAGAAACGAGCCGGCTTGTAAGAAACGAGCCGGCTTGTAAGAAACGAGCCGGCTTGTAAGAAACGAGCCGCTTTGTAAGAAACGAGCCGGTTTGTAAAAACGAGCCGGTTTGTAAAAAACGAGCCGGTTTGTAAAAAACGAGCCGGTTTGTAAGAAACGAGCCGGCTTGTAAGAAACGAGCCGGTTTGTAAGAAACGAGCCGGTTTGTAAGAAACGAGCCGGTTTGTAAAAAACGAGCCGGTTTGTAAAAAACGAGCCGGTTTGTAAAAAACGAGCCGGTTTGTAAGAAACGAGCCGGCTTGTAAGAAACGAGCCGGTTCCTACGAAACGAACCGGTTTGTAAGAAACGAGCCGGCTTGTAAGAAACGAGCCGGCTTGTAAGAAACGAGCCGGCTTGTAAGAAACGAGCCGGCTTGTAAGAAACGAGCCGCTTTGTAAGAAACGAGCCGGTTTGTAAAAAACGAGCCGGTTTGTAAAAAACGAGCCGGTTTGTAAAAAACGAGCCGGTTTGTAAGAAACGAGCCGGCTTGTAAGAAACGAGCCGGTTTGTAAGAAACGAGCCGGTTTGTAAGAAACGAGCCGGTTTGTAAAAAACGAGCCGCTTTGTAAGAAACGAGCCGGTTTGTAAAAAACGAGCCGGTTTGTAAAAAACGAGCCGGTTTGTAAAAAACGAGCCGGTTTGTAAGAAACGAGCCGGCTTGTAAGAAACGAGCCGGTTTGTAAGAAACGAGCCGGTTTGTAAGAAACGAGCCGGTTTGTAAAAAACGAGCCGGTTTGTAAAAAACGAGCCGGTTTGTAAAAAACGAGCCGGTTTGTAAGAAACGAGCCGGTTTGTAAGAAACGAGCCGGTTTGTAAGAAACGAGCCGGTTTGTAAGAAACGAGCCGGTTTGTAAAAAAGAGCCGGTTTGTAAAAAACGAGCCGGTTTGTAAAAAAAACGAGCCGGTTTGTAAAAAGCGAGCCGGTTTGTAAGAAACGAGCCGGTTGTAAGAAACGAGCCGGTTTGTAAGAAACGAGCCGGTTTGTAAAAAACGAGCCGGTTTGTAAAAAAAACGAGCCGGTTTGTAAGAAGCGAGCCGGTTTGTAAGAAACGAGCCGGTTTGTAAGAAACGAGCTGGCTTGTAAAAAACGAGCCGGTTCGTAAAAAATGAGCCGGTTTGTAATAAATGAGCCGGTTTGTAATAAATGAGCCGCTTTGTAAGAAACAAGCTGGTTTGTAAGAAACGAGCCGGTTTGTAAAAAACGAGCCGGCTTGTAAGAAACGAGCCGGTTCGTAAAAAAATGAGCCGGTTTGTAAGAAACGAGCCGGTTTGTAAGAAACGAGCCGGTTCCTACGAAACGAACCGGTTTGTAAGAAACGAGCCGGTTTGTAAGAAACGAGCCGGTTTGTAAAAAACGAGCCGGTTTGTAAAAAACGAGCCGGTTTGTAAGAAACGAGCCGGTTTGTAAGAAACGAGCCGGTTTGTAAAAAAAGAGCCGGTTTGTAAAAAACGAGCCGGTTTGTAAAAAAAACGAGCCGGTTTGTAAGAAGCGAGCCGGTTTGTAAGAAACGAGCCGGTTTGTAAGAAACGAGCCGGCTTGTAAAAAACGAGCCGGTTCGTAAAAAATGACCCGGTTTGTAATAAATGAGCCGCTTTGTAAGAAACGAGCTAATTTGTAAAAAAAACGAGCCGGTTTGTAAAAAAAACGAGCCGGTTTGTAAGAAGCGAGCCGGTTTGTAAGAAACGAGCCGGTTTGTAAGAAACGAGCCGGCTTGTAAAAAACGAGCCGGTTCGTAAAAAATGAGCCGGTTTGTAATAAATGAGCCGCTTTGTAAGAAACGAGCCGGTTTGTAAGAAACGAGCCGGTTTGTAAAAAACGAGCCGGCTTGTAAGAAACGAGCCGGCTTGTAAGAAACGAGCCGGTTTGTAAGAAGCGAGCCGGTTTGTAAGAAACGAACCGGCTTATAAGAAACGAGCCGGTTTGTAAAAAAAGAGCCGGTTTGTAAAAAACGAGCCGGTTTGTAAAAAAACGAGCCGGTTTGTAAGAAGCGAGCCGGTTTGTAAGAAACGAGCCGGTTTGTAAGAAACGAGCCGGCTTGTAAAAAACGAGCCGGTTCGTAAAAAATGAGCCGGTTTGTAATAAATGAGCCTCTTTGTAAAAAACGAGCTGGTTTGTAAGAAACGAGCCGGTTTGCAAAAAACGAGCCGGCTTGTAAGAAACGAGCCGGCTTGTAAGAAACGAGCCGGTTCGTAAAAAAATGAGCCGGTTTGTAAGAAACGAGCCGGTTTGTAAGAAACGAGCCGGTTCCTACGAAACGAACCGGTTTGTAAGAAACGAGCCGGCTTGTAAGAAACGAGCCGGCTTGTAAGAAACGAGCCGCTTTGTAAGAAACGAGCCGGTTTGTAAAAAACGAGCCGGTTTGTAAAAAACGAGCCGGTTTGTAAGAAACGAGCCGGTTTGTAAGAAACGAGCCGGTTTGTAAGAAACGAGGCGGTTTGTAAGAAACGAGCCGGTTTGTAAGAAACGAGCCGGTTTGTAAAAAACGAGCCGGTTTGTAAAAAACGAGCCGGTTTGTAAGAAACGAGCCGGTTTGTAAGAAACGAGCCGGTTTGTAAGAAACGAGCCGGTTTGTAAAAAAAGAGCCGGTTTGTAAAAAACGAGCCGGTTTGTAAAAAAAACGAGCCGGTTTGTAAGAAGCGAGCCGGTTTGTAAGAAACGAGCCGGTTTGTAAGAAACGAGCCGGCTTGTAAAAAACGAGCCGGTTCGTAAAAAATGAGCCGGTTTGTAATAAATGAGCCGCTTTGTAAGAAACGAGCTGGTTTGTAAGAAACGAGCCGGTTTGTAAAAAACGAGCTGGCTTGTAAGAAACGCGCCGGTTTGTAAGAAGCGAGCCGGTTTGTAAGAAACGAACCGGCTTATAAGAAACGAGCCGGTTTGTAAAAAAAGAGCCGGTTTGTAAAAAACGAGCCGGTTTGTAAAAAAACGAGCCGGTTTGTAAGAAGCGAGCCGGTTTGTAAGAAACGAGCCGGCTTGTAAAAAACGAGCCGGTTCGTAAAAAATGAGCCGGTTCGTAAAAAATGAGCCGGTTTGTAATAAATGAGCCGCTTTGTAAGAAACGAGCTGGTTTGTAAGAAACAAGCCGGTTTGTAAAAAACGAGCCGGCTTGTAAGAAACGAGCCGGTTTGTAAGAAACGAGCCGGTTTGTAAGAAACGAGCCGGTTTGTAAGAAACGAGCCGGTTTGTAAAAAACGAGCCGGTTTGTAAAAAACGAGCCGGTTTGTAAAAAACGAGCCGGTTTGTACGAAACGAGCCGGTTTGTAAGAAACGAGCCGGTTTGTAAGAAACGAGCCGGTTTGTAAGAAACGAGCCGGCTTGTAAAAAACGAGCCGGTTCGTAAAAAATAAGCCGGTTCGTAAAAAATGAGCCGGTTTGTAATAAATGAGCCGCTTTGTAAGAAACGAGCTGGTTTGTAAGAAACAAGCCGGTTTGTAAAAAACGAGCCGGCTTGTAAGAAACGAGCCGGTTTGTAAGAAACGAGCCGGTTTGTAAGAAACGAGCCGGCTTGTAAGAAACGAGCCGGTTTGTAAGAAACGAGCCGGTTTGTAAGAAACGAGCCGGTTTGTAAAAAACGAGCCGGTTTGTAAAAAACGAGCCGGTTTGTAAAAAACGAGCCGGTTTGTACGAAACGAGCCGGTTTGTAAGAAACGAGCCGGTTTGTAAGAAACGAGCCGGTTTGTAAGAAACGAGCCGGTTTGTAAAAAAAGAGCCAGTTTGTAAAAAACGAGCCGGTTTGTAAGAAGCGAGCCGGTTTGTAAGAAACGAGCCGATTTGTAAGAAACGAGCCGGCTTGTAAAAAACGAGCCGGTTCGTAAAAAATGAGCCGGTTTGTAATAAATGAGCCGCTTTGTAAGAAACGAGCTGGTTTGTAAGAAATGAGCCGGTTTGTAAAAAACGAGCCGGCTTTTAAGAAACGAGCCGGCTTGTAAGAAACGAGCCGGTTTGTAAGAAGCGAGCCGGTTTGTAAGAAACGAACCGGCTTATAAGAAACGAGCCGGTTTGTAAAAAAAGAGCCGGTTTGTAAAAAACGAGCCGGTTTGTAAAAAAAACGAGCCGGTTTGTAAGAAGCGAGCCGGTTTGTAAGAAACGAGCCGGTTTGTAAGAAACGAGCCGGCTTGTAAAAAACGAGCCGGTTCGTAAAAAATGAGCCGGTTTGTAATAAATGAGCCGCTTTGTAAGAAACGAGCTGGTTTGTAAGAAACGAGCCGGTTTGTAAAAACGAGCCGGCTTGTAAGAAACGAGCCGGTTCGTAAAAAAATGAGCCGGTTTGTAAGAAACGAGCCAGTTCCTACGAAACGAACCGGTTTGTGAGAAACGAGCCGGCTTGTAAGAAACGAGCCGGCTTGTAAGAAACGAGCCGGCTTGTAAGAAACGAGCCGCTTTGTAAGAAACGAGCCGGTTTGTAAGAAACGAGCCGGTTTGTAAAAAACGAGCCGGTTTGTAAGAAACGAGCCGGTTTGTAAGAAACGAGCCGGCTTGTAAGAAACGAGCCGGTTTGTAAGAAACGAGCCGGTTTGTAAGAAACGAGCCGGTTTGTAAAAAACGAGCCGGTTTGTAAAAAACGAGCCGGTTTGTAAGAAACGAGCCGGCTTGTAAGAAACGAGCCGGTTTGTAAAAAACGAGCCGGTTCGTAAAAAATGAGCCGGTTTGTAATAAATGAGCCGGTTTGTAATAAATGAGCCGCTTTGTAAGAAACAAGCTGGTTTGTAAGAAACGAGCCGGTTTGTAAAAAACGAGCCGGCTTGTAAGAAACGAGCCGGTTCGTAAAAAAATGAGCCGGTTTGTAAGAAACGAGCCGGTTTGTAAGAAACGAGCCGGTTCCTACGAAACGAACCGGTTTGTAAGAAACGAGCCGGCTTGTAAGAAACGAGCCGGTTCCTACGAAACGAGCCGGTTTGTAAGAAACGAGCCGGTTTGTAAAAAACGAGCCGGTTTGTAAAAAACGAGCCGGTTTGTAAGAAACGAGCCGGTTTGTAAGAAACGAGCCGGTTTGTAAAAAAAGAGCCGGTTTGTAAAAAACGAGCCGGTTTGTAAAAAAAACGAGCCGGTTTGTAAGAAGCGAGCCGGTTTGTAAGAAACGAGCCGGTTTGTAAGAAACGAGCCGGCTTGTAAAAAACGAGCCGGTTCGTAAAAAATGACCCGGTTTGTAATAAATGAGCCGCTTTGTAAGAAACGAGCTAATTTGTAAGAAACGAGCCGGTTTGTAAAAAAAACGAGCCGGTTTGTAAGAAGCGAGCCGGTTTGTAAGAAACGAGCCGGTTTGTAAGAAACGAGCCGGCTTGTAAAAAACGAGCCGGTTCGTAAAAAATGAGCCGGTTTGTAATAAATGAGCCGCTTTGTAAGAAACGAGCCGGTTTGTAAGAAACGAGCCGGTTTGTAAAAAACGAGCCGGCTTGTAAGAAACGAGCCGGCTTGTAAGAAACGAGCCGGTTTGTAAGAAGCGAGCCGGTTTGTAAGAAACGAACCGGCTTATAAGAAACGAGCCGGTTTGTAAAAAAAGAGCCGGTTTGTAAAAAACGAGCCGGTTTGTAAAAAAACGAGCCGGTTTGTAAGAAGCGAGCCGGTTTGTAAGAAACGAGCCGGTTTGTAAGAAACGAGCCGGCTTGTAAAAAACGAGCCGGTTCGTAAAAAATGAGCCGGTTTGTAATAAATGAGCCTCTTTGTAAAAACGAGCTGGTTTGTAAGAAACGAGCCGGTTTGCAAAAAACGAGCCGGCTTGTAAGAAACGAGCCGGTTCGTAAAAAAATGAGCCGGTTTGTAAGAAACGAGCCGGTTTGTAAGAAACGAGCCGGTTCCTACGAAACGAACTGGTTTGTAAGAAACGAGCCGGCTTGTAAGAAACGAGCCGGCTTGTAAGAAACGAGCCGCTTTGTAAGAAACGAGCCGGTTTGTAAAAAACGAGCCGGTTTGTAAAAAACGAGCCGGTTTGTAAGAAACGAGCCGGTTTGTAAGAAACGAGCCGGTTTGTAAGAAACGAGGCGGTTTGTAAGAAACGAGCCGGTTTGTAAGAAACGAGCCGGTTTGTAAAAAACGAGCCGGTTTGTAAAAAACGAGCCGGTTTGTAAGAAACGAGCCGGTTTGTAAGAAACGAGCCGGTTTGTAAGAAACGAGCCGGTTTGTAAAAAAAGAGCCGGTTTGTAAAAAACGAGCCGGTTTGTAAAAAAAACGAGCCGGTTTGTAAGAAGCGAGCCGGTTTGTAAGAAACGAGCCGGTTTGTAAGAAACGAGCCGGCTTGTAAAAAACGAGCCGGTTCGTAAAAAATGAGCCGGTTTGTAATAAATGAGCCGCTTTGTAAGAAACGAGCTGGTTTGTAAGAAACGAGCCGGTTTGTAAAAAACGAGCCGGCTTGTAAGAAACGCGCCGGTTTGTAAGAAGCGAGCCGGTTTGTAAGAAACGAACCGGCTTATAAGAAACGAGCCGGTTTGTAAAAAAAGAGCCGGTTTGTAAAAAACGAGCCGGTTTGTAAAAAAACGAGCCGGTTTGTAAGAAGCGAGCCGGTTTGTAAGAAACGAGCCGGCTTGTAAAAAACGAGCCGGTTCGTAAAAAATGAGCCGGTTCGTAAAAAATGAGCCGGTTTGTAATAAATGAGCCGCTTTGTAAGAAACGAGCTGGTTTGTAAGAAACAAGCCGGTTTGTAAAAAACGAGCCGGCTTGTAAGAAACGAGCCGGTTTGTAAGAAACGAGCCGGTTTGTAAGAAACGAGCCGGTTTGTAAGAAACGAGCCGGTTTGTAAAAAACGAGCCGGTTTGTAAAAAACGAGCCGGTTTGTAAAAAACGAGCCGGTTTGTACGAAACGAGCCGGTTTGTAAGAAACGAGCCGGTTTGTAAGAAACGAGCCGGTTTGTAAGAAACGAGCCGGCTTGTAAAAAACGAGCCGGTTCGTAAAAAATGAGCCGGTTCGTAAAAAATGAGCCGGTTTGTAATAAATGAGCCGCTTTGTAAGAAACGAGCTGGTTTGTAAGAAACAAGCCGGTTTGTAAAAAACGAGCCGGCTTGTAAGAAACGAGCCGGTTTGTAAGAAACGAGCCGGCTTGTAAGAAACGAGCCGGTTTGTAAGAAACGAGCCGGTTTGTAAGAAACGAGCCGGTTTGTAAAAAACGAGCCGGTTTGTAAAAAACGAGCCGGTTTGTAAAAAACGAGCCGGTTTGTACGAAACGAGCCGGTTTGTAAGAAACGAGCCGGTTTGTAAGAAACGAGCCGGTTTGTAAGAAACGAGCCGGTTTGTAAAAAAAGAGCCAGTTTGTAAAAAACGAGCCGGTTTGTAAGAAGCGAGCCGGTTTGTAAGAAACGAGCCGATTTGTAAGAAACGAGCCGGCTTGTAAAAAACGAGCCGGTTCGTAAAAAATGAGCCGGTTTGTAATAAATGAGCCGCTTTGTAAGAAACGAGCTGGTTTGTAAGAAATGAGCCGGTTTGTAAAAAACGAGCCGGCTTTTAAGAAACGAGCCGGCTTGTAAGAAACGAGCCGGTTTGTAAGAAGCGAGCCGGTTTGTAAGAAACGAACCGGCTTATAAGAAACGAGCCGGTTTGTAAAAAAAGAGCCGGTTTGTAAAAAAAGAGCCGGTTTGTAAAAAACGAGCCGGTTTGTAAAAAAAACGAGCCGGTTTGTAAGAAGCGAGCCGGTTTGTAAGAAACGAGCCGGTTGTAAGAAACGAGCCGGCTTGTAAAAAACGAGCCGGTTCGTAAAAAATGAGCCGGTTTGTAATAAATGAGCCGCTTTGTAAGAAACGAGCTGGTTTGTAAGAAACGAGCCGGTTTGTAAAAAACGAGCCGGCTTGTAAGAAACGAGCCGGTTCGTAAAAAAATGAGCCGGTTTGTAAGAAACGAGCCGGTTCCTACGAAACGAACCGGTTTGTGAGAAACGAGCCGGCTTGTAAGAAACGAGCCGGCTTGTAAGAAACGAGCCGGCTTGTAAGAAACGAGCCGCTTTGTAAGAAACGAGCCGGTTTGTAAGAAACGAGCCGGTTTGTAAAAAACGAGCCGGTTTGTAAGAAACGAGCCGGTTTGTAAGAAACGAGCCGGCTTGTAAGAAACGAGCCGGTTTGTAAGAAACGAGCCGGTTTGTAAGAAACGAGCCGGTTTGTAAAAAACGAGCCGGTTTGTAAAAAACGAGCCGGTTTGTAAGAAACGAGCCGGCTTGTAAGAAACGAGCCGGTTTGTAAGAAACGAGCCGGTTTGTAAAAAACGAGCCGGTTTGTAAAAAACGAGCCGGTTTGTAAAAAACGAGCCGGTTTGTAAGAAACGAGCCGGTTTGTAAGAAACGAGCCGGTTTGTAAGAAACGAGCCGGTTTGTAAGAAACGAGCCGGTTTGTAAAAAACGAGCCGGTTCGTAATAAATGAGCCGCCTTGTAAGAAACGAGCTGGTTTGTAAGAAACGAGCCGGTTTGTAAAAACGAGCCGGCTTGTAAGAAACGAGCCGGCTTGTAAGAAACGAGCCGGTTTGTAAGAAGCGAGCCGGTTTGTAAGAAACGAACCGGCTTATAAGAAACGAGCCGGTTTGTAAAAAAACGAGCCGGTTTGTAAAAAAACGAGCCGGTTTGTAAAAAAAACGAGCCGGTTTGTAAGAAGCGAGCCGGTTTGTAAAAAACGAGCCGGTTCGTAAAAAATGAGCCGGTTTGTAATAAATGAGCCGCTTTGTAAGAAACGAGCTGGTTTGTAAGAAAAGAGCCGGTTTGTAAAAAACGAGCCGGTTTGTAAGAAACGAGCCGGTTTGTAAAAAACGAGCCGGCTTGTAAGAAACGAGCCGGCTTGTAAGAAACGAGCCGCTTTGTAAGAAACGAGCCGGTTTGTAAAAAACGAGCCGGCTTGTAAGAAACGAGCCGGCTTGTAAGAAACGAGCCGGCTTGTAAGAAACGAGCCGGCTTGTAAGAAACGAGCCGGCTTGTAAGAAACGAGCCGGCTTGTAAGAAACGAGCCGGCTTGTAAGAAACGAGCCGCTTTGTAAGAAACGAGCCGGTTTGTAAAAAACGAGCCGGTTTGTAAAAAACGAGCCGGTTTGTAAGAAACGAGCCGGTTTGTAAGAAACGAGCCGGCTTGTAAGAAACGAGCCGGTTTGTAAGAAACGAGCCGGTTTGTAAGAAACGAGCCGGTTTGTAAAAAACGAGCCGGTTTGTAAAAAACGAGCCGGTTTGTAAAAACGAGCCGGTTTGTAAGAAACGAGCCGGTTTGTAAGAAACGAGCCGGTTTGTAAAAAACGAGCCGGCTTGTAAGAAACGAGCCGGTTCGTAAAAAACGAGCCGGTTCGTAAAAAATGAGCCGGTTCGTAAAAAACGAGCCGGTTTGTAAGAAACGAGCCGGTTCGTAAAAACGATCCAGTTTGTAAGAAACGAGCCGGTTTGTAAAAAACGAGCCGGTTTGTAAAAACGAGCCGGTTTGTAAAAAACGAGCCGGTTTGTAAAAACGAGCCGGTTTGTAAGAAACGAGCCGGTTTGTAAGAAACGAGCCGGTTTGTAAAAAACGAGCCGGCTTGTAAGAAACGAGCCGGTTCGTAAAAAACGAGCCGGTTCGTAAAAAATGAGCCGGTTTGTAAGAAACGAGCCGGTTCGTAAAAAAAATGAGCCGCTTTGTAAGAAACGATCCAGTTTGTAAGAAACGAGCCGGTTCCTACGAAACGAACCGGTTTGTAAGAAACGAGCTGGTTTGAAGCCGGTTTGTAATAAATGAGCCGCTTTATAAGAAACGAGCTGGTTTGTAAGAAACGAGCCGGTTTGTAAGAAACGAGCCGGCTTGTAAGAAACGAGCTGGTTCGTAAAAAAATGAGCCGCTTTGTAAGAAACGATCCAGTTTGTAAGAAACGAGCCGGTTCCTACGAAACGAACCGGTTTGTAAGAAACGAGCCGGTTTGCAAAAAACGAGCCGGTTTGCAAACCACAGGCCGGTTTGTAAGACACCGGCTGGTTTGTAAGAAACGAGAACCGGCGGATAGTTGTTCCTTAGAAACCGGCGGCTTGTTGTTTCTTAGAAACCGGCGGCGGCTTCTTGTTTCTTAGAAACCGGTTGCTCCTTAGAATGCGGCGGCTTGTTGTTCCTTACAAACCGGCGGCCTGTTGTTTCTTAGAAACCGGCGGCCTGTTGTTTCTTAGAAACCGGCGGCAGCTTGTTGTCCCTTAGAAACCGGCGGCGGATTGTTGTTTCTTAGAAACCGGCGGCGGCTTGTTGTTCCTTAGAAACCAGCTGTTCTTTATAAACCGGCGGCTTGTTGTTCCTTAGAAACCAGCTGTTCTTTATAAACCGGCGGCTTGTTGTTCCTTAGAAACCGGTTGTTCCTTAAAACGATCCAGTTTGTAAGAAACGAACCGGTTTGTAAGAAACGAGCCGGTTTGCAAAAAACGAGCCGGTTTGCAAGACACAGGCCGGTTTGTAAGACACCGGCTGGTTTGTAAGAAACGAGAACCGGCGGATAGTTGTTCCTTAGAAACCGGCGGCTTGTTGTTTCTTAGAAACGAGCCGGTTTGTAAAGAACGAGCCGGTTTGTAGAAAACGAGCCGGTTTGTAAAAAACGAGCCGGTTTGTAAGAAACGAGCCGGTTTGTAAGAAACGAGCCGGTTTGTAAAAAACGAGCCGGCTTGTAAGAAACGAGCCGGTTCGTAAAAAACGAGCCGGTTCGTAAAAAACGAGCCGGTTTGTAAGAAACGAGCCGGTTTGTAAGAAACGAGCCGGTTTGTGAGAAACGAGCCGGCTTGTAAGAAACGAGCCGGCTTGTAAGAAACGAGCCGGTTCGTAAAAAAATGAGCCGCTTTGTAAGAAACGATCCAGTTTGTAAGAAACGAACCGGTTTGTAAGAAACGAGCTGGTTTGAAGCCGGTTTGTAAAAAACGAGCCGGTTTGTAAGAAACGAGCCGGTTTGTAAGAAACGAGCCGGTTTGTAAAAAACGAGTCGGCTTGTAAGAAACGAGCCGGTTCGTAAAAAATGAGCCGGTTTGTAATAAATGAGCCGCTTTATAAGAAACGAGTTGGTTTGTAAGAAACGAGCCGGTTTGTAAGAAACGAGTCGGCTTGTAAGAAACGAGCCGGTTCGTAAAAAAATGAGCCGCTTTGTAAGAAACGATCCAGTTTGTAAGAAACGAGCCGGTTCCTACGAAGCGAACCGGTTTGTAAGAAACAGGCTGGTGTGTAGCCGGTTTGTAAAAAACGAGCCGGTTTGTAAAAAAACGATTCGGTTTGTAAGAAACGAGCCGGTTTGTAAGAAACGAGCCGGTTTGTAAAAAACGAGCCGGCTTGTAAGAAACGAGCCGGTTCGTAAAAAATGAGCCGGTTTGTAATAAATGAGCCGCTTTATAAGAAACGAGCTGGTTTGTAAGAAACGAGCCGGTTTGTAAGAAACGAGCCGGCTTGTAAGAAACGAGCCGGTTCGTAAAAAAATGAGCCGCTTTGTAAGAAACGATCCAGTTTGTAAGAAACGAGCCGGTTCCTACGAAACGAACGGGTTTGTAAGAAACGAGCCGGTTTGCAAAAAAACGAGCCGGTTTGCAAGACACAGGCCGGTTTGTAAGACACCGGCTGGTTTGTAAGAAACGAAAAGCGGCGGATAGTTGTTCCTTAGAAACCGGCGGCTTGTTGTTTCTTAGTAACCGGCGGCGGCTTCTTGTTTCTTAGAAACCGGTGACTTCTTGTTCCTTAGAAACCGGTTGCTCCTTAGAATGCGGCGGCTTGTTGTTCCTTACAAACCGGCGGCCTGTTGTTTCTTAGAAACCGGCGGCAGCTTGTTGTCCCTTAGAAACCGGCGACGGCTTGTTGTTTCTTAGAAACCGGCGGCGGCTTGTTGTTCCTTAAAAACCAGCTGTTCTTTATAAACCGGCGGCTTGTTGTTCCTTAGAAACCGGTTGTTCCTTAGAAACCGGCGGCTTGTTGTTCCTTAAAAACCGGTTGTTCCTTAGAAACCGACGGCTTGTTGTTCCTTAGAAACCGGTTGTTCCTTAGAAACCGGCGGCTTGTTGTTCCTTAGAAACCGGTTGTTCCTTAGAAACCGGCGGCTTGTTGTTCCTTAGAAACCGGTTGTTCCTTAGAAACCGACGGCTTGTTGTTCCTTAGAAACCGATTGTTCCTTAGAAACCGACGGCTTGTTGTTCCTTAGAAACCGGTTGTTCCTTAGAAACCGACGGCTTGTTGTTCCCTAGAAACCGGTTGTTCCTTAGAAACCGGCGGCTTGTTGTTCCTTAGAAAACGGTTGTTCTTTAGAAACCGGCGGCTTGTTATTCCTTAGAAACCGGCGGCTTGTTGTTCTTTAGAAACCGGTTGTTCCTTAGAAACCGGCGGCTTGTTGTTCCTTAGAAACCGGCGGCTTGTTGTTTCTTAGAAACCGGCGGCTTGTTATTCCTTAGAAACCGGCGGCTTGTTGTTCTTTAGAAACCGGTTGTTCCTTAGAAACCGGCGGCTTGTTGTTCCTTAAAAACCGGTTGTTCCTTAGAAACCGACGGCTTGTTGTTCCTTAGAAACCGGTTGTTCCTTAGAAACCGGCGGCTTGTTGTTCCTTAGAAACCGGTTGTTCCTTAGAAACCGGCGGCTTGTTGTTCCTTAGAAACCGGTTGTTCCTTAGAAACCGACGGCTTGTTGTTCCTTAGAAACCGATTGTTCCTTAGAAACCGACGGCTTGTTGTTCCTTAGAAACCGGTTGTTCCTTAGAAACCGACGGCTTGTTGTTCCCTAGAAACCGGTTGTTCCTTAGAAACCGGCGGCTTGTTGTTCCTTAGAAAATGGTTGTTCTTTAGAAACCGGCGGCTTGTTATTCCTTAGAAACCGGCGGCTTGTTGTTCTTTAGAAACCGGTTGTTCCTTAGAAACCGGCGGCTTGTTGTTCCTTAGAAACCGGTTGTTCTTTAGAAACCGGCGGCTTGTTATTCCTTAGAAACCGGCGGCTTGTTGTTCTTTAGAAACCGGTTGTTCCTTAGAAACCGGCGGCTTGTTGTTCCTTAGAAACCGACGGCTTGTTGTTCCTTACAAACCGGTTGTTCCTTAGAACCGGCGGCTTGCTGTTTCTTAGAAACCGGCTGATTGTTGTTCCTTAGAAACCGGCGGCGGCTTGTTGTTTCTTAGAAACTGGCGGCTTGTTGTTCCTTTGAAACCGGTTGTTTCTTAGAAACCGGCGGCTTGTTGCTTCTTAGAAAATGGCGGATTGTTGTTCCTTAGAAACCGGCGGCTTGTTGTTCCTTAGAAACCGGTTGTTCCTTAAAAACCGGCGGCTTCTTGTTCCCTAGAAACCGGCGGCGGCTTGTTGTTTCATAGAACCCAGCAACTTGTTGTTCCTTAGAAAAATGAGCCGCTTTGTAAGAAATGATCCAGTTTGTAAGAAACGGGCCGGTTCCTACGAAACGAACCGGTTTGTAAGAAACGAGCCGGTTTGTAAAAAACGAGCTGGTTTGTAGCCGGTTTGTAAAAAAACGAGCCGGTTTGTAAAAAACGAGCCGGTTTGTAAAAAACGAGCCGGTTCGTAAAAAATGAGCCGCTTTGTAAGAAACGATCCAGTTTGTAAGAAACGAGCCGGTTCCTACGAAACGAACCGGTTTGTAAGAAACGAGCCGGTTTGCAAAAAACGAGCCGGTTTGCAAGACACAGGCCGGTTTGTAAGACACCGGCTGGTTTGTAAGAAACGAGAACCGGCGGATAGTTGTTCCTTAGAAACCGGCGGCTTGTTGTTTCTTAGAAACCGGCGGCGGTTTGTTGTTTCTTAGAAACCGGTGACTTCTTGTTCCTTAGAAACCGGTTGTTCCTTAGAATGCGGCGGCTTGTTGTTCCTTACAAACCGGTTGTTCCTTAGAAATCGGCGGCCTGCTGTTTCTTAGAAACCGGCGGCAGCTTGTTGTCCCTTAAAAACCGGCGGCGGCTTGTTGTTTCTTAGAAACCGGCGGCGGCTTGTTGTTCCTTAGAAACCAGCTGTTCTTTATAAACCGGCGGCTTGTTGTTCCTTAGAAACCGGTTGTTCCTTAGAAACCGGCGGCTTGTTGTTCCTTAGAAACCGGTTGTTCCTTAGAAACCGACGGCTTGTTGTTCCTTAGAAACCGGTTGTTTCTTAGAAACCGACGGCTTGTTGTTCCTTAGAAACCGGTTGTTTCTTAGAAACCGACGGCTTGTTGTTCCTTAGAAACCGGTTGTTCCTTAGAAACCGGCGGCTTGTTGTTCCTTAGAAACCGGTTGTTCCTTAGAAACCGGCTTGTTGTTTCTTAGAAACCGGCGGCAAGTTGTTTCTTGAAACCGGCGGCTTGTTGTTTCTTAGAAACCGGCGGCTTGTTGCTCCTTAGAAACCGGCGGCGGCTTGTCGTTCCTTAGAAACCGGCGGCGGCTTGTCGTTCCTTAGAAACCGGTGACTTTTGTTCCTTAGAAACCGGTTGTTCCTTAGAAAGCGGCGGCTTGTTGTTTCTTATCAACCGGTTGTTTCTTAGAAACCGGCGGCGGCTTGTTGTTCCGTAGAAACCGGCGGCTTGTTGTTCCTTAGAAAGCAGTTGTTTCTTAGAACACAATTGTTCCTTAGAACTGGCGGCTTGTTGTTCCTTAGAAACCGGTTGTTCCTTAGAACCGGCGGCTTGCTGTTCCTTAGAAACCGGCGGCAAGTTGTTCCTTAGAAACCGGCGGCATGTCGTTCCTTGGAAACCGGCGGCATGTCGTTCCTTGGAAACCGGCGGCGGCTTGTTGTTTCTTAGAAACTGGCGGCTTGTTGTTCCTTTGAAACCGGTTGTTTCTTGGAAACCGGCGGCTTGTTGCTTCTTAGAAAACGGCGGATTGTTGTTCCTTAAAAACCGGCGGCTTGTTGCTTCTTAGAAAACGGCGGATTGTTGTTCCTTAGAAACCGGCGGCTTGTTGTTCCTTAGAAACCGGTTGTTCCTTAGAAACCGGCGGCTTGTTGTTCCTTACAAACCGGTGGCTTGCTGTTTCTTAGAAACCGGCGGCTTGTTGTTTTTTAGAAACCGGAGGCTTGTTGTTCCTTAGAAACCGGCTGTTTCTTAGAAACCGGCTGTTCCTTAGAAACCGGCTGTTTCTTAGAAACCGGTTGTTCCTTAGAAACCGGTTGTTCCTTAGAAACCGGTTGTTCCTTAGAAACCGGCTGTTTCTTAGAAACCGGCTGTTTCTTAGAAACCGGCTGTTCCTTAGAAACCGGCGGATGTTGTTTCTTAGAAACCGGCGGCTTGTTGTTTGTTAGAAACCGGCGGCTTGTTGTTTCTTAGAAACCGGCGGCTTGATGTTCTTTAGAAACCGGTTGTTCCTTAGAAACCGGCTGTTTCTTAGAAACCGGTTGTTCCTTAGAGACCGGCGGCTTGTTGTTCCTTAGAAACCGGCGGCAAGTTGTTTCTTAGAAACCGGCGGCTTGTTGTTTCTTAGAAACCGGCGGCTTGTTGCTCATTAGAAACCGGCGGCTTGTTGTTTCTTAGAAACCGGCGGCTTGTTGCTCATTAGAAACCGGCGGCGGCTTGTCGTTCCTTAGAAACCGGCGGCGGCTTGTCGTTCCTTAGAAACCGGTGACTTTTGTTCCTTAGAAACCGGTTGTTCCTTAGAAAGCGGCGGCTTGTTGTTTCTTATAAACCGGTTGTTTCTTAGAAACCGGCGGCGGCTTGTTGTTCCGTAGAAACCGGCGGCTTGCTGTTCCTTAGAAAGCAGTTGTTTCTTAGAACACAATTGTTCCTTAGAACTGGCGGCTTGTTGTTCCTTAGAAACCGGTTGTTCCTTAGAACCGGCGGCTTGCTGTTCCTTAGAAACCGGCGGCAAGTTGTTTCTTAGAAACCAGCAACTTGTTGTTCCTTAGAAACCGGCATCAACTTGTTGTTTCTTAGAAACCGGCATCAACTTGTTGTTTCGTAGAAACCGGCAAATTGTTGTTCCTTAGAAACCGGCAAATTGTTGTTCCTTAGAAACCGGCGGCTTGTTGTTCCTCAGAAACCGGTGTTCCTTAGCAACGGCGGCTTGTTGTTCCTTAGAAACCGGCGGCTTGTTGTTCCTTAGAAACCGGCAAATTGTTGTTCCTTAGAAACCGGCGGCTTGTTGTTCCTTAGGAACCGGTGTTCCTTAGCAACGGCGGCTTGTTGTTCCTTAGCAACGGCGGCTTGTTGTTCCTTAGAAACCGGCGGCTTGTTGTTCCTTAGAAACCGGCAAATTGTTGTTCCTTAGAAACCGGCGGCTTGTTGTTCCTTAGAAACCGGCTGTTTCTTAGAAACCGGCGGCTTGTTGTTTCTTAGAAACCGGAGGCTTGTTGTTCCTTGGAAACCGGCGGCATGTTGTTCTTCAGAAACAGGTTGTTCCTTAGAAACCGGCTGTTTCTTAGAAACCGCTTGTTCCTTAGAAACCGGCGGCTTGTTGTTCCTTAGAAACCGGCGGCAAGTTGTTTCTTAGAAATCGGCGGCGGCTTGTTGTTTCTTAGAAACCGGCGGCGGCTTGTTGTTCCTTAGAAACCGGCGGCGGCTTGTTGTTTCTTAGAAACCGGCGGTGGCTTGTTGTTCCTTAGAAACCGGTTGTTCCTTACAAACCGGTGGCTTGCTGTTTCTTAGAAACCGGCGGCTTGTTGTTTTGTTAGAAACTGGAGGCTTGTTGTTCCTTAGAAACCGGCTGTTTCTTAGAAACCGGCTGTTCCTTAGAAACCGGCTGTTTCTTAGAAACCGGTTGTTCCTTAGAAACCGGTTGTTCCTTAGAAACCGGTTGTTCCTTAGAAACCGGTTGTTCCTTAGAAACCGGCTGTTTCTTAGAAACCGGCTGTTTCTTAGAAATCGGCTGTTCCTTAGAAACCGGCGGATAGTTGTTTGTTAGAAACCGGCGGCTTGTTTTTTGTTAGAAACCGGCGGCTTGTTGCTCCTTAGAAACCGGCGGCGGCTTGTCGTTCCTTAGAAACCGGCGGCGGCTTGTCGTTCCTTAGAAACCGGCGGCGGCTTGTCGTTCCTTAGAAACCGGTTGTTCCTTAGAAAGCGGCGGCAAGTTGTTTCTTAGAAACCGGCGGCTTGTTGCTCCTTAGAAACCGGCGGCGGCTTGTCGTTCCTTAGAAACCGGCGGCGGCTTGTCGTTCCTTAGAAACCGGTTGTTCCTTAGAAAGCGGCGGCTTGTTGTTTCTTAGAAACCGGTTGTTTCTTAGAAACCGGCGGCGGCTTGTTGTTCCGTAGAAACCGGCGGCTTGTTGTTCCTTAGAAAGCAGTTGTTTCTTAGAACACAATTGTTCCTTAGAACTGGCGGCGGCTTCTTGTTTCTTAGAAACCGGTTGCTCCTTAGAATGCGGCGGCTTGTTGTTCCTTACAAACCGGCGGCCTGTTGTTTCTTAGAAACCGGCGGCAGCTCGTTGTCCCTTAGAAACCGGCGGCGGATTGTTGTTTCTTAGAAACCGGCGGCGGCTTGTTGTTCCTTAGAAACCAGCTGTTCTTTATAAACCGGCGGCTTGTTGTTCCTTAGAAACCGGTTGTTCCTTAGAAACCGGCGGCTTGTTGTTCCTTAAAAACCGGTTGTTCCTTAGAAACCGACGGCTTGTTGTTCCTTAGAAACCGGTTGTTCCTTAGAAACCGGCGGCTTGTTGTTCCTTAGAAACCGGCGGCTTGTTGTTCCTTAGAAACCGGCGGCCTGTTGTTCCTTTGAAACCGGCGGCTTGTTGTTCCTTAGAAACCGGTTGTTCCTTAGAAACCGACGGCTTGTTGTTCCTTAGAAACCGGTTGTTCCTTAGAAACCGGTTGTTCCTTAGAAACCGGCGGCTTGTTGTTCCTTAGAAACCTGTTGTTCCTTAGAAACCGACGGCTTGTTTCCTAGAAACCGGTTGTTCCTTAGAAACCGGCGGCTTGTTGTTCCTTAGACACCGGTTGTTTCTTAGAAACCGGCGGCTTGTTGTTCCTTAGAAACCGGTTGTTCCTTAGAAACCGGCGGCTTGTTGTTCCTTAGAAACCGGTTGTTCCTTAGAAACCGGTTGTTCCTTAGAAACCGGTTGTTCCTTAGAAACCGGCGGCTTGTTGTTCCTTAGAAACCGGTTGTTCCTTAGAAACCGACGGCTTGTTGTTCCCTAGAAACCGGTTGTTCCTTAGAAACCGGCGGCTTGTTGTTCCTTAGAAACCGGTTGTTCTTTAGAAACCGGCGGCAAGTTGTTCCTTAGAAACCGGTTGTTCCTTAGAAACCGGTTGTTCCTTAGAAACCGGCGGCTTGTTGTTCCTTACAAACCGGTTGTTCCTTAGAACCGGCGGCTTGCTGTTTCTTAGAAACCGGCTGATTGTTGTTCCTTAGAAACCGGCGGCGGCTTGTTGTTCCTTAGAAACTGGCGGCTTGTTGTTCCTTTGAAACCGGTTGTTTCTTAGAAACCGGCGGCTTGTTGCTTCTTAGAAAACGGCGGATTGTTGTTCCTTAGAAACCGGCGGCTTGTTGTCCCTTAGAAACCGGTTGTTCCTTAAAAACCGGCGGCTTCTTGTTTCTTAGAAACCGGCGGCGGCTTGTTGTTTCTTAGAAACCAGCAACTTGTTGTTCCTTAGAAAAATGAGCCGCTTTGTAAGAAACGATCCAGTTTGTAAGAAACGAGCCGGTTCCTACGAAACGAACCGGTTTGTAAGAAACGAGCCGGTTTGTAAAAAACGAGCTGGTTTGTAGCCGGTTTGTAAGAAACGAGCCGGTTTGTAAAAAACGAGCTGGTTTGTAAGAAACGAGCCGGTTTGTAAGAAACGAGCCGGTTTGTAAAAAACGAGCCGGCTTGTAATAAACGAGCCGGTTCGTAAAAAATGAGCCGGTTTGTAATAAATGAGCCGCTTTATAAGAAACGAGCTGGTTTGTAAGAAACGAGCCGGTTTGTAAGAAACGAGCCGGTTCGTAAAAAATGAGCCGCTTTGTAAGAAACGATCCAGTTTGTAAGAAACGAACCGGCTTGTAAGAAACGAGCCGGTTTGCAAAAAACGAGCCGGTTTGCAAGACACAGGCCGGTTTGTAAGACACCGGCTGGTTTGTAAGAAACGAGAACCGGCGGATAGTTGTTCCTTAGAAACCGGCGGCTTGTTGTTTCTTAGAAACGAGCCGGTTTGTAAAGAACGAGCCGGTTTGTAGAAAACGAGCCGGTTTGTAAAAAACGAGCCGGTTTGTAAGAAACGAGCCGGTTCGTAAAAAACGAGCCGGTTCGTAAAAAATGAGCCGGTTTGTAAGAAACGAGCCGGTTCGTAAAAAAATGAGCCGCTTTGTAAGAAACGATCCAGTTTGTAAGAAACGAACCGGTTTGTAAGAAACGAGCTGGTTTGAAGCCGGTTTGTAAAAAACGAGCCAGTTTGTAAGAAACGAGCCGGTTTGTAAGAAACGAGCCGGTTTGTAAAAAACGAGTCGGCTTGTAAGAAACGAGCCGGTTCGTAAAAAATGAGCCGGTTTGTAATAAATGAGCCGCTTTATAAGAAACGAGCTGGTTTGTAAGAAACGAGCCGGTTTGTAAGAAACGAGTCGGCTTGTAAGAAACGAGCCGGTTCGTAAAAAAATGAGCCGCTTTGTAAGAAACGATCCAGTTTGTAAGAAACGAGCCGGTTCCTACGAAGCGAACCGGTTTGTAAGAAACGAGCTGGTTTGTAGCCGGTTTGTAAAAAACGAGCCGGTTTGTAAAAAAACGAGTCGGTTTGTAAGAAACGAGCCGGTTTGTAAGAAACGAGCCGGTTTGTAAAAAACGAGCCGGCTTGTAAGAAACGAGCCGGTTCGTAAAAAATGAGCCGGTTTGTAATAAATGAGCCGCTTTATAAGAAACGAGCTGGTTTGTAAGAAACGAGCCGGTTTGTAAGAAACGAGCCGGCTTGTAAGAAACGAGCCGGTTCGTAAAAAAATGAGCCGCTTTGTAAGAAACGATCCAGTTTGTAAGAAACGAGCCGGTTTCTACGAAACGAACCGGTTTGTAAGAAACGAGCCGGTTTGCAAAAAAACGAGCCGGTTTGCAAGACACAGGCCGGTTTGTAAGACACCGGCTGGTTTGTAAGAAACGAAAACCGGCGGATAGTTGTTCCTTAGAAACCGGCGGCGGCTTCTTGTTTCTTAGAAACCGGTGACTTCTTGTTCCTTAGAAACCGGTTGCTCCTTAGAATGCGGCGGCTTGTTGTTCCTTACAAACCGGCGGCCTGTTGTTTCTTAGAAACCGGCGGCAGCTTGTTGTCCCTTAGAAACCGGCGACGGCTTGTTGTTTCTTAGAAACCGGCGGCGGCTTGTTGTTCCTTAAAAACCAGCTGTTCTTTATAAACCGGCGGCTTGTTGTTCCTTAGAAACCGGTTGTTCCTTAGAAACCGGCGGCTTGTTGTTCCTTAAAAACCGGTTGTTCCTTAGAAACCGACGGCTTGTTGTTCCTTAGAAACCGGTTGTTCCTTAGAAACCGGCGGCTTGTTGTTCCTTAGAAACCGGTTGTTCCTTAGAAACCGGCGGCTTGTTGTTCCTTAGAAACCGGTTGTTCCTTAGAAACCGACGGCTTGTTGTTCCTTAGAAACCGATTGTTCCTTAGAAACCGACGGCTTGTTGTTCCTTAGAAACCGGTTGTTCCTTAGAAACCGACGGCTTGTTGTTCCCTAGAAACCGGTTGTTCCTTAGAAACCGGCGGCTTGTTGTTCCTTAGAAACCGGTTGTTCTTTAGAAACCGGCGGCTTGTTATTCCTTAGAAACCGGCGGCTTGTTGTTCTTTAGAAACCGGTTGTTCCTTAGAAACCGGCGGCTTGTTGTTCCTTAGAAACCGGTTGTTCTTTAGAAACCGGCGGCTTGTTATTCCTTAGAAACCGGCGGCTTGTTGTTCTTTAGAAACCGGTTGTTCCTTAGAAACCGGCGGCTTGTTGTTCCTTAGAAACCGGTTGTTCCTTAGAAACCGGCGGCTTGCTGTTTCTTAGAAACCGGCTGATTGTTGTTCCTTAGAAACCGGCGGCGGCTTGTTGTTTCTTAGAAACTGGCGGCTTGTTGTTCCTTTGAAACCGGTTGTTTCTTAGAAACCGGCGGCTTGTTGCTTCTTAGAAAATGGCGGATTGTTGTTCCTTAGAAACCGGCGGCTTGTTGTTCCTTAGAAACCGGCGGCTTGTCGTTCCTTAGAAACCGGTTGTTCCTTAAAAACCGGCGGCTTCTTGTTCCCTAGAAACCGGCGGCGGCTTGTTGTTTCTTAGAAACCAGCAACTTGTTGTTCCTTAGAAAAATGAGCCGCTTTGTAAGAAACGATCCAGTTTGTAAGAAACGGGCCGGTTCCTACGAAACGAACCGGTTTGTAAGAAACGAACCGGTTTGTAAAAAACGAGCTGGTTTGTAGCCGGTTTGTAAAAAAACGAGCCGGTTTGTAAAAAACGAGCCGGTTTGTAAAAAACGAGCCGGTTCGTAAAAAATAAGCCGCTTTGTAAGAAACGATCCAGTTTGTAAGAAACGAGCCGGTTCCTACGAAACGAACCGGTTTGTAAGAAACGAGCCGGTTTGCAAAAAACGAGCCGGTTTGCAAGACACAGGCCGGTTTGTAAGACACCGGCTGGTTTGTAAGAAACGAGAACCGGCGGATAGTTGTTCCTTAGAAACCGGCGGCTTGTTGTTTCTTAGAAACCGGCGGCGGTTTGTTGTCCCTTAAAAACCGGCGGCGGCTTGTTGTTTCTTAGAAACCGGCGGCGGCTTGTTGTTCCTTAGAAACCAGCTGTTCTTTATAAACCGGCGGCTTGTTGTTCCTTAGAAACCGGTTGTTCCTTAGAAACCGGCGGCTTGTTGTTCCTTAGAAACCGGTTGTTCCTTAGAAACCGACGGCTTGTTGTTCCTTAGAAACCGGTTGTTCCTTAGAAACCGACGGCTTGTTGTTCCTTAGAAACCGGTTGTTCCTTAGAAACCGGCGGCTTGTTGTTCCTTAGAAACCGGTTGTTCCTTAGAAACCGGCTTGTTGTTCCTTAGAAACCGGCGGCAAGTTGTTTCTTAGAAACCGGCGGCTTGTTGTTTCTTAGAAACCGGCGGCTTGTTGCTCCTTAGAAACCGGCGGCGGCTTGTCGTTCCTTAGAAACCGGCGGCGGCTTGTCGTTCCTTAGAAACCGGTGACTTTTGTTCCTTAGAAACCGGTTGTTCCTTAGAAAGCGGCGGCTTGTTGTTTCTTATAAACCGGTTGTTTCTTAGAAACCGGCGGCGGCTTGTTGTTCCGTAGAAACCGGCGGCTTGTTGTTCCTTAGAAAGCAGTTGTTTCTTAGAACACAATTGTTCCTTAGAACTGGCGGCTTGTTGTTCCTTAGAAACCGGTTGTTCCTTAGAACCGGCGGCTTGCTGTTCCTTAGAAACCGGCGGCATGTCGTTCCTTGGAAACCGGCGGCGGCTTGTTGTTTCTTAGAAACTGGCGGCTTGTTGTTCCTTTGAAACCGGTTGTTTCTTGGAAACCGGCAGCTTGTTGCTTCTTAGAAAACGGCGGATTGTTGTTCCTTAAAAACCGGCGGCTTGTTGCTTCTTAGAAAACGGCGGATTGTTGTTCCTTAGAAACCGGCGGCTTGTTGTTCCTTAGAAACCGGTTGTTCCTTAGAAACCGGCGGCTTGTTGTTCCTTACAAACCGGTGGCTTGCTGTTTCTTAGAAACCGGCGGCTTGTTGTTTTTTAGAAACCGGAGGCTTGTTGTTCCTTAGAAACCGGCTGTTTCTTAGAAACCGGCTGTTCCTTAGAAACCGGCTGTTTCTTAGAAACCGGTTGTTCCTTAGAAACCGGTTGTTCCTTAGAAACCGGCTGTTTCTTAGAAACCGGCTGTTTCTTAGAAACCGGCTGTTCCTTAGAAACCGGCGGATAGTTGTTTCTTAGAAACCGGCGGCTTGTTGTTTGTTAGAAACCGGCGGCTTGTTGTTTCTTAGAAACCGGCGGCTTGATGTTCTTTAGAAACCGGTTGTTCCTTAGAAACCGGCTGTTTCTTAGAAACCGGTTGTTCCTTAGAGACCGGCGGCTTGTTGTTCCTTAGAAACCGGCGGCAAGTTGTTTCTTAGAAACCGGCGGCTTGTTGTTTCTTAGAAACCGGCGGCTTGTTGCTCCTTAGAAACCGGCGGCTTGTTGCTCCTTAGAAACCGGCGGCGGCTTGTCGTTCCTTAGAAACCGGTGACTTTTGCTCCTTAGAAACCGGTTGTTCCTTAGAAAGCGGCGGCTTGTTGTTTCTTATAAACCGGTTGTTTCTTAGAAACCGGCGGCGGCTTGTTGTTCCGTAGAAACCGGCGGCTTGCTGTTCCTTAGAAAGCAGTTGTTTCTTAGAACACAATTGTTCCTTAGAACTGGCGGCTTGTTGTTCCTTAGAAACCGGTTGTTCCTTAGAACCGGCGGCTTGCTGTTCCTTAGAAACCGGCGGCAAGTTGTTCCTTAGAAACCGGCGGCATGTCGTTCCTTGGAAACCGGCGGCGGCTTGTTGTTTCTTAGAAACCGGCGGATTGTTGTTCCTTTGAAACCGGTTGTTTCTTGGAAACCGGCGGCTTGTTGCTTCTTAGAAAACGGCGGATTGTTGTTCCTTAGAAACCGGCGGCTTGTTGTTTCTTAGAAACCGGCGGCGGTTTGTTGTTTCTTAGAAACCGGTGACTTCTTGTTCCTTAGAAACCGGTTGTTCCTTAGAATGCGGCGGCTTGTTGTTCCTTACAAACCGGTTGTTCCTTAGAAATCGGCGGCCTGCTGTTTCTTAGAAACCGGCGGCAGCTTGTTGTCCCTTAAAAACCGGCGGCGGCTTGTTGTTTCTTAGAAACCGGCGGCGGCTTGTTGTTCCTTAGAAACCAGCTGTTCTTTATAAACCGGCGGCTTGTTGTTCCTTAGAAACCGGTTGTTCCTTAGAAACCGACGGCTTGTTGTTCCTTAGAAACCGGTTGTTCCTTAGAAACCGACGGCTTGTTGTTCCTTAGAAACCGGTTGTTCCTTAGAAACCGGCGGCTTGTTGTTCCTTAGAAACCGGTTGTTCCTTAGAAACCGGCGGCTTGTTGTTCCTTAGAAACCGGTTGTTCCTTAGAAACCGGCTTGTTGTTCCTTAGAAACCGGCGGCAAGTTGTTTCTTAGAAACCGGCGGCTTGTTGTTTCTTAGAAACCGGCGGCTTGTTGCTCCTTAGAAACCGGCGGCGGCTTGTCGTTTCTTAGAAACCGGCGGCGGCTTGTCGTTCCTTAGAAACCGGTGACTTTTGTTCCTTAGAAACCGGTTGTTCCTTAGAAAGCGGCGGCTTGTTGTTTCTTATAAACCGGTTGTTTCTTAGAAACCGGCGGCGGCTTGTTGTTCCGTAGAAACCGGCGGCTTGTTGTTCCTTAGAAAGCAGTTGTTTCTTAGAACACAATTGTTCCTTAGAACTGGCGGCTTGTTGTTCCTTAGAAACCGGTTGTTCCTTAGAACCGGCGGCTTGCTGTTCCTTAGAAACCGGCGGCATGTCGTTCCTTGGAAACCGGCGGCGGCTTGTTGTTTCTTAGAAACTGGCGGCTTGTTGTTCCTTTGAAACCGGTTGTTTCTTGGAAACCGGCGGCTTGTTGCTTCTTAGAAAACGGCGGATTGTTGTTCCTTAAAAACCGGCGGCTTGTTGCTTCTTAGAAAACGGCGGATTGTTGTTCCTTAGAAACCGGCGGCTTGTTGTTCCTTAGAAACCGGTTGTTCCTTAGAAACCGGCGGCTTGTTGTTCCTTACAAACCGGTGGCTTGCTGTTTCTTAGAAACCGGCGGCTTGTTGTTTTTTAGAAACCGGAGGCTTGTTGTTCCTTAGAAACCGGCTGTTTCTTAGAAACCGGCTGTTCCTTAGAAACCGGCTGTTTCTTAGAAACCGGTTGTTCCTTAGAAACCGGTTGTTCCTTAGAAACCGGCTGTTTCTTAGAAACCGGCTGTTTCTTAGAAACCGGCTGTTCCTTAGAAACCGGCGGATAGTTGTTTCTTAGAAACCGGCGGCTTGTTGTTTGTTAGAAACCGGCGGCTTGTTGTTTCTTAGAAACCGGCGGCTTGATGTTCTTTAGAAACCGGTTGTTCCTTAGAAACCGGCTGTTTCTTAGAAACCGGTTGTTCCTTAGAGACCGGCGGCTTGTTGTTCCTTAGAAACCGGCGGCAAGTTGTTTCTTAGAAACCGGCGGCTTGTTGTTTCTTAGAAACCGGCGGCTTGTTGCTCCTTAGAAACCGGCGGCTTGTTGCTCCTTAGAAACCGGCGGCGGCTTGTCGTTCCTTAGAAACCGGTGACTTTTGTTCCTTAGAAACCGGTTGTTCCTTAGAAAGCGGTGGCTTGTTGTTTCTTATAAACCGGTTGTTTCTTAGAAACCGGCGGCGGCTTGTTGTTCCGTAGAAACCGGCGGCTTGCTGTTCCTTAGAAAGCAGTTGTTTCTTAGAACACAATTGTTCCTTAGAACTGGCGGCTTGTTGTTCCTTAGAAACCGGTTGTTCCTTAGAACCGGCGGCTTGCTGTTCCTTAGAAACCGGCGGCAAGTTGTTCCTTAGAAACCGGCGGCATGTCGTTCCTTGGAAACCGGCGGCGGCTTGTTGTTTCTTAGAAACCGGCGGATTGTTGTTCCTTTAAAACCGGTTGTTTCTTGGAAACCGGCGGCTTGTTGCTTCTTAGAAAACGGCGGATTGTTGTTCCTTAAAAACCGGCGGCTTGTTGCTTCTTAGAAAACGGCGGATTGTTGTTCCTTAGAAACCGGCGGCTTGTTGTTCCTTAGAAACCGGTTGTTCCTTAGAAACCGGCGGCTTGTTGTTCCTTAGAAACCGGCATCAACTTGTTGTTTCTTAGAAACCGGCATCAACTTGTTGTTTCTTAGAAACCGGCAAATTGTTGTTCCTTAGAAACCGGCAAATTGTTGTTCCTTAGAAACCGGCGGCTTGTTGTTCCTCAGAAACCGGTGTTCCTTAGCAACGGCGGCTTGTTGTTCCTTAGAAGCCGGCGGCTTGTTGTTCCTTAGAAACCGGCAAATTGTTGTTCCTTAGAAACCGGTGTTCCTTAGCAACGGCGGCTTGTTGTTCCTTAGCAACGGCGGCTTGTTGTTCCTTAGCAACGGCGGCTTGTTGTTTCTTAGAAACCGGCGGCTTGTTGTTCCTTAGAAACCGGCAAATTGTTGTTCCTTAGAAACCGGTGTTCCTTAGCAACGGCGGCTTGTTGTTCCTTAGAAACCGGCGGCTTGTTGTTCCTTAGAAACCGGCTGTTTCTTAGAAACCGGCGGCTTGTTGTTTCTTAGAAACCGGAGGCTTGTTGTTCCTTGGAAACCGGCGGCATGTTGTTCTTCAGAAACAGGTTGTTCCTTAGAAACCGGCTGTTTCTTAGAAACCGCTTGTTCCTTAGAAACCGGCGGCTTGTTGTTCCTTAGAAACCGGCGGCAAGTTGTTTCTTAGAAACCGGCGGCGGCTTGTTGTTCCTTAGAAATCGGCGGCGGCTTGTTGTTTCTTAGAAACCGGCGGCGGCTTGTTGTTCCTTAGAAATCGGCGGCGGCTTGTTGTTTCTTAGAAACCGGCGGCGGCTTGTTGTTCCTTAGAAACCGGTTGTTCCTTACAAACCGGTGGCTTGCTGTTTCTTAGAAACCGGCGGCTTGTTGTTTTGTTAGAAACTGGAGGCTTGTTGTTCCTTAGAAACCGGCTGTTTCTTAGAAACCGGCTGTTCCTTAGAAACCGGCTGTTTCTTAGAAACCGGTTGTTCCTTAGAAACCGGTTGTTCCTTAGAAACCGGCTGTTTCTTAGAAACCGGCTGTTTCTTAGAAATCGGCTGTTCCTTAGAAACCGGCGGATAGTTGTTTGTTAGAAACCGGCGGCTTGTTTTTGTTAGAAACCGGCGGCTTGTTGTTTCTTAGAAACCGGCGGCTTGATGTTCTTTATAAACCGGTTGTTCCTTAGAAACCGGCTGTTTCTTAGAAACCGGTTGTTCCTTAGAGACAGGCGGCTTGTTGTTCTTTAGAAACCGGCGGCAAGTTGTTTCTTAGAAACCGGCGGCAAGTTGTTTCTTAGAAACCGGCGGCTTGTTGCTCCTTAGAACCGGCGGCGGCTTGTCGTTCCTTAGAAACTGGCGGCGGCTTGTCGTTCCTTAGAAACCGGTTGTTCCTTAGAAAGCGGCGGCTTGTTGTTTCTTAGAAACCGGGTTGTTTCTTAGAAACCGGCGGCGGCTTGTTGTTCCGTAGAAACCGGCGGCTTGTTGTTCCTTAGAAAGCAGTTGTTTCTTAGAACACAATTGTTCCTTAGAACTGGCGGCTTGTTGTTCCTTAGAAACCGGTTGTTCCTTAAAACCGGCGGCTTGCCTGTTCCTTAGAAACCGGCGGCAAGTTGTTCCTTAGAAA
>QVRM01006621.1:0-389170 GCA_003439945.1 Dermanyssus gallinae
CTGCTGCTGCCTTGAGCTAATTTGCGGTCTAACTTATGCACCATTTTGAGAAAATCATTTGTATGAGCTAGCCGGGCTAGCATAGCAATGTGGCTAATACGGGCTACCTATTAATGGCTAAATGCTAAGCGCCTTACTCGATCAGAGTAACGAGATATAGCCGCCACTTTTCTAAACATTTCATTTCAATCAAGCAAGCGTAGAACGACGACATAGGTGCCACGTTTTATTTGGCAACTCTTTTTGTTAGACGCGTTACTTTACATGCGACAATGTTGCCTTGAAGGGCGTTGTATGGAAAAATAAATTTTAATCCGATCTCCTTTCACTCGCGTTTGTCTCTCATCTACAGCTGCACAATAGCAGCTGACAGCGCTTGCAATGAATGGTACATGAACGTATTGTGATAATTCATTAATTAAGAGAATAACAAATATTTTATGACCTTATCTACGAAAAAAAAACATCCCTCTAGCTAGGCGTGACCTCCGTGCCCTCAATTCTCAGTTCGCGTCTCTGCCCAGATGTTATGTAATTGATTGCGCGAGATGTGTCGAGCGAGTTGATATCGTGGCTTATATTTTAAGATCAACATGGCCTCAAGGCAGGGAGGGGCAATTAAGTGCCTCGAGTTTGCTCATTACGTTATCTGTCCCCCCCCTCCCCGCTAGTTAATCCCCGGTCTGATCTGGTGGCGAATGATGGCGATACGGTGCATCATCTATTCACACACAGACAGAGAGAGAGGTATTCGTGTGTCTTTCTTCGTTAGGAAGGGGACAATGCTGCTGCTGTTGCTGCTACTGCAGCTGCGGGGGGCGGACTCGATGACACTTGCGAAGATGAGCAACTCGCTGCTTGTGTCTGACTGAGGTCGAGTTGAGGAGTCGTCCCCACACAGAGTGAAGCTTCGCCGAGATGAATTCCCGTCGACGTCTATTATCTCATCACACAGCGTGTGTGTGTGTGTGTGAGCGTAGTGGTTAGGTTTAGTCGACTGTGACTGCGCCACGCGCCTCCGATATGAACGAAACGCTGGCCGTGATGCCATAGTGCCGAGTGGTGGCTTGAGTTGCCCAGATCATCATCATCATTCGCGCGCTCGCTCGCTCGTCCGTTGGCCCCGTCTGTGGTTCGTCTCGATCGAACAGAGACCGACCAGCCTAGCACAGCCAGCCATATCGCTGGTCATTCGGCTCGGCCGGTCGCCGGGCATCAAGTATGTAGTCGCCCTACTCTTGAACAGCCGATATTCATTAGCAGCGACGCCTCTAGCCAACTCAGCTAGCTCACTCAGATCGGACTCGTGTTTCTCGTGATCTCTAGTCGACGATCATCGACGACATGCGTGCACACAAACAACATATCGTTTTCGGATTGGCGCAACTGACGGCCTAATTGTGCTGAGCTAGTATTGCTAGCTAGTACGCGACATTTTGTCAGTGAAGTTGTTTTTTTTTTGTTTTTAAATATATGTATATAAGAGGATTAGGAGGACGACGAGAGCAAAACGCAGCATACTACTACTATTCTTTTGTCTTCGAGCCGAGTATAACAATTGCAGACTAGATGGGCCATTGGGGGCTGCGTTGAGGCCAATGAGGCTTTTGTCTATGACGTGTAGCCATAGTAGTCGCCTTAGTAATACGTCTTCAAGAGCATCAACGCCTGTTAGCGCATAGCCTATCTATCACACCCATTCGACTTCTAGAGGTCTCCTTAGTTTACCAGGTTGGCCGTGCTCATCTGCTGCTAGCCGTCTGTCTAGCAGCAGATGAGCATACATCTAGTATTATACATACACACGAGCGGCGTGTAACACGAGCGGCTATCTTAGCAATAGCCGATATCGCACCAGCGAGCACACACACACACACATATATATATATATATATATATATACATATATATATAGTTTCGGAGTTTCAATGGGAATAATGAATCCCATCACTGCTGGAGTGCTTTCTCGCTGTAGCGCGATAGACAACCCACAAGTTGAAGGATTTTTGTTCTTAATTCTGGTCCATGTTCCGTTCCCTACGGGCTTAGAATTGCCGTGCGGTATATCTTAGGATGTACAAGACGTTACAGGTTTTGCCGAGGGCACGCTTGGTGCTCTTCATAACAGCGGCTACCACGGCATTCTTGGTAATGGCGTAAATGAGCCAAACCGATACCTTGTACAAACCCACAGCCACTGGCATACTCAGAGTCGCAGACACCATAGGGACGGACGGACAGACAGACAGGGAGACGGCCAGACGCTACCCGACTAGATAGGCATCACCATCATTACGTGGAACGGGACGGCGTTTATGCGTTACTTTCTTTAAGTGGCGTCGGTGGGTGAACGCTTGGCTGCTCGTGACGGCCTTGATAAATCATGAAGACATTTGAATACATATACGCTGGTGTCGCCGGTGCGGCGTGGATGCCGGCGTGTTTTTGCTCCATTGACCGATGAGCGAGGCCCACCCGCTGCCTGTAACTAGCGACAATTGAAACTAGCTAGTGGAATGTTGTTGAGTTTTGGCTTCTAGCTTCTACGCTGCGTTGTTCGTAATTCATGGCATGTGCGTTACTAGAAGGTAACGTTTTTTCCGCTTGTTGACTTTAGTTGGCTCTCTGCTGGTGTCACTTGGTCATCATGTTACCAAATTGCTAACCTTAAGGACCTCGATGAATTGATTGTACTCGCGTGTTGGTCTGCCTGCCAACAGTGAGATGCTGCAGTCGCTGCTGTTATTTCTGGCGCGTTTTCTACCGATGTGTCGCGGCTCGTTTTGATGACTCGGGGTCGTTCTCCTCAGGCTCGCACGTGGTGGTCGTAGTAAATACGTTGGGATATCAATCAAGCCTGCTTGGGGAGGAGACGTGTGCTTTAGAGCTTGCGCCTGTCATCGTGGAGTGTGGCGAGCTGCTACTAAGCGTTGTAGCAGCGATTATCGGGCTTTAGTCAAGGGTTGACCAAGAGAGGGAGAGCGAGAGCGATAGAGAGACATATACAAGCTGGCGGCAGTCGTACGGCTTGCTAGGTGGCAGTTGTTATCACTCTCATGATAATCATCAACGATATCATCATTTGCATAGCGCCAACCATGGCGCTATCGAGCGCGCTATATCTGAAGGGCTTCGAAGAGTCCCGTCACAAAGCGGTTTGCCGTCCGCTTTTGTCCCATACGTTCGAAAAATGGTCGTTCACGACCACGTGTCTAGCACGTGCGATTGGGACGGGGGGTGTAACTGATCAAAAAAAAAAAATATATATATATATATATATATATATATATATATATATATTTATTTGCGACTTACCTTGATTTTTCTCAGTATTGAGTGTTGTGCCGGCAAATATACGTTTGTTGTGTTTCAAGCGAAATGCATGCTAAACAAATTCACATAATGGAAATGTATATGGTAAAGAAATATTCTTAGAGCTTTCATAATACGGGCATTACTCGCAGCATTTTGAACAGTTATATGTATATATATATACATAGTGTTGTGCGGATAATCAGCTAGCGTATTTCAAATGAAGAACGTCTAGAGATTGTAAATACTTATCGTGCAGAGTAAAACTTTCTAGTGCCATCATGACGAGCTCTTTGTACAATTTACGTTCGACATGAGCGGTCTTGTGAGAACACCATTTGTGAACTTGTGCAAACGTTTCACAGTACAAGTTCAGTACGTATTAGCAAGCTGTGGAAGACTTAAGGAGCGTCCGTTTGGCTAATAAAATATTGCCGTTTTGGCTGACACTGTGGATCATTGTCCGCCGACATCAGTTCGGCGACGTATTCAACAGCTGGGTCGTTTGCGCACCTCAGCACCTAGTCGATTTTGTGAAGAAAATGATATTTTCCGACGAAGCCAATTTCGATCTGAATGGAAGCGTGATTAACTGTCGCATCTGGCCGGCCGTGACGTAATTCACGACATGCCGTTACATGTGCCATATGTGACAGTCTGGTGCGGCGCCCCTGGTCCAATCGTATCAGCCTACCTGCCTGTCTGCCAACTAGCCGCCTGTGTCAACTACTCGTTCGCCCGAAATGGCGCCTTTTGTGACGTGATGTCCACATCAGTATAACACTTAATAGAAATTTCACTGTCACTCCTAGACAAGGCAGTTTCCTCCCCATTCCATTAGGTATTTTTTGTTAGTTTTTTGGACAAGTTTTTCCACCTCTTTAAATTCGTTTACTGAATTTATGAGCTTCCTGTGTATATATATATATATATATATATATATATATATATTAAATAAATAAGTTCGATATAATGTAAATTAAATTGCAAAAAAGAAGCGCATTGATGAGGCGAATTGAGGCTGGAGCGTAGCATTTATACGAGTTAGGGGAATTGTTTTAACAATAGTATTCTTTTTGTTATGAATATTATGTGCACTAATCTTATTTGTATGCAAACGTACATGATACGATCATTTGTACGATCGTACTATTTGTTTACGCCACCTTATCATCGTTGTCGGCAAGTAATGTATTTCGCATGCTTGTCAGTTCTGCGATTTTGCGTCTGTTTATAGTGTACTACGCTTGCTGCTAATTATAAGCAAACGTTAAACTTCTCCGGCGGCTACTGTTGCTGATCTGGCCGCCGCTGGTCTAAATGAACTAACTTTCATAGAAGCGCCCTGCTAGCAAGTAGTTGTTGTTTTGTTGTTAGTTTGGCTTGTGGGACTGCAACGTAAGCCGGAGTATGAACGGAACGCGCTGAAATCTGTCATTCGTTGGGGTTCCTCGATGAAGATCGCGCATTAAGAGAGGGTGCCAAGGGATTGTTGGTATCGCTCCCCCCCCCCTGTGCGCGCTCGGTCATGCACCGTGGTCAAGTCGCGGTCGCCGCCGCCGCTGCTTCGAGTTGCTTTGAACTTGGGCCGGATACGGGCGGATCTCTCTCCAGTCGCTTGAGCGACAGCTTGAGATGAGAGTTGTTACTGCTGCGGTTGGTTGCTGCTGCTGCTGCTGCGAGAGTACTGGTGGTATATCAGACCATTGTGAGCAATCACCATTCAGAGATGCTTGTAGACATCATTGGCTGCTAAGAGTCTGCATGAAATAAATAGAAATCGAACGAAGAGAGCCCGGTTGGTTGGTTAGTGTTGTTGGTGTTGTCGTCATCGTCGTTGTCGTCGGATGTGAGAGCAGCGTCCGTATGAGCGTCAAAAGCGGACCGCCGTAAGTATCCGTCTGTGTGTTATGTTTGTTCTGTCTGTCTCTTTCTCTCTGTCTACATGGGCTCCTCTGGGTTCGACTGCAAGAGTTGTGGCCGATTCCGGTGGAGCAGACATACAAATAGCTTTAGTAGTATAGAACGACGTATGACCCAATACAGTGAGTTGAGTCATTGACGGTACACCGTACACTTACACGCACACGCTACAGTGAACCAACCAACCGCCAGTGAACGTCTTCTCGGGTCTCCTGTCGCTGATGTCGTTCCGTCACGAACGATGCATTTCAGCGTGACCGTGGCGTGGCTAAACGGATACGCATCTGTTTGGTTGTGTGTTTAGATTCGTTTGTGTTTAGAGGTGTTTGTGACTTTAGAGGTATATATATATATATATATATATATGATCTACTTGGAACGCGCGCTACCTGTCAGTAACAGACACGGTGTTGTTTCATTGATTTTGCTACTGGCTACTTCGAAATATGAGAATAGTTATTAGCGTACGCGTAATGGGGTGTTTATGTGTTTAGAGGTGTTTAGATGTGCTTGTGTAAGGATGGATGCCGGTCTACGAGCCGTCTAGCAAGTCAGCTAGCATTCATTCTAAATGGGTTGAAGAAAATGCTGCTCGTTGTTGACTCTTCGTCGTCGTCGTCGACTTCGTGAGGTTTACATCTAGGATTGTAATCGTCGTCGTGGAAGGTCCGCCGTGTCATCGCACTGTGTTGTTATTGTTTGGCCGGTGGTGGCGATCTTCGTCGTCCGTCGTTCGAAAGAGTTTCATGGCGCTGGGCGTGGGTTGTCCTTGGTCTAATGATAATTTTCTCGTGTCGTACTTCACCACCAGTTCGGCGTCCCATCGGCTGTCCCATCGGCTACTGCTTGCTGGACGCTCGTACGGAATCTGTTGACGTTGCTCCTTTCGTCGTCGTCGTCGTCATAATAATCATCAACATTGTCGTTATTGTCACGCAGCTACTTCTGCTGCTGCTGCTGCCGCCGTCGTTGATGTTGCAATGATTACGTGGTTATTACGTGTGTGCGAAACGATTCTAGAACGATTCTTTCGCGCGCACATCACCACACAAATTGTGTTTATATATATGTGAAGCAAGGACAGTACACGTGCCGTGCCGTACGCTGTAGACTGCCGTAGTAGCCGGCCATCCCACAATGGAGAAAGTTGTCGCCAAGTCAAAAATGGAAGGAAAAGTGCTGCTGTGATCGGATTGAAGCTCGCTGGCTGACTGACTGGCTGGCTGGCTGGCTGGCGGTCGGGACACGTAGGACGCACGTCGTAATCGACCTGTCTATGTCTTCGTACCGTCGATAGGGAACTCATCGTCAGTCCGCATCGACAGAACTATTAGCCGCCGTCGTGAAGAAGAAGGACCGAACCGGAATGGGTCCGGCGAAACTGCCGCGCGCGCCCAAAGCAACAACAGACAGTGAAAGTTGTTTTGCGATAGTAAGGAGTGAAGCTCAAAATACGCGATATATATTCAAGTTCAGTATGATGATATACTGCAGTTCGAGACGAGTGAATGGCATATCGTAGTATCTAGTATCTAAGCAGGGGGTGAGGCTAAGTAATTTCTGCTGCGCTTTAGAGAAAAAAAATATATATATGTATATATATGCGCGATAGCATGATTTATGAAAACATACATCACTTTACGCGAAGATATTCCGCATTTGATGATAACTGTTCGTTAGTTGATATTTTCATAATTTGTTGTCTACTTGGAAGGTCAAGAGAACAAAGGAGGAACCAAGAGAGATTGGTGCAACTTGAATTGACCCTGCAAATTCAGGTCATTAGCTCACTGACTATGTATGACTTGTCGAGCCCGGTGGCGTGGTGCATTCGCCCGCGCCTCGCGACCGGAGGAGACATATGCAGGTGCACGGGGTCGAACCCTATCGTTGCACATTTGTATTTATGGGGCCCGTCTTACGAAGCAATGCGAAAGCAGTCCCGCGGACGCTAAATGCTGGCTGAGGGTCAGCCCAAAAGTTTGTGACTATGTGTGACGAATAGGAATGTGTATGGAGATCGGATTAAGTGAAAGGCGTCTTGCTTCGAGAGCATAAAATACAACGCGGGTAGGCACGGAGATTTTGGCGAACTCTTGTTAGCACCAACGAATTCAGTTCTCTAACGATACACGAGTACTATCTACTCCTCCGTAATTGGTTATATATCGTTTTAGGGCGAGCTTTGCACACTTATTTGCATTGCTTTCAACACCTTGAGATTAGGAATTCGCAACTCGGGTTGGGGCGAGTTCGTTTTGGCCCAACAGGACAATGCGTTATATCCTGACTATTTAGTGTTTTTATTACGCTAACAATTAAATTGTGTGTTGATTCCTGTATGCATTAGAGCGCTTCTGTATTAGATTTTGTTGAGTGCTTTACGTGGGTATTTGATTGATGTAAAGGTGGGCTGCTGGCTTGCCCATTTGTTACCATGAGCGTCGATTTGAGATGCTTTCTTAAGATGTCTGTTATTCTCGCAAAAGTGTAACTTTGTTGCTGTTTGTTGAAATTGTGATTTGCAGGAAGCAATCCACGACGGTACCACGAAATGACAATCAGCTCGCCGAGACGTCTTCATTTAGCGAGAAGCTCTTAGGTTCGGGCTTTTCAACGAACGGTCCTTGTGTGCCCTGTTTTGGCAACGGAACAACCGGCACCGACGGATTACTCATCAAACTCGTTCGGTAATTGCGAATCATGTTTATGCCAGATATGTATTTGAATTATCTAAAAACAAAGCAAAAAGCAGTTCGTGTTGTCGATAGAACTGCATTCGCCGTTTTGATGCCATGAGTATATTAAGAGTATTATCCTCTGTTCGCAGTGGTAAATGATAATCTGATCCTCGTTACCGATATCACGATTCAGTGCGTTACTGGAACTCATTGCTTTCTATATTCATGCTTTAGTCAACTGGCAAAATAGCGGTAGATCAATAGCACCAACATAAAATATGGTGGCCATATATGCAAAATCGAACATTCGCTCAAAGGAGAAGCGAAACGTCACTAGTCTGTTGGACAAATAATGGTGTAAACACATATGTATTGCGACGTAGCCTGAAAATACCCATAGCTTATTAACTAGCTACTCTTCGGATTTCTTAAGTCAACATCACAGTTGACTATAGAAGATAGCCATTTTACGTTGAGAAATTTTTATTTTGGATAGTCAAAGGTTTTTTGCCAATTGCTAAATAAATGATATATATATATATATATATATATATATATATATATATATATATATATATATATATATATATAATATTGTTTAACTAAGTGTAGTGCTAAGCCGACGAGCCTTGCTAGGAACAGTTGTGAATCTTTGCAGATCTTTGTAGCAACCGCTATATGTCCTCGGTTAATTTTACACAAGATGAGCCCGCAGGGTTGAATCATATTTTTCGAGGTTCTAGCAGTTTCTAAAGTCCAGTTTGCACTAAAGCACCATTAAGGTAGTAAGACTGGCGCAAAATTCTATACCCTAGATTTTAAATGTGAAATTCAATAACGGGCCTAACTTTGATTTTCTTCTTTTAATAAACGGCAGATAAGCCTTCGTTTTGCTACAAATTGTAAAAAGGTTATTTCAATTTGATGTCTGCTATCGACGGCATTCCAACTTAATGTACTCCCGTCACTTGACGAGAGCTTGACTGATGCAAATAGAATGGGGAATCATTCCACAGTGTGGAATTATAGAAACAGCACCCGTCCGGCTTTCACCGCTGGTAGCATCATGGGTGCAACAGGAAGCCATTTTAGAGACTGACCTATTTAAGACTCTGAACGCTATGAGGAAGCGCGAGGAAGAGCAACTAGAAGGCGATCTAGATATTGTCGCAAGTAGTTTTCTTGGATTGCCAAGGTTATAAGCTATAAGTTGTCTATAACTAGGCGAATTAATCCGGTAAGCCAATCCGCCAGTGAGGCGAGACTGCTTTGCGTCGTACGTATGTTGATCGGTGAAAATCGCATGTAAGTTCATTCACTGATTCGATGAGTGATGACAGTGGTTATGACGTGGACGGATGGCACAGATACGCGTTTTCCTGCGCATGTAGTAAGTTTGGCTGGTCAATATATTAATTTTTTCAAAATTTTATTGATTATTTCACAACGCCAGCAGTAGAGTTGATAGTCGGAATCGCTAACAGGTGCGTGTCTTTGTGTTTTTTCCTGTTGTGTGTTTCCTCTCTACTGAACGTTGCAGGAAGCGCATGCGAATGCGCTCTGGCACAGTGGTCGACACGGTGGTCCCGCGGAAGCTAGCGGGTTCCCGTGTCGTGGTTGCCGTCGACAGTGATTTAATTGTTGCTCGGGTTTCTGCCGTTGTTATTGTTTCTTCTTACTTTACCCGTTGCATTATTGGCGGCAGCAAAAGACACTCGTTTGTTGGTTTTATTCTGCAAGTCTTGCAAGAGTTTAGTCGTCTGAAGTTCCATCTTCCGAAGCCATGATGGGAGGCCGAAAATGTCGACTGGCTTTCATGTTCGCCCTGACAACGGGGTTCTTCCTCGTCGAGATCACCGTCGGATACGTTACGAATTCGATGGCATTGGTTGCCGACAGCTTCCACATGCTCAGCGACGTCGTCTCATTAGTAAGTACTCGCATATTATCCGTACACTTATCACACCGGGTGCACAGCCGATACTGAGTTCTGAGTTACAACTTGAACGTGAACTTCGTTCCGCCCATAGTGCAATACCCGGCCTTTTGCCAAAAAAATGGTTACAAGGTTTTGAATGAGGATACTGGCTATCCGTTTATCTAATATTTAACTTGTTACATTTGAGATCGAGCTGTATTGTGTATTTATGCATCTGCATCTTAAAAATCATTACAATGTTGGCCAATCTGTAGGGCCTACTATTTAGACACTTTGAAATGGCTTAGGCGGCAACGGATGCAGCAGTTCGACATAAGCATGCTGATCATGTGGATTACGGACAATATACGTGGTCTCAGTGGTAGAGCAAACGGTAATAGTAGGTAGTAGTAGCATTAGTAGTAAAAAGAAGATAATTGATTGCCTCAATGAGTAGTGTGTGCGGCACTTCGTGATACCAGCCAACAATCTAGGAGAATCTCTATGATTTCTTAATTATGACTTAATTGAACGAACGTCCGTCGCTCTTTGCTTGGCTTGAAAGGGGCAGCCAGTTCGCGAGTCGGCTTCGACTATAATACGATTGCGGATTATTGCCGGCAAACACTTTTACTGGATATCCATATACATCTAGATTGAACGATACAATATTCACTGGATTGTTTAATACTGTTACTGTGTTGTTAGTCTGTATATTTCATGTTATTTTAATTTGAGACAGCTATGTAGTTCTGTTCTTGTTGATGTCATGTCGTCCGACGAACTCTGGATAAACGATTAAATGAAACAACAGCAAAACGATTAGTGAGGGCTGGGATAGGTTAATTGAGCTCACTGCGCTTTCGGTAGCAAATAGGTGGCATTTTTGGAACTTCCATATTGTTCTAACTCAAGCCGTTGTCACTGCTAGTCAAAGTCTGTTTCTTGCATGGGACACCTATTAGATCGGGTTTCACACGAGCGAACATAGAGGTATTTTGTTTTACTCACATCGAACGGTCGACTGTGGGCTGAGCACAATCCTTCTGAACCTATGCGTATGCTCAAGTGCATACATTGTGTATATATATATATATATATATATATATATACGATAGCAGATATTTACGGTACGTGATCTATGACAGCGTACAGATGCCGTACAGGGAGCGAGTGAGAAATTCGGCGTCGTGTCGTCTGTGAAGGCGCCGATTGTAGTCGTTGCTGTTGTAGTTGTTGTTTTTGGACGTGGGCTGTGCCCACTGCCACGCTCAGTACCATCGCGCGTCACGGGCAGCAGTACCGTCTTCACACTCAGTTCTCGTCCACGTCAACGTTGTCGCCATTCGTTTGGCCGAAAGGCACCATTGTTTCTTTCCGCGCAGTTGCCAGTCACTGTTATTACTGTTGTTGTTGTTGTTGTTGCTATTGTTATTAATATTATTATTATTATTATTATTATTATTATTATTTTTTATTTCATTATCCAAACGGAGTTTTTTACTTGATTGAGTTCAAACGGGGATAGATCTGTGAAAATTATTATTATTATTATTTTTTTAAATTATTATTATTATTAAAATTATTATTATTGTCCAGAAAATCGAGATAGCAGCTGCGTACGACTAGTACTGTAGAGCTCGATCAGAGGTCTTTCTGGGTTTTAAATAGGCGCATGCATATTGATAGTGGATAAGAGTGTTAAAGGGTCTAGATGATAATAAATACCTATTTTTACACGACGATACGAGACAACTTTATATGCAACGATATGCTGTACTAGGTGTAGGATGTTTTCGGTTGCATGCGCTTAATTCGGGTACGCGTGGGATATCAATCTTGGTATTATTGACCAAGCTTATTAAATAGTTGTAAACAAAGGTAACATACACAGCTCTGTCACAGAGACAGCAAAGAGGTATTTCTAAAAAGTTGGGAGGTATTTCTAACGTGCAATAAAGATACACGCAAGAGCGCCCAATGAATATGACCCATTGTGTGTCTCCTGCAAGAAATATATGGCCTTATGATGGCATAGGCTTCTTTAGCACTCAAATATAGGTTATATTTGATAATGGGCCTCTACTAGTGCCTTCATTAGAATAGACGGTGACTGAAGGGGATGACTTTACATTCGACTCCAACGAGTTATGGTCTGTGAGTAACCTGTTTTTACGAGGCACTTGTCTGCTAGTTTGACGTAATTCTTGTTACTTTTGTCCCATTATGCAACATTTTTGCAAAGTGGATGGGTTACATCATTTGAATGTGGTAATCGTTGGTAGTTTCAAATTTCCACTTTTCGTTTTCCTGAGTTTTTACAATATATATATATATTTTTTCTTTCTTTTTGTTTTTCTTGTTGTATGTAATAAAAATGGAAATTGCTCAAAGACCTTAGCTAGTTACTATACATTGTAGTTGTTGAGGAATCTGAATGATTTCTAGTGAACAATGTCGATCGAAGACATTTAAAAGAATGTTCAGGGTTTCCACAACGTTGTCTCAAAAGGTTATTTTTGAGTAACGAATCTATTAAATTTGTTTTGTTAGATTTCTTTAGCCCCTGTTTAATCAAGGTCAATGAGGGGAATGGCGTCGAGGCACTTACTTGGCGTTGCTACTAATGCTCTTGCGCTGTTTATTCCGCGGTTGTCGCTGGTTTATATATATATATTTTTTGGTTTTTATATATACATCTAGATATATATATATATATATATATATATATATATATATATATATAGATGTGTATAGATGTATATATATATATATATATATATAGATGTATGTATAGATGTATATATATATATATATATAGTTAGCCATAAATACGCTAACAGAGCTAGTGTAAACTTGCATAGTATTTTATGTGCAAGTAGTGTTCAGGCTTTAACAGGACCACCAAGCAGTTCGAGCGGAGTCCATGACAACGTTCAATTCTAGGGATTGTTCTAAAATCAAACAGCTATGGTGAAGCAATTGTTGGACTTTACATGTGTGCTGCTTCTTCTTCTAATAGCTTTTTAAAATTCATCGGTACAGTAACAATACCACCGATAGTTCCCGAAGTGCGCAATTAGTTGCGTAGTTACTCAGAATCGATGTTGAGCTAAGTGCAAGATATTGCGGCTTTTTTTAGATTCTTTAGCCGAGATAAATGAGCTAATGTGAGCGCGACGAGCCGCCATTTGCGGCCGTTCGTAGCTGACCGCTAGTCGGCTTTGCGTTTTGCGTTTAGCGGCGTAACGTAAGTCCGACCTAAGCGATGGTATTTCGATCGTTGCCGCTGCTTTGTTAACACTGCCATCTCATCGTCGACATCATTACCGCTGCCACCACACTACACTAGCCCAGCTACAACACTAGCTACTGATCAGTACTGCTACAAAGGACTGTCTCTCTCTCGCTCGTTCGCTCTCGTTCGAGTGGGCCGGACTCGGACCACGAGTAGGGAAACAGCACGGGCCAATCTCAGACGCGCTACTTTCTACACCTAGACGAACGACGAGGTGGCCGGCCGGCCGGTCGGCCGACTCTTAACTATGAGACGGAGGACGCGAGAGGGGCCAACTATGAGACAGAGAAAGCGACTGGCGGAGGGAGAGACATAAAGAGGAAAATATAGAGAGACATACATAGATAGATAGATAGATATATATACAGAGCTAGAGAAAAATAGACGGGAAAGAAGTGAAATCGAGGGCAAACAGATGAACGAATTAATCGACCGGTCTCCTGCTGATGTGTCGAGTGTAGTAACGGTGAGACCGCGCTGTGGAGCGGAGGGAGAATGTTGTATACGCTGCCGGTGTGGTGTTGTTGCTTTGGCGTGGTTGATGCTGTTGCTGGCTGTGTGCTTTTGGTCTTTTGGCCTTGTTGATGGGCAGCGCCAAACGGCATTCTGCGTTATCTCTGTTGTGTTCGACATACAACGGTTGAGACCTGCGCTCGCGCTCACTCTGCGTACTCGGCGCCAATGAGTGGTGCCGCCGTGCCCACCCCACCGTCGGCAGACACACCTCCCGGAGATCCCACGATTAATCGCTATCTGAGAGTGCGGCAAAAACAGTCCACGTAATATATATACGTTCACATTAATACTAAGAGCAATATACATACCTATTTAAAGTAGTCGAGTGTACATGTATTATATTATATATATAAAATATACGTAGAAATGCAACTTGGTAAGCGTATTGAAATTCGCTTGTCTTCTTTCTCCTCTCTCTCGCTCTCTCTCTCTCTCTCTCTCTCCGTGTCTTGCTTCGATATTGTTGACCACGCCTCGGTTCTATAAATATATATTTAATCCTCCTGAGGCCCTTAAACCTTACTGCATTTCTTCCCCCGTAATATTTCTTCTTCCTCTAATAATAATCATTCCCTGTAGTCATTATCACCTCACTAGAATTCTAATAGAATTCCTTCCCATTTTTACTATTGTCGGCTCAAATCTCTGTTACATCAAATGGAAAAGTTGGTATGCGTTCGCATATTGCCAGATGGTGCAAGTTTCACCTACAGAACCCATACTTCTCGTTGACAACGACACACTTAGTGAACCTGTTAAAGCTCTAATTGGGGCCGCAGTGGTATCTGTTGATCAATATGTATGCATTAATAACATAGAATACATGTCAATTGCCAAGCCAAGCTTGTCATATTATATACGTTGTAACTACCTGTTTAACGCTCGCTTGTTACCAAAATACATGTGAAATGTAACTTACGTTTTCCAAATTGGAAAGCTACCGTGGTTTTGATGTCATGTGTCTACTTACGTCTGCGTTTATGGCTCTATTCTGCGTCTTTTCTTTGTCATCTGCTCTAGTCTATAACATATTTCATCTTCTAATCTTAATGCATGTACTCGTCTTGGGGAGAGATTAATCGTTTAGTACGTTTCCCATTTACAGTGACTCTGCTTAAATATTCGGTCCGATAACGTCGCAGGACATTCCTTATTTGTCTGCCAATTCTATTCTGTCTATTTGCTGCATTTTCTAGGATTATCCACGCGGCGCTTTTCTGGGTTTGGCGTGAGCTCAATGATTCTGCGCCATTCAGTTAGTTCTGTCGACAAACGACTTTTACTGGCAACTTATCGGCTCGTTGCATTTGGTAGTGAAGGCGGGTTCAATAGGTTAACATGTATATAACACTGTCCTAGGTGTGTATGTGCATGTATACATCCAATGCATTCGTCAGGTGCATTTTTAGCAGCATTTAGTGTCGAGTAGTTTTCTCTCGGATTGTTTCTGGAGCTCTTGGCAAGCGGCGCGACTGACTTGATTTTATTGTTGATGGTTCTGCCCAACATCATCGCAAGAATGATGAGTTACATTGGCTGGCCAGCGTTCATCGAGGTCTCAAGGTCGAGAGTTGTTTGCGTTGTCGCGTATGGCGATACAGCGGTCACAAGGGGACCGAGCTGCTCAGTTGTTCGGTAACCAACATCCTTTGAAACGAGCAGCGTGCATAAATGCACGACGCACGTCAGCCATGATACTTCCAACAGTAGTAGCGGCAGCAGCCGCAGCAGTTTCCAGAGGCGCCGTCAGTAGTGAAACTGCTTGAGACACAGAAAATGCGCCGGATCATCTGGGCCAAGAGCTAGACGACGTACAATGAATGCGATACAAATTAGCACACATCGTGTACGTCGTGCACATCAATGGTACAGAAGTGGGAGGCTGTTAGTATCGTGCGCGTACAATTATGATGGACGTTCATGCCCAGATTGTCCGCGAGACGTCCGCAAGCCAATGATGTGGGACGAGTTGCTAAGATGAAGATTGATTCATCACGCCTTCGGAAATGTTTACATCAAGCGGTTGTGTAATCTTCTGATGAGTGCGGTTCAAAAAATGCGTCGGCCTAACGACGAATGTCAGTATTAAAGTCGATTTACTAAGGACTAAATAGGGGGCTTGAATTACGGAATTGCTGGGGGTAGCGCTATAGCAGAATGCTACTGAATTACGTTGAATCACACGATTCACTCACACGTGTCAAGCGGTCAAAGACCCAACACAGAAGTTGTCGAAGTCAGAACATCGGAAATCTAAAGAAAACCTACAAAAACACCTTACGCAGACGTTCGTTTGATATCAAATGCTTTTTCTATACATACATGTGGACATAGCAGTTATTTATATATATATATATATATATATAAACTGCTACGTCCATATATATATATATATATATATATAAATACACAATCTTATGAGGTCCAAAACGTATCCAACTCTTCCAGTATCAAATGGCATAGATTACGCTGTATAGCCCGACGAGTTGGCCAGAGAAAAGAAATGTGGCGCAAAGCATAATCGATAGCAACGGTTGGGACTCGAGTCGGCACGTGCGGTGCACACGTCTCTCAGGTGAGAGGCTTGTGAGTAGCCTACTCCGTGCGAGTCGTTAGATGAGTGAGTGGGCAAGTTGGCAATGGTCGGTTGGTGTGATAAGCGCATATCAACGACGGCGATCGCGAATTACGGCCCCGATCGCCCTGGTGAAGAACCGCTGTTCTGTGTTAGCTTATTGATCGCCGCCGTCTTCCAGCCCTTTGTGGACATTGAAACTGGGAAGGCAAACGACTGCATGACATATCCTGGCGACATATATTGACCGTATTGATCACACGGTGGTAGCGGCGGTGGCGGCGGGGGGAAACCCTTCCCCCATTCTGTTAGTATCAATAATTCCTACCTGTCTCCATATACGGGTGCATAAAATCGGCATGATACACAGGCATGCGGCCCGTGGTTGTTGTCGCATGATCGGAATGAACAAACGAGCGCCCGTCTTGCCGTTTTCGTCAAACTGGTGAATGAATCGAATGACGATGCTGACTGCCTGAACGGCTAAATGGCTGAATTACCGAACTTGATAGGCCGCCCACAATTTACCATTGCGTTGGTTGATGTGATGGCTAGCTAGGTGCGCTGGTGCCACACTGTCTGTGTTACACGGTATGAGAACGCTTGAAGTTTGAACGACGATACAGTAGCAGCAGCGTGGCGACAATAAGAGCAACACTTATGTGTTAACGACGGCGATGGTATAAGAACAGTTGTATGTACGTATCTCTCTATCTATATATATATATATATATATATATATTTGCATATTCGTATATATTCTGTTGATGACAAAGGAGCTAGATAGGTTTTCGCTCTGCAGCATATTTGCAATACACGATAGACACATACATAATAATTAAGGCGACAATTGAGATGATCCAGATGATGATCTTTGCAGATTTAAATGCCTATCTGACCTACCAGTGTCCGATCAATCCATGATCACATTCGAGCCGTTTGAGTTATCTGGTAATACTGGGGCGACATTTTAGCAGCTGCTGAGTGCTGCTTTAGTGAGAGAGAGAGAGAGAGAGGGTTTCGCGTTGTCGTAGTCGCTGTTTAGGGTCGTCAGTGTCCAGTGTTGTCTATATGTGCGGTTTCTGCTCCGGCTTTCTCACTCGTTCGTTTGAAATCTGTTACCGTGTTCTTCCGTTGCAGTTTGCACCAGCAGCTATGCAAGCTGTGCTACTGCTGCTGTCGCAGGCTTACTGCGCAGGCAGGGGAGGTAAAAAACGAAACTATGTTTTAATGTCTGTAGGTCTGTTTGTGTGTATAGCCAGCTCTACGATTGCTCGGTAATCAGCGCTCAGCCGCTGCTGCGCCTCTAGTCCTATTCCTGCTTGTGCGGTTGATGGCAAAGTGGGGGCTCACATCACGACGTCGACGACTATGACTGCAACGAAACCCCTCTTGCACACCCTGAAGCCCCCAGCCGTCCACGTCCCTCTCTGGTCGACAGGCGTCGGTGGGCGTTGCATACCGACTGCCGCTGCTTCTGCTGTTGCACAAAATATGCCCCCCACCCCCTGCCTCGCCCCGCGCCCCGGCCCTGTTTTACATATGTTACATGCTTGCGAGAAGATTTGGATCGAATTTCGTTCTTCTACGGACGATTGTGGTGTTGCGTCATCTCTCCATTGTATGCATATATACTGTATACAACATGCTATAAATATGTTGTCATCATCATCTGTCGCCTAACAAAGACACACAACATATAAATATGTTGTGTGTCTTTGTTAGGCGACAACATGAGAGGTATTTGAAAACTTACGTTTTGCGCATAGGTAAACGCACCATGGCATGATAGCGCATTTTGCTTGTTTTGTAATTATATTAACGCGTGCATTAGTATAATTAGTGGTCGACTTTGCATATGCTAGCCTTGACAGTAGTTCTATAGGAAACATATGCGTTAAAGTACACCAGTTGATATATATATAACGTAAAGTTTGAGCAATATCTCAATTTCCGATCAGATTGCCAATTTTATTGTCAGATATGGCTATATGGTCCGATGTAGCAGAAAGTGCCGTTGGTCAGGGCTTCGCGGATCTCTGTGGTACAGAGTGCACTAAATATGTTGAGAGTAGGTGCGTGTGAAGAGACGGTTAAATGGTATACGAGGATTTTTTAGTCTGATAAGTTCTCCTATGGCAGGGTTTAGAGCTAGCTGGGGTTTTTGCTAGATTTGGCTGCCACTCATTGCGTGTACTCGTTTCGTTCCAAGAACTGCACTAAATGCTGCGCGGCGGATTGTTAGTCCCAGACTGTGTATCTGCTCCAAAAATATATTTTATTGGAGCATATATAGCACATTTACTGGCTTTGAATGAAAAAAAAACGATTTTTTTGAAAAGGGTTTTGACTTAAAAATAAACGTATGCCGCGACATGTGCCGAAAGTGACAGTGAGTACAGCAAATACGCGGCCCGTGTCTATTAAGTAGCCAAGTGGCATACAGTTCCCTATGAGCCAAATAGCTGCACTTATACATATAGCATAAGTTGGTGTGGCAACCTGAGAATATTAAGGACAATAGGGTGCACGTGACATAATGATAGGTAGCTTGGATGATTAAGCTCCTTTTGTGATACTCTGACGAGTTAAAGCATAGGCTGGACTTTAACGCATTGTCAACGTAAATTATGGCTTTATTCCATCATAATTATGTTTGACCTTCTTACCGAGCCACACCATCAAGCCGCTAAAAACATGACATTATGAAGCCGCGAACAAATATGAAATTCGTGCTTTAAGGTTTATATAATATTATTTTTAGTTAGTGCGGAAGTTCTTTACGCTGCATCTATATGCTTACGCACATATATATATATATATATATATATATATATATATATATATATATATATATATATATATATATATAATTATTTATTTTTTTCTTCATCTGAGTGTATACGGACAAGTAATACCAACTGAGGCACGCACTATAGTCCTTGTGGAATTCTTTACATAAAGCACACCAATTAATGGTAGTCGTGTACGGTGTGATATACCTTGTGTACACATTACGACTATCGCAAGCGACCCCATTCCAAAGGTGACGTAACTTCAACATATCCAGATCTCCAGTTTCTTCTTTGACGGTCTGTGACATAGTTGTCTCCCCATTGACGGTGCATGTCTGGTTGCTTGGTACGCAGCTTATTCAACTCTGATTCTAATTACATGGAGCGGCTTCGCGCCCAATTTTAAAGGCGCAAAACTCGCTTCATATTAAGTCGTATTGGTAAAGGGTCGGATCGTCGCAGCCACGGACAGTTGACGCACGCTCCCCACCTCGCTGACGCTAGGATACACCGAATCGCTTCCTCGACGTGTGCAGTGAGGACGATTTTCATATAATGAACTCGTAGCCCACGCAAATGATGCGGGAAGGAATTTACGAACTCTAGCGGCTGGTCACCGCAATTATAATATTAGTGACTCCTCTACGTCTGATCTTCATAGCCTTGATTTTCCTGGCATTTATTTCAAGTTTATTTGGTTGTGTACCTTTACCACGTATTGATGTTATGCACTTGACGCGGTGTGAATCACTATGTCATCCGTATTTAACAACCACGACATTTTTATATTTACTTCTATTTTACTTTGCAAACGGAGTAGCCATGCTTTGCCTTACCTTTAACAATCAGTTTCTGCCTTCGTCCAGTAAAGTGCTGAATACTCTAGTATTGCGCACGTTTATTTTCTTTTTAGAGAGACGAATATGATCTAAGGCTTGAACCGAATATGATTTTATCATGTCGTTTATATTTAAATCGTCTCATGACTAGACCGACTATGTGAACGGCATAGGCAGATGTACATATGTGGGGTGTTTGGATTGACGGGCTATTTTATACCGAACTGAGCGATCGAGAGAGCAAATACACACCGGCGGGAATATTAGTGCTGCCGATTCCCATATATATATATATATATATATATATATATATATATATATATCAAATTCCAGCCTTAACATGGATTATCTACGGAAGTGTAAATTACATGCTTTAATTCTCGGTAGAAACGAATGTACAATGAACGCACGACCACACGAACAATACACTATATAATATAGCTGCAACGTTTGTACCGACAACAGTGAAGTGATCCGTCTGTAACACCTAGCTTAGCATCCGCGCCAGTTTTAATTGTGTGCAAGTCACATGAAGAAGTCAGAAGTTGATCCTCCTTGATTCTGGTGCGAATTGTGCTACCGCTACGATGCCGACCGTGCTTCGTCGCAATCAGTTAACCAGCAGCGAGCTATGACGAGGTCTTGCTGAATGCTGCCTGCTTGTCGCGCTCTATCCATATATATGTATGTATATATATATATATATATATATATATATATATATATATATGTTTTTAGACAATTCCTATTGCGATAACAGAATTTTCTGTTCTGCAGCCTGCCGTCGCCAATGGCGACAACGGCTTCTGACACCGGACGAAGCGATCCATCATGAGTCCATACATCTACATCCGTTCGCTCGTTGTCCAAAACAATATATGTCATTGACCACATGTATGTTTCTGTGTGTCCTGGGCGAGGGGGTACATATGTGTGTGTTTACATTGTCGTAAGTGAACAGGTGAACGTACGTCTTGACCCCATGAAACGCTTGGACGATCGACCACCCCCTTACCTTACGCTCATTACTTTTTTCGCCGGATATTAGATAATAATAACAACAACACCATCCTAAACAACAACAACAACAACAACAATAACAACAACATCAAGTGCGACAACCACATCACCAGCAATAAGCCGAAAACAGAGACCACAAACAAAAAGACAGCAGAGCAATGAATGTATGCGTAGTAACAGCTATAACAGTGATCACTACATATTCAATCAAATGTAGGCGTCGGCACTGAGAAAGCGGCGGCCGCGTTGTAGTGTCAACAACAACAGCAGCAACAATAGCAAGAGCAACATCGTGGACTGACCGCAGCAGGGAGCATTGCAAGACATTGATGGTGGCGCAGCTCTGTGATTTGCCGAATACTCGCGTGTCGTAAGGGAAGACAGTGAACAACGAGTCGTAATAACAGTTGTCACGAACGGATCCGGCTCTCGTTACTGTCAAAGTATTTACTTTTACACTGAAGGCTGGGAAGACAATATGCCAATTGGCATAAGCCAAACATTCATTTTAAATTAACACCCTAGTTGTGACGGTAAAAGCTTATTTTTTGTGTACCAAGCTAGCCGTAAAGTGTGCTAGTTTACAAACAAGACCTATGTGCACGACCTATGTACATGGCGAGCTTTCAAACACCGTTTTCTCTGATGACAAAAGTTCACTGTTTAAGATTTTTGTCGGGGTGGCATTTACGCACACCCGCCGATAGTATGGCGGGTAGACGCAGGAGAAGAGAGTATCATGTCTCTTCGTATGGCATTAAGAGCATTATGGAAGTGCAATATATATATATATATATATGCGAATGACCTACTACTATCATCAATACAATATAATTAGGCAGATACTTAATAAATTTATATTATATTCGTAAAGTATTTTTAGTTACGACAGTACAGCTGAGTTTAGATTAGCTGAGCTAACACTCTGTCCGTGTTTATGTCAAACACTATAGAAGTTACTTCGTCGAGCTTATCAACTAAATCTCGCTTTGGGATTGGTTTATGTGAACTGACGTTTTTGTATAGTATCATTTAAGTCCACCATTGCGTGTTTTAAAATGTTTACACACGCAGTGGTGATGTGAACCACACGGCGTTTTGTGGGCAGCACGCTCTACGGACTCATCTTTGCCTTACACAACCATACCTGTATATATATGTAACTGGTCTCTGAGTGGTCATGCAGTCTCCAGCAATGTACTCATAATATCTATTTCGGAAAACGATTGTTTGCTACAAACATTTTACAGGACTAAATTATCAGCTTCGGTGTGATTATGAAATTAACTTTTAAATTTGTTTTTTACCGACCTTTCAGATTGTTGCATTTATGTCAATCAAGATGTCACCAAAGAAATGGTCCAAAAACACATTTGGATGGGCACGCGCTGAGGTGAGTTGTGCTGATGTAGAAACGTGTTTTCTTTGAAATATATATATATATATATATATAGCTCGTGCACTGTTGAGTTGCAGTATTGAGTGTTATGACCTGTCTTACTGTGTGGCAATTCTCTTGGGCGTTTGAACGATAATGAAAATAATAGCTACAGGCTGATAATGAAGATGACGATAATCAGATGTTAAATAAATCATTATGACCTGAATAACCTGACAACACAAGGTCATTTTAAACTTTCTAAACCACATCTGTTGGATCTAGTTTGTTTTGCATTACTTATTATCATTATTATTCCGATTAGTCTTCCGACCAATGTATGCATCGTCGATCTTGTATCCTTCGTCTTTTTTGACGAAATGTTGAACAACGCGTTTTGCACAGATGAATGAATTGCTAATGCGAACCACAGTGTTGCCGGTGCCGGCGTATTGCGTGCTGGCTAGTTCGACACAGGAGGCCCTTATCTTCAAATTGTAATTCTGCCGTGCTACTTATTGCTGGGCAGAACGATGTAGCGGTCTTGCTGGTAATAGGTAAACATCTGTAGCCGTGCTTAACATATTCGACAATCTGCCGGAAAGATTCGCTCATTGACGGAGCGGCCATTCACAACGACCGCGTTCGACACACAAGGTCAATTAATTAAACTGTTTTCTAAAAGTTTCTTTTTTGTTTTTGAAACACAAACATTGTCCCCAGGACTTTGTCGACTTCTTTAATCATCGAAATGGTCTCCTGCCCTTTTTCGGCGACCTCGACCCCAATCTGTCCCATTGATGCATCCGCTTCAAAAAGATTATTTTTTTTCTAGCGAACTACTTTAATTAACAATTGTAATCTATGTGATCAAGTCGTTACTGGTTCTGCTGGCATTTGCGTATTCAAGCGGTCATTTGAAAAACAGCTTTCATCAGCCGAATACACTTTTTCAAGCAATTATATTTTGATTTTTTTTTTTAATTTAAGAATCTTGTTTCTTCTCCTCAGTTTTATGTGGGTTTTAATCGATACGTGGGGAGCCATTTAAATAATCAACGGTGCTTGCATCAGCCTATTCCAGTTTTGGCGCGAATTTACGTACTGTTGTTCGCGTTCTCGTTCGCCGCCAAGTATGTGGCGACAAATTGCATCGTTATTTTGTCTACGCGTGTCCGTTCTTTTTTACTCTCTTTTTCTGTTTCACGATCCGGTTGGCTTCTGTTCGTAATTGACGAGCGGAGCGTGCCTGATTCAGTGAAAGTTTGACGCACGCGTTTCTGCTTAGTTCTCTGTGCGCAGTAATGTGAATTCAACTAGCGAAGTTGTGCGGTTTTTGGTCGTTGTTGTCGCTAGAGCAGTCGCCATGATCGTCGAAAAATCGATCTACTTGTCGGAGACTATGCCGGCTACTATAACCAGGATGCACCCCCAACAGTCCTTGTGGCAGCATGACCGCTGACTATTCGGTGTATTGTTATATTGTACATTCTCAATGAGCATCAAGCTCAAAGACAAAATTCGGTTAACGACAGAAGAATAAGAGCTGTGACTGGCATGTGTCACGGCAATAACAACTAAGGAGAGATTGATTTCTGACTTATGTGTTTTTGCGTTTGTAATGATGATCTTGGTGAACTTTCAGGTTCTTGGCGCGTTGGTCAACGCCGTCTTCCTTGTAGCGCTCTGCTTCTCGATTCTTGTTGAAAGTTTAAAAAGGTGAGCTTCAGCAGCGATGCAACAATATGGACGTTGTCTCTTAGAGACACAAAGCGTTGCCTAAAGTATGATAGACCGTTGATCATGCTTAGCTACTCGATAACCATGGCGTATATCCAACGAATGGACGACCTTATGGACGAACAAACTCTAGCTTTGAATGATCATTTCTTGCAGAAGAGGCACGAATGTTAACCGCCCATATCCAATAATTGCATTATATTGTGACAATTTTCATTGAGCTATTCGATGGATGGGAGCGATTAGATGGGATGAGTGCAGGTAGATACGCTTGCATACGTGTCATCCTATTAATGGTCAGTTCTATCATCGCGGGCAAACAAGCGCAAATGTGATACGATTTACAGGGCGTTCTGTTTTCTTCATCTACTTCTGTGTGTAGTGTCTTTGGACTAGTGAGTGCCAGTCGAAGTAGAGATTACAAACGCAGCTTCTTTAAGGTACTTATTTTCACACGCATCATGACCTTCTCACCGTGTTTCTTTGAGGTTTGCGAAATTCTTATTTTGCTTCGACGGACTCGGGGTCTGTAATCATTGCAGCAGGCCTTCTTTAAACGAAATTAATAGACCGGTTTATGCCTGTTTTGTATTTGAGTCTACCGGAGCGCTTCACGGCTTAGCAACACGTTGTTCTCACGCACAGTCTGTACGAAATTCATACACAAATGTCTCAATCAAGGATATGGTGCATTCCTCCCCCCCCCCCATTGTTAAATCACTTAAACACGTTACAGGAACAGCATAGAATGCTCTTAATAAGGATCCAGTTGGATATATATATATATGTGGCAAATGGCGCTACCTTTCTATATATTGTTATAAATTAAGTTATGTATTATATTTGGCTGCGATTTACCTCTCTTGTCTGTTTGTGCACGTTCATCCGCATTCGCAGGTTCTACAAGCCAGAGAAAATCGACGAACCCAAACTTATCCTATACGTTGGTGTGGCCGGCCTGGTAGTAAATATCATTGGTCTCTTCCTCTTCCATGGTACGTGACGTAGTCGACTGTAGTGTAACTCCCTATACATTGGTTTCTCGATAGGAGTGGTAGAACGAATAATAGGCGATGTACAGATCTTCTAGTGTAGATGGGTGCCAGCCGGCGGCGGCATTAGAAGGTTGACCAAGGGAGTTGCGGTCTCTTTTACTCGCACCACTTCCATGGAAGACCTTCGGTAACGGATTTTTCAACTAGTCTGATCATGGAAACTGCGAATGTCGAAACATAACTGCTGCTGATGATAGCCAGTCTAGTGGTGGTAAATATACCGCGGGTCTCGTTCAGCTTCTAAATGCTGTCTTCCTTTCTGAGAAGCAATCGGAGAGTAATTAGGATGTTTGGATATGTACTAGTGTTTTTGCCATGGTATTTTGCGGGAATACGTTACAGATAATGTGATGGTTTCTGACTTCTTTAGGATGATTTAGTTATTCGAACCCACTAATCGGTCGAGCACGCAGTGCATTTCATGAACATGATCTATGCCGGAAGCATAATATGGAAAATGTGTTAATAATTACAGAGTGATTCGCAGGTTCCGTGATCTGATATCCCTTGGGAATATATATATGGCTCAAGGTATTATGACCAGGCTATATATATGAGTGCTAGTTACTAGGACGTTTGTCAGGCACAACATGTGCTTGATCATGTCAACTGTAGTGGCTCAACGCAAAGCTCTAGCAGAGCTTTGAGTTTAACCTAACATTTCGCTTGCGGCACGTAATCTTCATGACATAATCGTCTTGCAGAGCACGGCCATTCGCACGGGGGCCACGCAGCTCACGGTCATTCACACGCGGACCATCAAAGCGGGGGAGCGAAGAGTAGTCCAACCTCCTCGAACGGAACTTCGCCTCACGACACTCCTCCGCTTAAGCAAAAACGCGGTCGAAACCCTCTTTCACAAAATCACCGGTAACGACGCTTGCGACTGACACTAACACGCGACAACCATATAAAAAACATTCATATACATACATATATCGTATACGTATGTGTAGTTAAAGTTACGATTTTTCTATAGTAGCATATATATGCGCGTAGTATAGACGCGATGGCTGGCTATGCTGTATACACACACGTTTTAGAAGCCTAAATAGAGACGCGGCAGATCTAACTTGCAACTGGGTTCGTCTATGGCGTATGATACGACGCCATGGAGCTGTGTATCACCTCGCGTATTACGTCATGGTATGGGGTTTGGCTTCAGCAAGCCGGCCTACATTTAATTAAATTCGCACATAGGAGCCGCCTTCTGCGACCAACGGAAGGTTAGAGGACTATGGACAATATAACTCAGCCCCTGGGGTTAGTGGTGAGAGTTAACTGACCTAGTCATTTTTTCGGTTCCTTTTCAGCGATCACATAAGCATTCCCTCTATTGACGACGGTCTGAAGCCGCATCACAACAACAAACTTCAGTACGACGACGATGAGGACCGTAACAGCGAGGTTTGTTGATTACGTTTTTGTCATTGACGTGGCCAGTGCTTGATCGCTAGCTATCCGCTTCCTCCTACTAGCGCTTATTCTTGTCTGTTAAGGGCATTTAGGGCGAACCAGATACTCGAAACGATGTTTTTTACACATTTTTAATTCCAATTGTTTCACCACTGGCCAAGCTAGAATCAACAGCATTCATTTTTTGTCAGGCCATGGCGAATGCCCGATGGTTCATACGGTGGATCTATGGCTACTTGTCCGTGAAGCAGATGGCAGTGAAAGTATACTCGTTTATAGACTACTGTCTTGGTGCAACACAGCGTGCCAGCCGAAAATGAGTGTTTATCGTGGCAGAGACGCTTGGGAACATGCTTTCTACCGAGTTCACCATAGTGAGGTAGTAGCCCTCGCTTAACTCAGCGCATAACCGCAAATACGTTACGTCGACTGCTGCCTCAATATCCGCTGTGGTCGTTGCTGCTTGCTTTTTTTGCTGCTTCCGTGGTGACCGTGTGTTGCCTAAGATGCGATATGATCGATCGGTGTTTGAGCCACCGCGTGTTGTATGTTGAAGCATCTGCTTCTTCGTCGTGTCAGAGTACGCCTGTGAAATGGTGGCGATCGCTGGCTATGCTCAGATTTGAACGTTTTAGCTTAGCTCGAACTGCTGTTTTACCTTGCATTCATTCATTCATTCATTTGCCTCGAGAGTACGCGCCCCACTGTCCAGCACTTCAGTACGCAGTGATACGATCCGCAGTGAATGAATACGTTCGGTGGCTTTCGGCTCTTATTGCCTTCGCTTTCGCAGCTCGCAGCTATTGTTGTTATCTTTGTTGTTGTTGCTGTTGCTGTAATTTCTTGTTTGTTTATTTGGTGGATGACGTTGCCAGCAACTTAAGGCACTCAGCCAGCCACCCTATATTGCGTCGAGTTCATGGCGTTTTAGCTGACGGTCGCTCTATTCATACACAACGTAGCCGTCTAGACTACTCGGATTTACTTTTCCAAAAGCTGCTTAATGCTACTCAAGTCGATATCCTAATTGTGGATGCGATAATAAGACCGAACGAGAAAGAAGAATGTATCTGGTTCCATCTATGATCATCAGAGATCTGTGTGGCGTGGAAATGGCTTCGCTTTAGGCACAGGCTTGGCTAGTCAATTATGCGTGCTTGTTCCTTGACGGTTATATATATATATATATATATATAGGGGCGCGTACACGGCTATGCTGAACTGCCATCAAGCATGCGTTAGACAACGGTATACATTAGTTCTTTACTAACCAGCTAGGTGTCCAGTGCATACCTGTCCTCCGACACCGAATAGAATTTCTTGTTGTTTATTCGTTCGTGGTCGTTGCCGTTTCTGTCCCAACCAGCGAGGGACATCTGGTTTCTTCTACCACTCATTGCTAGTAGCATCCCATCATAGTTAGCATTGATGGGTCACACAGGCAGATATGGACAGAGCGAATACGGTCGTGTTCAGGACAATGCTTCGACGACCCTACGTTGATGATACGTGACTTATGCGGTATTGCGCCTGTCATCGCTCATTGAAATGCGACTTCGAGGAGACAACATACTACTACAGAATAGCCGCATTGATTTCGCAAGGAAATCTAAGCCAGCCACAGTGGTTTTGCCCGTTCCTACATCCAGCTACCCACCTCCCTATTTCCCGCCCAACCCACGTACCTACCTCGACCACCCGCGCGTTTTGTTGCAAACGTCTTATACTAATATTTGCCTTTTTCTCTCGTTTCTCTTGTTCGTGCCGATATTGTTGTTGACATGTCGTTGATTTTCCGGTTAATTTCCTTAGGACAGCGAGGTGAGTTTTCTTTTTGTCAATTTTGTTTGCACCCATGGTTTTGCACGGATGTTTGTCATGTATTGTAATTGTTCTCTTCGATACGTGTGAAACTGAGTTGGCCAGGTGTTGTTAATCGGGCCCTCATTAGAAAACGTCCCAGCAATCTGTTGCCCAGGTTGATGTACGTTTGGGTGTCGCTGCACGCGTACAGTAATCTACCCATCAAAGCCTGTCGTTAAACCTGCATGCTATGTCTGAAGGCACGTGAATGCCCTTCTGTATGTAGACGTGTGTTTACGCTCCGTTAGTGGTTTGTAAAGTGAGTGGATGCATTATGGTGACACTGCATTTGCTAATCAAGCAATGCTTACTAATCGTTCGCGTTTTTTCATGACGCTTTATTGCTTAGAGATTTCATTGTCATGTCGTATGTTCTCATTTACAACGGTTCTCATACAATTAACTATTAAGTTGAGGCGATGAACTCTAACGTATATATATATATATATATATATATATATACAGGCAAGAGTCACTTGAGGGTTTTTGTTTTTTTATTGTTGTGGTCATTTCGGTGCGGCGGCGCTAATGGCAAGGTGTTTGTAAACATCGTCATTATATACAATTTCACCACGAATATCTCTCAGAGGGTGGACTTTAGAAGCTGTTTAATGAACATTTTTTGGTTGGGAAGTTTGGTGGGCGCGTGATCTCTCAGAAAGCAGACGTTCTGTGGCCACCTCATTTGTGCGACCTGACATCCCTGAACTGTGGTGTTCCGCCAGTAATCCCTCTATCATCGACGGGCTGAAGAAAAATAAAGAGATTTAGAAATTAACACCCAATTTATGCTAGAAGGTCATCAAAAATGGTGCATCTCGTATATACAATGCCGAAAAGTCCTGGGGCGGCCATCTTTCTGACATCATCTTTCGGTCGTAACGTCATGCAAGGTACTTCCTATTAGAATTCGAATGTTGGCCGTTCCTGGTCTACATTGTCTTTTGCGTTAAATTGTTTAAAACCCTCAAGGACTCTTACCGCACCCTATATATATATATATATATATATCCATATGTATGTATGTGTATATATATAAATACATATGAATATATATATATATATATACATACATATGTATGTATCTGCATGCATAACTAACGTGTTGATTATGGATGCCCTGTCTGCTGTTTTGACGTTTTTGTTGTGTAGTGTGACAGCGAGGTGAGTGACAACTACTATATTTTGTTTAAACTCATTTGCACCATATATATTATTATATTAACATTCCAACAACATGGATTGTGTTTTGGTTTGTGTTAACTTCCCGTGAGATTTCGGCTTCATAGCATTGCATGTGCACTCTGAATTATATCTATCTAATTAATATTGTCCAAAGGGCATGTTAGGATTGTGTGCATATAGCACGAAAGCATGCCGCTATTGGTTACATGACTGCTTTTATAGGTGCCAGACTGTTGTCGTGTCTGCCTTAATTCGTATCAGTTGTGAAGCATCTTAACACAGGCTGTGTAGTAATATTACTACCTGTTTTCAAGCAATGAAATTAAGTTTTTTTGCGTTTGATTTGGTCGCATCTAACCATGTTGCGGTAAATATCAGACAAAAGCTGTGAAACAGCTGAAGCATCCTGTGGCCGCGGGCTACCTCAACATTCGAGGCGTCTACCTCCACATCCTGGCCGATGCGCTCGGCTCCGTCGTGGTGATCGTATCAGCCCTGATCATATGGCTCACTGACTGGGAATTCCGGTAAGCGTAGTTAGTAAACAGCAAACTAAGCAGGCAAATACAATGCAACGAATATAAATCGATATCAATCAAAAACACTCGATTGGAATTACCGATAGATTCGCAAAGCGGTCCTAGGCGTTTGAGTGTAAAGTGAAGCCACGATACGCTAAGATTGAGGAGCTATGTTTGTTTTAAGAGCGCAGCATATTAGCGAATCTATCAGTGCGAGTTCTTCTCTTATAGTACACTGTTTGCCGCTGTACCTAGAAATAGTATGAACAATGTGGTAATATGGTTTCAGATATCTATTAATTTTAAATAGCCCTTCTTTGCGTCTAGGTCTCAATTGCAAGTGTATAACATTAATATTCAGGTCACAATGAATCTGAACTGAATTGTTGACACCACCATGGATATAACGTGTTGTATTATTTGGTTAAAGGTGACTTGGCCAGAATAGCGCCTTAGTGGTTAAGTAATGCTCGGGCTGAGTGTATTGTCCTATCTAAATGATTCAGCACTATCTAACCCTAATCGAGTGATCAACTGGTATCTGTCTAACGATTTAGATTCACGTGACTCCTTAATATGAGGCTTACCTCACTGTATTAGATAAAATACTGAATGTCTATATTAATTACCCAACTGTATAAGCGCCATCTATAGCAGGGACAACGTTCCATTCCGTTTGAATTTAGTGCATCATTTATCAAGCCTTACTAACGCATGATTTCTTGTTTTGACGATCAGGTACTATGTTGATCCTGCGCTATCGCTAGTGATGGTTTGTCTAATTATGAAGTCTACGATGCCACTGCTTGTGGACTCGGCGCTCATACTGCTCCAAACAGTACCGACCCACATACAAATTGACTCCCTTCAGGTTAGTTAAACTCCTGTCAAAAATGTTTTATTTTGAATCAAAGTGGCACATTACAATTACAATTTTAACACATAATTACCTGGTAAAAGGATATATCTTGCACACTTCATTTCTGAGTGATGATCTCTTGGCTTCCTTCCGAGATTTCATCTACTTTACCTCGCCTTAGACTTATTAGACTCTTGAGAGCTTTTGTCACAACAGGTTCGAAAATACATCAATTAGCAATGCAGCACAATCATTTAAATTGCGGCGTACATGGGTTTTGCTACTATTTTGTCAATCACTTTCAGCGCAAACTACTGGAGGAGATTGATGGCGTACTGGCTGTCCACGAATTTCACGTTTGGCAACTGGCTGGCGAACGGATTATTGCGTCGGCACATATTCGCTGCCGAAATCTAGCTGACTACATGCGTATCGCCGAGAAGGTTAAGGAGTTCTTCCACAACGAGGGCATTCACTCAACCACTATACAGCCGGAGTTCGTCGCTGTTGGGGAGCGCACCCGCGACCCCAAAGACTGCTCACTTCAGTGCCCTCAAGATGAGGTATTACGCGCAATGCCTTCCCTGGACGCAATCAATGTGCTGTGTTGGCTTTCTGTTCTTCTCTTGTCTTTTGCCTTGAGTGTATTACGTGTATTCAAGTTACCCGCTATGCACTTGAACAAATTACAGAGCTCGTTTACGAAACAGCGCTCTACACACGCCTCTGTATGCAAAATATCCGAATACTCGAAACGTGAAACAATTGCGTTTGGTGGTTCTCAGGTGAACAACTGCGTGCAACAACAGTGCTGCCTCGTTGCAGCCCCACCAAATCAGCGACTATCATCGTCGCTTCAGCAGGTCCGCATTGTGCCCCGAGAGGAGGCTTCGACCCAGACAAACATTTAGCAGCAGTTCGCCATGAGAAACAGTGGTCATGTGGGAACGAGAAACAGTCGTTCTAGCAGGCGTTGCGCCAATGAAAACATGGACCGTTCATCGTATGCATGAAGCTAACCTCCAGGGTTATGGTCGCCAGTCGAGACTTGGTAATTGTCGTCTGTACGATTTTAAGCGTATGGAAAACTTGAAAACGTCGTCGTTGTCGCCGCCGCTGTCACCAATATATTGCAGATTCGCGGCACACTTGCAGCACCGTTGCTCAGTTTTGAGTGAAAATTGGTAATGATACTTACTTATTTGTAAATATTGAACGTTCTTTTGTTGGGCTGAGGCACTAACAAATACTGCTGTAAGTGTATTCAGCATATTGCGCAGTGGTTCGTTAGCGGCCTATTGTGAGCGTTTGGAGTAACTTCCACACTTTCAACCAATTCTAGCTCGGTTGAACACATATAAGTTCGCGCAATTTCTATTCGTATGTTGAGGCAAATGTGAGTCAAAGTGTACGCTTATAACGTAGTTATACCCTATTATTAAAAGTGTACGTTAATAACGTATCCTATCCCATAGGTACTTTGGCGGTTGGCCTAATGCATGCTTATGTTGCTTTGTCAACCTATTTCAGTGCAGCTTTTGGTTGCTGCGAACAGCATGAGCAAGGCACAGTGATAACAACAAAGGAACAGCGAAAGCAGCGAAAACCTATCTACTTCGAGTTAAAACGCCCTTCTAACCGAAAACGACGTCAGTGATCAAGCTGATGATATTTTAGCTTTGTTGTTTAAAATGCGAGGCGCGTTTATTTATCAGTGGATGAGCTGCCAGATTCTCTTGCCCTCTCTCCCCATGCCAAAACATTTTCTCCATGTAACATACCTCTAACAAAATCCAACAACACTGAGTATTACTGGCTGGGAGATTTGGCTGGGATAAAAGGATCAGTGGCAGGAAAAGTGGCATCTCGGTAAGAAGATAGCTCAGAAACGATGGCAATAACGTGAACTAGATAACTTAAGAGGCAAAAGGCACAATAATATAGATACATATAAGTATGAGTTGTAGATATTTATATTCAAACAGACACATGCATAAATATATGTATGTATGTGCACACACATACATACATACACCGATACATGCATAAGATGAGAGTCAGTATATATATATATATATATATATATATATATATATATGCGTAGTTAAGGTAGTTTAGCACGCGCTCTTAAGAGTAATTGCTTAACAATTAAAAACGACGAAAGTTTAGCAGTTAACTGCTGGTATATGGAGAGTAGAAAAATTAGTCTCGGCTTTAGCGTTCCTGATACTTTTAGTTTCATTCTGTCTATAACTAATATGTTTACAAGTTAATTCAAAATACATGCCCGAAGCACGGACTTTTCTACCTTGCAAAGACTTGGGATACTGGTTTGCGAAGGCATGCTTATTTAATACAGAATTTCAATTATTTCATTTGACGTATCTGTTGTGAGAGAGAAAGTACGTTATTTATCCTAGAATTTATGTGGTTGTATAGGATGGAATGGCCCAATCCTTTGGTCCGCGCTGGCGCATTGGCTACGTCATTACGGCGTAACAGCAATGAGAACAAATATCAGTAAATGCGTGCTTTGGGGAGTTAAGCGATCGGCGAAGTGACAGTGGTAACTATAGCAACCACAGCGACCATGGTATAGCTATATTGGCTCGAATGGAAACGACAGCAACAACTGATACTATACGATACACAACCAACAGACAGGACGAAGACCATACTAGTAATAATATTAAAAATAGCAACGATTTGACGGTTTAGCTCAACCTGCATAGGGGTTCAGGACAAGAAGTAAGTAAAATGTTTAGTGTACGCAGCAATAATTCTAAAAACGGCAGTGATTGTGATAATGAACACGCTAACAACAACAATAACGGTAAAAATAACAAAGGTAACAACAACAACAATAGAACTAATAGCAAGAACCGCAGCTGCAGTAGAATGGGAAGTTGCAGCGGCAGCGGTAAGGTTGGAATCAGTTGGTGGCTATACTGTGCCCAGAGACGATAAACGACAAATCTGTCCTGGCAACTGCGACTGCGACATCAGATGTTATCACCAGCATCTTGTATAGCGCGAGCCATAGACAGGCAAGTCAGGCGGTTTCGGTATCGCTATTGCCACACTAAGATGGCTAACACGAAAACAAAAGTAGCTATGTACACATACTTAGACAAATGAATTTCGTGGATGCTTAACTCGTGGAGAACGTAGAGCGCGTGTGTGCGACTGAGCGTATGACAATATGTGATGATTACTAGTGGGTGCCGGGACTACTAGTTATGCTATGGGTGCACAGTATGCAGAAAACGGGTGTGACATTTGTCGTCTATTGCTAAGCGGTCATGGCGGGTGCTTGTGATTGAGAGGCGTTTGTTAGCCGGCGTGTCTTCGTCTCTTTTTTGATTTCAGTCGGTCTTTCTCGCCCGTTCTCTCCCCTTCCTTTTTCTCTCGCCGTCTGCCAGTTTCGTTTTGTTGTAGGTTGACGCAAACTTCTGTGGCTTTCGAGTTGTCAAGCATCTATGTTCTACCATCTATGCTTGAAAACACAGAGAGGTTGTTGTTGTCGAAGGAAGGCAAGGGAGAACGAACATGGAAGATCGATAGAGACAGAGAGGGGGGGGGCGAAGATACGAAGTTTGTGTGTTTATTTGCTAGTCGTTTGCACACGGAATGTAGCAAGTATATATACTCCCCCATATGTCCATATGGGGGAATCAACACGTATACACATCAACAACAACGTTAAGTGCCAGAAGTCGGTCGTTTATCGACGCCCGATCGTCGTTTGTCCGGATCAGCAGCTGCCGCCGCGAATCGACGAAACATTGTGGCCGCCTGCAGGACGGCCGGTCTGCAGCGTGTGACTTATACAGACTGAATGGAACACTGCACGCATGCATATCACACATCTCGTAGTCTTGATGAGGAGGTGTGTAGGTATGTGTTGTGCACGCTGTCTGAATTTGTGTACATGCGTGCGTGTGGGGATGGGTGGGTGGTTGTATGTATAGACGTATGTATGCGCAACGTGTGAACGTGCCAGCAAAGTGGCTACGTGACGAGTCAGTTGGATGCGCAAGAAAGAGAGGACGAGACAGAGAGTGGACAAGAGAGCTATGCTGTTGAAGTGTGCGGAAAGTGACGGGTTTGTGTAGCCACATTCGTTCTACGATGATGGGCAAGACAGGCGGGCCGCCTGACGATGATGTTGGTCATATGACTCGATCAGTTGTAAGGTCGAAACGTTGGTGGAGGCGTTTTTGCCATTTTTGAGGCCGTCTCCACAGTTTTCTAGTTTAGACGGTGAAAAGTAGAGATGGAGCAAGGCTCGGTAGATATGTAGGCTAGTTCTGTATGTGAGAGACTACGACAAGATAAAGCTAAAGAAAAAGAGAAAAGCAAAGAGAGAATGAAGAATATCAATTAGAAGCGACGAAGCAGGTGTTCCTGGAAGTGTGATGCGTAACGTGATTTTTCAAATTATTACTAATCAAATTATGGAGTTAAGCTATATCTTGACCAGCAAACGAATACAGTCGATGCTTCAACACGGCAGACATTCTCTGTAAGTTCTCGTAAAGTTCCGTTGACTTCGTTGTGCAGGACAGCGTAGTGATTAGGATAAAGCCATTGGGGACCTTGATGACTTACTCGTCCATTAAGAATGCGTTCAGGTCTATAGTACAGCACGGACGTACTATGTTCGATAACACTTTTATTTGAAGGCGGGATTTAAACGCCACCGTCGACGATCAGCTTGCCATCAAAACGAATATGCGTCATTATCACTTTGTCGAGTTTCCCTTGGTTAAAACACAAAAAGTTTTTTTAATCATTATAACCATGTTCACCACAAACAAGCAAATGGTGTGTTCTACCAATGTTGGGCCTCATGTTATCTGATTCATGCAAAAGGCGATTATTGCATTGCTTGACATCAGCGTGTTCTATAGGGGCTTGGCGAGTAAGTAATTAAGCTAAAATGTCCTTTGCCAATCAGTTACGACTGACAATTCACCGCGGCATCTACCCTCCCTGCCATTGTAAATAAGTACACAAGGAGTCGCCAGTGATGCGTTGAACCTTAAAAGTGTCAGGTGCGTGGTAGCACATTGCCGCCATTGAATAAGTTGCATTTGATTACCCACAGTGTTCGTTACATAAATATATATATAGTTCCCTTTGTTAGGAAAACTAGTGTTCAGGGTCGGATGTTTATTGCGCGATGCTTTGTATAAGTTTTTCTTTGCTGCTATGTGCCCAAATAGAAATGATTGGGTCAAATTTATAGATGGATCATACTTACAAATGAAAATTATAGCCGTAATAAAATACAATGTTAAGCTAATTCATTCTATTGATAAACCGGACTCGTTTTCATTTTCTTACAGAAGTTTGGATTGATTTAACAGATATTAGTTCACTTGGTTTCAGTAAGTAAGTTGCCAAATCTGTAACCTGCATATGTAGAGTATCAATAAATTAAACTAAAGTACTTAAGATTTCATATAATTTATATTTTATAATAATATGAATGAGCAAGTACGCGTCAGTTCTTTCCAAATGTTCCTTGCTTGATATAAGGGTAAATTTTATTATCTTTACAGGAAATGATTACGCGAACGAGTTTTGAAGAGCTGGTTTAATACGGCTTGATTAGCCTTTTCACACATTCAGTGTTCTTCCAAACGGATGGGCCACTATAATCATGAAGGCAACTCTTTTTTCTACCAACACCAGGCCAAAGATTTTTTACGGTATAACACTTTTCTAAGCGGCCCTTGTGCATATCATCGTACTTAATATAGTTAATCTTAATATCATAGTTAGAATTTGATTAGCCTCCAGTGGCAGGCGTGCAGCGCTCGTCAAGGACGGGGAGAAGACATTATTTACTAAACGAGCAGCTGGAAACGGCTAGTGGTAAGTAGTTGTGCTCAGGTGAGTTTTATTTGGGAGGTTTGGATACGCTAATGCACTATCGGTACTGCCAACCAACAGCACCTAGTATGATCATTTCACCCACTAAAAAACCTCAATCTTGCCCACTCCCAGAGTTCGGAAATGTGTGAAACTAATTCGTAACCGTGGGAGGGAGAGTGAACCTTGTGCTCAGGCCTAGTTGTGTCGGAGAAGGCCTATATACCTAAAACAGTAAACAAACATTTGAAACGTATTGCTGTATAGTTTTCCTAAGGGCACTAAGGTCGCCGAGGTTTGTTGGAATGTCGCCGCCCCTATCCTTAGAAATCATTATATATCTGTTCTTATCAGCTCAATAATTATGTGACCAATCAATACTTAAGATTTCTTCGAAGCCGTTAAAAAGGCCTCCCTATAATTTTCTTTGATCCAACTCTGTCTCCTTCACTTGCTTCCGAGAGTTACTAGAGTGGCACAGCACACAGGTATTAACTGGTCGTCCTTAACTTAACCGTGTTGCTCTGGGACTGACTGCGACCGCTCAGAATCTGAGTGCGTCAACTTCCCGTGTCGGCAGTCATACCACGTTTTAAGGTTTGGATAGCTGAGCTCTTAGTCTGGTCTAGCTCCCGCCGTAGTCACGCCGGAAATAACCTGCGCCCATTCTCGTGTCAGAGCGAGATAGTGGTACTCCTTGCCCTTGTAACATCCATATTTTTCTCAAACCTTATCGCTTTTTTATCCTCTTATCATCTTACCTAGGACCAAGAGGGCATTGGTTAAGACCGTCCGATACTCTCAGCCCTGATGGCTAGTGTTTGTTGGGTTAAATTTAGTGCCTTCCTATTTTTCTCCGGCCGCACAATACAGGCCCTGCGTGAAGTCGGGACGCGCGTTCGCGGGGAAAATGATCGGAGAAAGCACCAGATGGATACTGCAGAGGTAGATAACAAATGAAGGAGAAGGCGGAGTGGGGCAGAAGTTTGCACCAACAAATTTTCCAGTAGGACACTGCCGAAACAAGACCAAGAAAACTGTCGAAAAGTCATCCAGGACAAGCGCCTGATTTAATGATTGTGAATCAAAACATACTTAGATCGAAGGATCGTGGAATTCGGAGGGAGCGGTCTATTCGAGGCTTCGTGCATGCGTATTAGCAGCCAAACGCAGATTCAGTTACCGTTGGTTGGAGGCGCTACCTTCCGCAAAAGCTGGCACATTAGGCTACACATTTCCAGATTTGAGTTGGTCTTCGTCTGAGCGAAAAAGTTTGCCATAGTTGCGTTCAATGCAGAACAGGAGTCTCACAATAGGGCATGCATGGTCCGGCTTGCAACAAAAATTGCGGGAGGTTCCTACAACACAAAGAGTTACATCGAACTTTAGCAAAACGTTTCCAACAGGCAAGTTTTTCAACCACACCAACCTTACCTTATCAGAAAACTGCTGTATGAGCTGACTTTTCTACCGTTCAGAAAATGACAAAGTAATGTTTGGGATTTAACGACATCGTGAAAACATTCTGAATCTCAATTAGCGCAATTACTGCTACTTTCTAGACCTTAATCATTGCTCACTACTCAGTTATTGCCGAGAAATTATTTCAAAGTTGTACCACTTGCATTTGAAGCTTAAAGCAGCGTGGGTATATGACGGACATTTTCCTAGCAAAATGATCGTGCCGGATATCAAGAGAGAGCGGGTACTTTTGTAACGGCACATATTTCCTCCAACACCCTTCCCTTGACATATAATGTGGGAATGTCCTATTTGTCTTAGACTGTTTGTTCCACTATTAGGGCATACATTATCCACAGGCGTGGATAGTGTGTGGACAGAATTCGATGGGTATGCCTAACAAGCGAAATCGGAGAACTGAAAATTACTATTAGATCACTATAAAATAATGTGTTTAAAAATTCCTAATTACTTAAAGGATATATGCGTAATCCACTTAGGCTTTTTAAGCGGAATTTCTATTTACAGCTTTCTTCGCATATCCGCCTGGTGGATATATGACGAACGTTACAGTACTTAACTAATTTTTGGTTTGTTCTGCCTCATTTTTTTTTGCAACCAATAAACTACCCTTTGGGACCATCATAAAGCGTATGAGGTATTTTTGGCGCCTCATGTGAGAGAGGACAGATCTAGCGATTCATCAGTTTAGTATTTATTTATTCCGTCTATTTGATAACGTCAGATCTCCAGCTATACGGACCATTAGGAGCAGCTTAACTTCTGGGCTTCTGAGATGATGCAGCGTAATGCTGATTTTGTTAAAATTGTATATTTTCTTACGGGGCCCATTTCTATCTGAATGGCATGGGCAAGACTGTCGCATCTGCCATATACGACAGTTTGGTGCGGCCTTTGGTACAAAGCAAGCATTAGACCCTATTTTTTGTTGCTTCACGATGAATAACGAGCGTTATCGCAGCGTGATCCCTAGTTGCCTGTGGGAAAATTTGGACGGAATTGATGCAAGTGAACTCTGGTCTCAATAAGATAGTTACACAAGCTATATGGCCGGCCAGTTGAGCTTTTAAAGGTTGCGTATTTCGCACGAGTAATCTCGAGTGGCAGGGCATGCACTAGTCTTCAATATCTTGCGATTTACCGCCGTTAGATATTTTCTGTGTGGTTTTGAAAAATAAAGTCGACGACCATCCGCGAACTGACGACCAACATTGAAGCATGGATTAATGTTCTTGAGCCTAACTTATGTAATCGAGTTTTCAAAAATTTAGTATTGTATACAGCTTGTAAAAAAGTGCCTCCACCTTGCCGATATTGTATTTCATGTGAAATATTATATTTTCTAATATATCTTTATAAAAAAAGACTAAGCGCTCCCGTTTTTATGTTACTTAGAAATCTCAGACTATGTTTGAAGATATTGAAGTCATACTAATACTCTAACTGTCGTTTGCGAAGCACCTGGAGATTAGGAAAACACAAATTATGTCGACTATGTGTCGACTATATGTCGTATGGCTACATACTGCCTACAGACCACATCAAATAAGCTCACCCTACTTAACTTGTTGCATAGATTCAAAACAGTTCCTGATTTTGACAAAACATTTTACCGAAAGAAAAACGTTCTTGGTTTTACCGAAAAATAATCCGTCTGCAGCAGTCTTACACCTGTACAACTAAAGAAGACCGATTAATCGTGATTGCCCTCTCTCTTCCCTTGCGAAGCACAAAATAAGTTTGTATTGGCAAATCATACTGGGGGGCCCACATTTTGAACAGACCGATGGAAGCAAGCGCTACACGGGAGTAGGACCTTACTTTGCTGCATGATATGGCACGGCTACCATTACATATGAGTACGGAGTGAATGGTTTGAAACAAAATTACTGCGTTTGTAAAAAATGTGGAAAATGAGAACGCCACTGTTCTGAGCTGCATAACATCTGTTGTAATCTGTGACTAATACTAAATGGTGGTGTAATAAGTAAGGTAAGTGGCCTCAGAATGTATCGACATTATTTATTTTTTCTATTAGTATATATATATATATATATATATATATATAATTATACATCGGATGTTGTGCGAAATCTACACTGATCCTACGTAGTGTGTACGTGATTGTAGTGATGCTGCGTCTATTTCGGTGCACACAAGTATATGGTATCTATCAATGGTAAATTCTCCACTAAATCTACACACACAAGCATCGACCTCAAAACAATGGCCACTCAAACACATGTGGTGATGGTATCCGTGCCAGGTCACTCGACAAACTAGTGATCGGTTTTTCTGGGCTTATATCTACCATTGCCGAGCACGAAGGCTTAGTGGCAAAGCCTTTGCCTTGCATTCGGGAGGCCTGGGTTCGAGACCCAGACCGGCCACTCTTAAATTGGTTTGCATGGTTTCCAATTTAGACATTGAAAATGCCGGAGTGGATTAAAAATCAGCCATGACATGAAAACATCGTACACGGGCATTAGCCTTACAAAAACAAAAACAAAAAAATTGTCCGAGCAAGACGCTGGCATAGATATTGGACGCAAACTTCACGTTGCGTATCTCTCGAAACTCTCTATATACTGTGAGTACGGCCCCACTAAGTAGTAGTCTGTGTAGGGCAAAATCCTCTAAAGGTTCGTTTGCGACATAGTTCAAGAGCGAAGGTAGCAGATGCGTTTTTGGGTAGACCTAGCACGCGCTAAAAATAAAATGCCTTTAAACGGTCTAGCCTTTTCAGATCGCTAATAGTGAGAAAATGTGCTATTGCAGTCAGGCCGTATCGTACAATAGGGGCAATTTTAGGCTGAATATATTTAGCGCTGCCTTCAGGGTGATTATATAGAGTTGCTGTTGCCCTGGCTAGTAGATACTAGCCAGGGCAACAGCAGCTTCATGTCATGCTTCTCGGTGAACACCGAGATATCGATTTAAAGACAGCGCTAAAAAAATCATATATATATATATATATTGTTCCCTTAAAATGTATCGACATTCATTCCCGCAATTACTGTTTATATGTTTTTAAAGTGTATTTTTATGTGTGTTTTTTTTCAAAATGTGTGTGTATTGGAACAACTTTTGAGCAATACATTAAGGCTAACCAACAAACTCCATAGCCCAGAGGCGGATTAACATTTTGCAGGCTTTGTGTGGAAAAGATAATATATATTTATTCTATATGCTGTATGTTCATGCATTTGTAAAGTGTGCAGTTCAAAAGGCAAGCTTGAATGAGCCGTAGTCGTCTTAGAGTAGTCCAGTATATTTATTTATTTAAGCGGATTTGTATACATTTTTGGAACAACAATCTAAAGATGTACGTTTTTCTAAATTATTGTCAATGGATTGACGCTAGATGTCGTCCACAGTTACATCAATTTTGCGAGCAGCGACGCAGAAGCCCGGAGCAAATGCGAGCTTGTGAAGTGACTATAATATTATCGCTTGAACTGCGTAGCGTGGGCTATTGTCGTAAAATGACGACGGAACAACGAAGGCCCGTTATAGTCGAAATGGAGGGCGAACAGGCATTCCACATCGGACAATATTTATAGCTGTTCTCTACAGAACAGACCAATCTACTATGCTTAGTAGCTTCTGTTGTGCTGACTGGCCACATTCCGCTACATACAAATGTACTAACATTTTAAAGTCTCATATATAATGTATATTTAAGATTTTAAACGAGGTACATTGGCGAAACAGCAATTTACGAAACGCAATGCTGTACTCGCTAAAAACAGTAAAGACATAATGCCCGGGTTGAGTACATAGATTGATAGTGAAAACAATTAGATTGTGAATTTTAACCTCCCTGAGAGTAAAAATTGTTTTTTTTACCCATAAACGTTTACAGCAAATCACAAAGATTCTACACGTCGCAATCAGTTCATCATCGCTGTTGTGTTTTCTACCCTGATTACTGCGAATTATAACAAAAATGCCAAAAAATAAAATCACAAAAGAAAGTATGTTTATTTATGCATATGCAGGGTGTTCATAAATTCAGTAGTCATACTCAAGGGGTCGTAGAACTCGTTAAAATAAGCATTTATTCCAGTGAAAGGGAGGATTAGAAAATGTGTATTTAGAAGTGACAGCGAAATTACTATATTTGTTGTACCGAGAGAGAGTTGTTCGATGAAGAGGATACATATATATATATATATCTCTTCATCGTGTTGCTGATAAAGCCAGGACCCAATTTAACGACGAGACGACGCGTCTTGGCACAGATCTGCGGTTTGGTGTTAACCTAGCCGTGCCGCGATTTATGTCGTTGTGATAATCATGTGGGCCCTATGGCCAATTACGGCTTTAAGTGATACCTTTAGGCCGACACTAGGATTAGCCGGCCTTCTGTATGTACTGGAACTCCCGGGTCTATCCAGGCAGCTATCATATATATATATATATATATATATATAACAGGAGCACATAACTGTTTTTTTTTCGGATCGAAACTTGATGTAAGCATAGTGGCGAATACATTGTCAGTCTTTGACCATCAACTTGCAAGCAGTATTAATGTACCTAAAACGCAACGCAACGTTACTGAATCACCTGAAGACTCTGCAGTTCATCTGAATCTTCTCGGTGCAACAGTTATCCCCAAGGACCCGTCCAAGCCTGCTGCCTAGGCTTGTTTTCTAGTTAACAATATCTATCGTCATCGTGCTGCAAACCTCAGGGATTGTCAAATCTGGAGTCTGATACCTTCTCAGTCATCCAAATAAATGCTGCCGCAGACCATCTTTTATAATCTGAATGGCACTCATTCCCAGCAGACCATCTGGCTAGGACATAAATCAAACAACCACGGTCGGACCCTTTCTGACGTGTGTGACCCCTGAAACTGTTTCTTAGGCAAGTGCTTCAGAGGACCACAGAAGATATTTTCCCGGATTTAGCCTACATAAGACTTTCACGCTTCTTGCCCCAGGGCCCAACCGTTTCATCCGTTTTTTTTTTTTTATTAAGGTCACGGACGTGTGAGACTTACAACCAGGGATCATGGCTCTTGAGGAGCGCCTCTACAAGGGATTGACATGTCAGAGAACTTTCTTGTTTTAGGTTTCGAGACAGTGGCTCTCGCTCGGTGCTGAATAAGGCGCAGTGTCTTACATCGTCAGCCTCTCCTGAATTGCCGATACGGGATAAGAGCGAGTCAGTTTTACCAATGCGGAGTAGGTATTGCTGAAAACAGCTATCGTGGCCCGTTAGCAGTTACAGAAGTGGGTAGGTAGGCGAGCCGTGTTTAAGGTTGTTCCGTTTTGATAGATCAGGGGTATTGATTTTGTCCAGTATACAGGATGGCCCGCTTAAATTGCTTCCCATTGGTGGATCCATTAGCTTAGGGTGTCTGTTCTGCTGATTAGTATTTCCTCGGTCCGGCCTTTGAATGCTTGTTGTATTCCTGGTAGTCGTGCGCTCTCATTAAGTGCGACATATAACATGATGTGATCTATTACTGACGCTAAAAGAGATTTATTCAAATAATTCGCTTGATCCTCAGGAATGATAGAGGGTTAAAGAATTGCTACTAGTTCTGCTTGTGTAGAGTAACTCGCCAAGAGTCGGAGGAGTTGGAGAAGAAAAGCGCCGCCTTTTGGCAACTGCTGCAGAATCCGTCGCCCTTTACGGAGCACCGGCATGGGCAGACAGGGCACTTAGGACGGCATGCAACAGGAGAAAGCTGAGATCGGCGCAACGGCCGGTGGCCATAAGGGTCTGCCGCGCATTCCGTACCGTGTCGACTGAGGCACTACTTGTCGTGTCCAAGATGCTACCATGGGATTTGCTGGACGGTGATCTAGACCCCACACGGGCTAGATTAGCTACTTTAAACTCTTGGCAGAAAGAATGGGTGAGGGCAGCAGCTCCTGGGGGGGTCACCAAGGGTCGCTGAACCAAAAGTCTGATCCCGGACCTACGGCAATGGTACGACTGCAGACACGGCGAGCTATCTTACTATGCGTCCCAGGTGCTGACCGGCCACGGTCAGTTCCAGACGTATATGGTTAAGATTAACAAAGTTCAAGTCGACTCCTGCGTACTATGCGACTCGGGGGAACCGGATGATGTAGAGCACACTGTTCTGCATTGTGGGGCCCTCCGGGAAGCGCGGGACGCGGGGGCGGCCGCTGTGCGAGGCCGACCAGTCAACGAGGTCGTCACCCATATGATGACTTCAGCGGCGGCCTGGAAAGAAGGTATTGCCCACTTTGATGCGATCATGTCCACGAAGGTGGTCAAAGAGACTGCCAGGAGAGCTCGTCTTAGCGTCCACTCAGACTCCGGTCGAGAGGGGGAATCTGTAGACGGGAGGCGGGTGGGTGATAGGCAGGCGGACCAGGCTAGGCAAATACAGCAAAGGATTCCCCAGATGATGACTCTCGACGCACCCACAGGCGGGCGGGCTGCGGAAGGTATCAACGGCCTTCTTGAAGTCGCCGGCCCGCACCAAAGCGGGCTAGGGCGACTGTAGGAATGCTGGAGTAGGGAGGAGAGGCAAACTGGCCACTCCCATGGATACGAAGCGATGCCTAGCAGTAACCGTTCCCTGGGGGTGAGGGGGAGGCGGGTGTTAGTGGGTTTGTGAGTCCCACACTAGTCACTGGCTGCGGTGGCGCATGTACATCACGATTCCCGTAATCCCCCATATTAATGCTGAGAGATTTCAGCATTAAAAAAAAAAGAGTAACTCATTGCGACATATTCAGGAGGAGCTCCTCCTCAAAAGCAACAACTTGCTATGTATTATGGTGTGTGATTCGAATGTCAATATTTTAACAAATTCCTAAATTAATAGCGGCCGGACGTTTCCCTAGGTATTAAAAAATATAATCTAATAAAAATGCCTTTATTAGCATGACAAGGTACATTGTTCTGTGATTCCTCGAAAAATTTGTTGAATGAGCCGAAGCTGTGTAATATGTTTTTTTTTGTGGTATTACGTTTTAACACTCGTAGAGTTAAATCACGGGGGGAGCTTTATAAAATATCTCGCGTACAAAATTTCAGACTGCGTTCAATACACCCAAAGTCCCGAACAAAAGTTTCCACACTATTAGTCATTTACATTTAATAAAGCATATTTGAGCACGACACCTTTATGCGCTGAAAACAACACGCCGTTTTCAGCGCATTATCGGCGTATACCCTCAACTGCGAGTTGCAACTTGTGTGAATTGGGAGTATGTTATGGGCAATGTATACCTAGATCAAGAATAATTAATGGGCACAATAAGGGAAGCTGCCCTGTGCGACCCCGGAGGAAGCAGGGCACGTCGCGTTGAGTGCATTGTCAACCTTATTCACAGAAAGTCTGTTCAACAGGTACAAGTGCATCAAGTTTAGCGTGCGAATATGTACATGATGGGTGCGCATTTTCGCAACAAATGAGTGATCCACTTTATCAAAGACACTCTTTTGATCAAAGTATATGCAATGAAAATCTTGTTTTGCGCTTTATATGTAGCCCAATGTTCAGTAAGTTTATGTAATTGAGTACAGATGTATCTGTATTAATAAAACCGTGCTGAGGAGGGTGAAGGGCATCAGAAAGCTTCAAACAGTTATATATGATGGCGCAGCATATCTGGGGGAATGTCAGATAGGTCAGAGGATATGTCAAAACGTATACAAAGGAAAGTGCAAAGTAAGCTAAGGCTTAGTATTAGGATTAACATGCCACAAATAAAAGATGAGCTAAACAGATGCAGCTAGTGAAGACGGCACTAAGAATTCGCAGAAGAGTTCGCAGCTAGGGAGAATGGGCAATGAGCGGAAAAACTTGTAAAATAAGGGTACAAAAGTTATATACGGACAACTAGAAATTGGCGATAGGTTCCAGATTGAGCTTGACAGATAAATATGGAAAGGAAAACAGGAAAAAGCGAGGGGTAGAATGGGTATACGATAATTCAAGAGCGAGTGGGCTATTGCCAGATCCCAGGGCAGAAAAGTTGGATAAAAGAATATAGTGAGATAGATATATGGAGGTACTGAATATCGAGCTCATGTGTATATATTGTAAAATAATGTACAGCCTTGGGAGACGAACTATAAACCTGTCGAAGGCCCTAGCTTTAGGGCTAAATGTTAAAAATGACTAGGTTGATATTACGTGGAGGGCAAATACTCAGAAGTTATTGGAGAATACATGAATGACGTGGATGCGTACGTAATATATATTCTCCCGCTCGAAGCCCCCCTGATTATAAAAGGGTGACATGTGTTTTTAGGTATACATGTCAAGCGAATAATAAAACAATCACTCTCGTAACTAAGTCTCTGGACTAATCAGGTCTTCCTGAATAATTGTCTCTGAGGGCCTTTCGGGTCAACTTGAGCTTCATATACGATACAGTTGGCGCACAAGTGGCAGTTTCTCTCATATGCTAGTTACATCTTCTTTCTCCGCTGGCCCACGCAGTTTAAAGCTCAATATTAGCAAGCTGCAACCTAGATACCGTAAACTGGGAGCCCTCAGAGTAAAACTGAGTACCTGCTCTCCAGAAAATGTTATATATCTGCTGTTCAAGCAGCGCTAAAGTGACCCTAGACGGCTAAGTTTGTTCACAATAAGGGTGTGTAGTGTTAAGTTTTAAGGGAATGCGGCCCTGCTTTTACGCAAATATATCTTAAGCTTATTCTTGTTGGCGTGCTTTCGAGATATTGAAAACTATGAAAAATTGTGCAATGGCTGGCAGGCTGTACTTTGGAGGATTCTTTTCTTTTCAGGACCCTCTGAAGTACTTGCCTAAGATTGAAGTCCCGGGGGTCACACGCATGCCGAGGAAAGTCCGACCGGGGCTGATTGGAGAGATTTAGGGCTATGGTAAATCTAGCAGGTGTAGACTGAAACCATGTAAATGTAATAATAAACATAATAAAACACCAAGCAAGATGGCTTAGTGTCAACAGCCTTTGCCTTGCATTCGGGAGGCCTAGGTTCGAGACCCAGACCGGCCACTCCTAAATTGGTTTTCATGGTTTCCAATTTAAACAAGGTGAATGCCGGGGTGGATTAAAAATCGATCATGATCTAAAAAAAAACGGGGAGCACAGATGTCTCAATAAAAATAGATGGTGCATTACCATCCAACCCCCCATCAAGTTTAAAGTTTAAGTTTAATCTCATTGGGGGTGTGTTTATGACAATTTACGTGCTCTAGGTATTCTATTGATTGTATATTTCTGTGCTAGTTATACGTATGACTGCGTGCCTTCCTCATTTTTATTACTTATTATTTACCTCCTATTTTACCTTTTTTGTGAATTTAAGCACTGAATGAAGCAGTTTTGTCAAGAAACCTTGTTATTATATATATATATATATATATATATATATATATATATATAATGAATGTACGTTTTTCCTATATACACAATTAAAGCACCAACTCCTGTTATAAGATCTTATCGTGACTTAGGCATACATATCACGCCTGAGCTTATGTATTATTTAGGTGCTTCATTTTAAGAAGCCCGGTTTTTGCGTGAATCGATAAATCACGTGAGTCTTATTGTGTCTATACCCTTATGCTGCAGTTCCGAAATATTATATATATTTCTTTAAAATGAAGGAAAAATATCACTGCACTCGAGTGCCAACAAAAGAGCTTTACATGAAGACTAGCACCACGTTGTAATTATACCCTATGAATCAATTACATTACCCAGTATCAAGGACCAATGTGTTTTTGCTGATATCCACATGTATAAGAAGCTGTGTAAACTAAGAATGTCATCAACAATGTTTCAAGTTCGCGACAGCAGCCTGAGAAGCGGACAACCTATGAACTCACGGGACTGTGGATGAGCCAAACATTTATTCTCCTTTCGAATGCAATGGATGTTGAGAAAGAACTCTCTTTTCGAACGATATTTTTATATTGTAAGATGTAATGTGCATCAGGTTTTTGATTGTATTTATTATGGCGCCGCTCTAACTGAATGTAGCAATGGCACGCATTAAGACGTATGTTGGTCCTGTTTGCACGACTGTTGCCTATGAGAAGCTCAATTGTTGGAACTTAGTATAGTGTGCAGGTAAATAAGTAGACGAGTCCTTAATAAAGGAAGACTTTGACCAAATCGTTTCGTCCACACCGAAATGTATGACAAGGCGCTGTATCTCGTTGACTTTGTAACTGCTACGAAAATTGCCATCGCATGAATTCTACCTTATTAAGTTATTAAAGGGTGAAGACACCGTCCGGAGTGCATAAAGCTGCTGAGGCAGGCGAGTGGAAATTTAAAAATTGTCCGCGAATATATCTGTCACTCGTAGATTCGGTTGCACTTTTCTTTGATTAGCAAACAGCTCAATGCCTTCCCCCCTGACTTGGGGTCCGATTACGCATAGTTGTCTTCATATAACTGCATATGATCAAAAATAGTTTATAAGTAACTGAAAGTGAACGCTTCCAGAAAGTACGTGGTCATTGCAACGACGAGTCTCTCTGGCAACAGGGCGCTTCGTCTGTGTACGGTCGCCTGATTACATTTCAGTGAACGAGCGTTTTATTACGGTAGTCACACGTTTAATTCAATTGGGCGCAGGTGTGTCAAGCAGACATCAAGCGTTTGCATTGTGGCCACTGCACGCGAGGAGAGACCTGACGCTTCATTACATTGGATTCGATCGTTTCTTTAGAAGGAAATTTTTTTTTGTGGGGGTAGTAAGGACAACAATCGCAGCTAGAACAAGAGCAATAACAAAACAAATCTGTACAAACCACACTGACGACACGAGACAATGCAAATTACTGCAACACATCATCTTCTCTTTAATGTTTTCTGTTCGATATGATTGTTGTTGTTGCTGTTGTTGTATGTCCTGTTTTCGTTTGCTTTTCGTGTTGTCGTCGGCGTCGTTTGTCCGTCGCGACGACTTTGTCTTGGAAAACGGCACGGGGTGGGTTCGGTAGTGGATCTTGTTGCGTGTGACACCTTTCCTCCCCGTCTCGCGCCTTGTTGCTCGTTTTCTCGTCTCGTACCCTTTTCTCTCGAGCTGGACTGAGCCTTTCTGTGTGCGTGCGAGCGAGCGAGCAAGCGGGCGAACATGCGTGTTCAGCAGCATTTCCGCACCGCGTTATAATATAATGTGTAATGAATTTATAGCAGCGCTAATCCTTGTGTTGTGTTGCTGCTGCTACAGCTGCGGCTGGATGTCTGACCGTGTACCGTCAGACATCCAGCCGCAGCAGCAGCAGCAGGTTGATTGCAGTTGACATCTCGCAGTTGTCATTGGCATTTGGCTTGTCGCGTCAGACGGCGGACTAAAATCTCATCGACGACGGGAGCGCGTGCTGCTGCGGCTGCTGCTGCTGTTTCTGCTGTTGTGACCGTCATGTGCGGTTTCCCCCTAATCCGTTCTCGGCGTCCAGCCGCCAGCAACAGTGGCAGTCTGTCGTCAGTGCTGTCTGCTGCTGCTGCTGCTGCTGCTTCATCGTCGTCGTCGTCGTCGCTGTCGCGCGCGATTCTTCTTCCCGACCGATCGACCGCGCGAACACACGTTCGTATGCCCGCCCGCCCGCCCGCCCGTTCGTCCGGCATTTCGCATCGACATCTTGCTATTCCGTAAGCCGAATAAATCGATGACGCTTCGTTCGCGCTTTCGGCCAAGTTTCGTTGGGACAACCGCCCGGAACTTCGGCAACGACGACGACGACGACGACAACGGCTACCAGAACGTAGCGTAGAACAGAGTGGTAGCGCATATCGGTTCGTTTTGGCAGACTGTTTAGAACAGTTCTGGCGGCGGCGGCGGCGACGATGGTTGCTGCTGCTGCTGCTGCCGTCGCCGCCGCTTCTTTTCCTAGCATTATCCCAACCATGACCACCACTAGTAGAGTACAGGTAGAAGGGGGGAGTGTTGCTTGCTGTTCCTACCTATGAATAATGGTAACGGCAACTAGCTCAGTCGACGAAGTCAAGACGAGAACACGCAAACTTCTTGGTAGAGTTCTGTATTCACGCGAGAACCCGACAGTCGGACTCCCACCATCGTAGCACGCCGCTATCGATCCGGAACAAACCGCCAACTCTAACTCTCAGCGAGGGACGAGACGAAAAACGCACTCGGCAGGAAACGACGAAAGTAGTGATGATATATGCTGAAACTAAACTTTACAGCGGATGTTTTTTATTAGCAGCAACACGCGTCAGCCAGTACGCGTCCAGCTCACCGACGCATATGTGAGCTAGATAACCAAAGTGCTAAGCCGCTCATTTGCTTTTCGGGTGGCTTCATTCACAATTAATACGATAATAATTGTACTGATTTGTAGAATTATTCAGGCCGGTTTCGCCTCCTGATACTCATTAGCATGGGGGAAGAGTATTCCAACGAATCATACTCTATTAAAATAGCTAAAAAGGGTTGTGTGTACAAGTTAGTCGCGCTCGACGACTAGGTAGGACGCTAACGATTAACGACGCGTGCGACATTGCACGAAACAGCAAGTTAAAAAAAAAACTATCTCAAACCCAAAGGGGGGTATGTATCTGTCTGTATGTCTATATGCCGGTCCTCTCTGTCTGTATGTCTATCTGCCTGTCTAACTTCCTTCATCGGGCGAACGTCGAACTTAGCCGATGAGGAACGAATTCAGTTTTGACAACGGTGCCGCAGAGAAAAAGCGACACCATCGGGTGGCGCTCAATGAAACTCAGACATCGTCGTCGTCGTCATCGACCTCGTTGCGGACGAATTTGGCCGGCTCAGTCAACGCCAAACAGCGTCAAAACAAGCTCCCGCGCATGAAAAACCGTGGCATGGATAGTTGCCACTGTTGTTGTTGCTGCGTTTTTTTTTATCGATGCCAGAGACCGCACCAACAGCAGCAGATGAAGAAGAAAAAGAAGCGGTGGCATCAACATCAAGAGCCGCAGATCAAGGACAGCCAAGCATATACAAGCTGGCTAAATTAATGAAGGGTGTTATTAAAATGTGCTCTTCAATAGGGATTGGATGTCCCTTTTCTATTTGACTGATTTCAGCAGTTTTGTTTCGTTTCATTCCGCTTCTGTTCTTCCAATGTTTTTTTGCGACGTGCACTAATCCCCTTAGCTAAATAGCCGTTCCCGTGCGTGATTCCTTTCTGCCGATCATCGAAGGATCGGTTCTTGCCATCATCGTGTTGTTGTTGTTGTTGTTGTTGTTGTTATTGATGTTGTTGTTTTTATTGTTGTTGTTGTTGTTGTTGTGGTCGTCTCTCTCTCTGTCTCTCTCTCTTTCTCTTCAGCTTGACACCTAACGTGTATCAACATATTCTGAAGCCACTACGCCTACGGGTGGCGCGCCCCCTGTCATAGAATGGCTATTGAAGACAATAAGAATAAATGATATTTCTATTTGGCCGATCGTGTCCAAATCCTGGTCGGTCCTCTTGCGGCCTTATAGATTTCATGTGCCGATTTAACTGAGAAAGAAAAGTTAGTGGCGATACATTTCCATAAAACGCATGCAGAAAAACGCGTACAGGAAACAAAAAGAAATGTTATAGGTTGTTTTTGTACATCCCATATTTGCATATACTCGTAAATGAATGTACTAGTACGCCCCGAATAATAATAGCACGGCTTAAGAGCAGAAGTCGACTGCGTTGCTGCGAGCGTTATCGCTCTAAGTCGCCGGCGAAATACCCTTCGAAGATATGGCTAGTCGCTTCTTTCCTCCCGCTCACCCGGTCCTCTACAAATTTAGGAAACGTACTCGCGTAAGATCCGTGCTACCCCAATCAAGTTCTACGCTATTCTAGTGATGAAGATCGAAGGCTGGAAGAGACCTCATCTGTTCAGCCCGGCAGGCACATTGCCACACGCTATACGATGGACGGGTTTCACCATCGGATCTGTGCGACTCTTTCCTTCACGAGCCTACAGGGGACTGCGTATGAGAATACTGCTGGGCGGGATGTATAATAGCTTATTGTATGGTGCAAAATTCCTCAGCTATCCTCTCTCTCGCAATCTGGCGCGCTCTTTTTAGAGAGCTATGTAGTCCGTTATTTGAAAGCCTTCCCGTATGTAAGGTAATGGCTTTGCCACTAAACGATTCATTTTAAAAGCCATAATATATGTTAATTACGAACCGCCTGTTTTTTACTGAGTCTGCCTAAAAGTTATTTTTTCCAAATTTGAACAATAGGGACAAGCACAACGTATATTTACGTGCATATATAGTGTGTTTGCTATGTTTTAGAGCTGGCACGGTAAATTGACTTGTAGGAAAAAATGGCAAATTCTTCCATTAGCAATATATATTTATTTGCCTATTATTACATTATGCATGCTTGATACATATCACGGAAGATGTGCCTAGAGCGTGTGTATTGTGACTATCACGTGCTCGCTTCGTTTTAAATGCGAAAGGGCAGAGTTCGTGAGGATACCCAATTGATGAGTATTTTCTTAGCTTGCTAGTCTCCGCAAGGTGGGCTGCATATCTAGCTTCGGATGCGCCGCCACCGACTATAGAAGGTGCTATAGAGTTTTTAACATTTGCATCCCAAACCAGCATTTTGAATCGCTTGAATGGTTTTACTGCCATCCCATCTGGACCCCTGCCGTTCTCCGCGCAAAGGCCCGGGAGTTTATCATGCACAGACGACCGCATGACCTAAGGGCTCTGCTCAAACTCTCACAAATAGCGGCATGTCTAGGGCGATGGCCTGCGCTGATTATACACAATAGGCCGTGATGTCCCAGTTTGTCGACGGGGTGACCACATTGATACCGATGAGGGCTAACTAGATCTGTCCCTAGTCTTAGGCCTACTGCTATGCGAACTGTCTCGTCATTAAGAAGGGTACCTATGGGTGCACTGGAAAGCGCGTGTGATCAGGCGTCTGATTCCTTGGCCGACTTTTGCTGTATCTAAAAGGGGGATTGCCATGTTTTCTGCGCTTAGCATTGATGAGAAACTCGGTACCCCTAGGCCTCCTTTAGAGACGGGCAGTAAGGCCTGTTGCCGTGCGCTAGGTGGTAGAGATTTGTTTAGCAGGGCCTCAAGGGTAGACAGTGCCAACTCGTTGAGCGTTTGTAAGTTGTCGGCTTGATTAGAGTCCTATAGAAGAGAAAAAATACTGCAGTAAGAAGTATCCTCGATGGGTTCCTAGAAGAGAAAGGCGAGTGACGGTATTTTTCAGCCTTAATCTCCAGCATTCCGTTGCTGCTGTGAGCCCTTTGGGACAAAATGGCACACCTGCTAGCTCCAGATCGTCTTTGACGGTTACCTTGCAGTCAGGCAGGAGGTCTCGAGGTATTTATCTACCAGGGGAGGCCTCATGGGTAGAGCCCAGGAGGCATACCTCGCATTTGGCAGGGTTTAACCCTATCTCATCTATTACACCGAAGTTAAGGACCCGTTGACTGTTCTCGGCTACTGTTTAAACGTTTCATCCTAATAGGCGATCGTCAAGGTACCAGAGGTTCAGCGGGCTTTTGAAAGAACCCACCAGATCCTTAATACCCAGGCAAAACAGAGGTGGTGCTAAGGGATCCCCCTGCTGCATTCCTGGTGGCGGACAAAATCACATGCTCAGGCAGGACCAAATGGGAAGGAGGATGCCGATATGCCAGCCCGACGTGGTGTAATAGATGAGGTGTGTGGGATGTAATCAGGTGATCGCGTTTCATACTGTTAAAATCGTTTCTAAAATCGAGCTTCACAAGAACCCCCGGAGGTTCGCGGAAGGCACGGGTTGCGTCAATGGCTAGCTGGGTCCCACCCGGCGTCGCAATCCTAACTGATGTGTATCAATTGCGAAATAACAGTTTTGTTATCGTTGCATCCGATTTGCGGCGAGTCTGTGTAGCGTAGACGAACACACAATTGGACGTACCGATCCGCCCTTTTTCTTGAGGGCAAGTAGTCGTGCGACAAATATTAACGGTTGGAGGCAAGAAGGAGGTTGCCCCAAAGAAGAATCTCTATAACCTTTGTCAATGCGGAGAGCATGCTAGCGGCGACGTCTTTAAAGGACGGGGAAAGAGGGTCTAACTGCGGTCTCATCAAGTCTAGCCCTGCAACGGAGCTCTTGGAGAAACTTTTAATAGCCATCTGAATATCTTCCGTTGACGTGACATAGGGCACAAAGGATCTGGTCAGTACCGGTCAGTCTAAGTCTTCAGAAACTATTGCGTGCTGCTCTCGCAAGGCCCCAATACGGTCAGTGCCGGGCGTTATCGTATCTGTAGACACAATAAGTCTGGCGGCGCCAGAAGCATCTCCTTCAGAGAGTTTAATAATGGACTGAAGCACGCTATTATCCCTGAATAGTTTGGGAGGCGAAACGCGAGAATGAGAAGTGGCAATCGCGCCTGACAGGCGCATATCTGAAGAGAAATCGCGAAAATTGTTGCGTATAATGACCAGGAGGGATAAAGCGTCGTTGCGGGCGCGGGAGAGACGAAGGACTACGGGAGCGATAGAGAAAAAGCCATACCATACATGTCGTTATCAGTTAAAACTGCCAAGAGTACACGGGTAAAACCTCAGCCACTTGTCTCGTAACTGACTTTGGTACGATTCGAATCAGCGTGATTCGCCCCATAACAGCTTGAATATCTGTACAACAAATTTGCGCCAGTTCCAAACGGGGGGCTCAGAGGTCGCCGGCAATGAGGAAGAGGCGTCAGTGGCAAAATTATTTAATATGTATTTTTTAATATGTATGAAATCGGCAAATGCAGAGTCGGGCGAAAAAGAAAATGGGTCTATAGCGATCTTACCTTTTTGCCAAAAATGTTATGATACAATGACCGCCTTATGATTAGCGGCTTACTTGAATCTCTGATAAAAACATTATATATGCAGTGGAATGTAGTGACCAACCCCGGCACACGGTCTACCAAACTTACGTAAAGCTTGTGTGAGGCATTACCGTGTAAGACACGTTAACCCCGAACGACGAACACTGAACCCGGAGTTTATCCGGATCCGCAAATTCTGTGAATATTAAACGTGGTTGAAAAGCTCACGTGAGATTGTGGGGGAACCCACTGTCATTTTATCTAGAGGCTAGGCACAAAACTATCGACCGTGACACCAGACAGGCATTCGGGTTCATAATTGCTGCAAAAGTTTGGCATTGAAGTTCAGCGTAGAAATGTAATAGTCTACGCAGTACCTGTCGTACCAGGCTATTACCTCCTAGGGCCGATGTGGTTAATAAAAAAAACTGTGATATTGTATCATATTAAATACAATTTTCATGTGACTTAAATTAAGGAATATATTTCCACAAACCTGCTGGAAGTTTGACGGCCCTTGCTGTTGGCAAAGTAGGCTAATGTTAATTGGCGTCCCTTGATAGAATCAACTTCCCCCTGTTGGTATGAAATGCACCTTGCCTCTGTAACCGCCGGCGGAAATTTTCATCGCTTTTCTTTTCAATTCAGTAACTTTAACCCCCTTTGCAGGTCCGCCAGCAGCCCCCCTTGCAGAAAGATCGCCTTTAAATGAACTGGGCATGCTGAAATATCTCGAGTTTCCCCAAGAGTTCTTAGTGGCAGTACGACTCATATGTATGCAGTACGGCGTATGTATAGCCTAAGCTCAGAACGAACGCCACCCAGCAACGAGGGCGAAATAAGTAAGCAAAGATCAGACTGTCGGTTGACTCGTAGTATCGGTGCTCAGTTCCACTGAGAGTGCGCAATATAAACGATCGATGCACCAGAATCAAAATGCGACTGACTGGTGGAACTCCAGCTCCAGGAGGCAAGCTCCCGCCCACGGTGAGGAGGTGACGGAAGAGGTGAGTGAAGGGCCCGCCATCGGCGGCCATCGGATGAGAGGGCCACTGCAGCAATGGTACGCAATGGCTGGCTGACGGGCGCCGTTCACGGAATGTCTTTCGTCAGCCCATCGAGGCCTACAGAAGCGATCCACCGTAACGGTGGATTTCAGTATGAAACTTTTTCTGTTACTGCGCGCAGCTTCTAGTGGCGCGTGCGTGCGAGCCTGTCTACAGGTGCCATTGCCGTGATGACTCTAGTTCTGTGTCAGCAGGGATATATCGCGCGCTATATTCGGTGACAATACGAAGAACGTCCAGTAAGCTTTCGTCGTACCGTGCTGTGCGCCGTGTCCGTGTACCAACGCCGACCTCGAGCATTTACTGCGACTCAGTTCTTGACAGCTCAAAGCAGATTTATCAGGCGATTAAATCACGTAAGAACGCAACGAACGCCGGCTGCAAAAGCCAACTGAACCAGGCATGGTGACCTCCCATCAACGCAATGCAGTGTGAACATTTCATTCATGAAGACTTTGCTAGTTGTAAATAGACCTCTTCGCGTCATACAATGTGAGCGCACGTAAGCGACCCTATCATTGGCGGATAAGATGGTAAGTTTGCAGTAAACTGTTTTTTGGTGTCATTTAGTGTCAAGCCTAGTGGCGTGATGCATTCACGTGCGCTTCACAACCGCAGGAGACACATCGGTGCATAGTTTCGATCCCCACCGTTGAACATTTGTATTTATGATGTTCGTTTGCGAAGCAATGCAAAAGTGAACCCGTGGATATTAAATGTTGTCTAAGAAAAAGACCCGGAAAAGATTTTTAAATCCCTATTTGGAACATGATACATTATATATTAAATAATACAAATGATGATTATTAAATATAAATAAATGAGTGATTTGACATATTGTTGTGTTGTATTACAGAACCTAGACATTAGTGCAATAAATATGTCTAACCTGCTACTGAGAAGCACCATATTCGGCTAAGATAAAGCGTTAGGCATAAAAAACGGAGCTTCCCAATATGAATGAAAGAGAAAAGCCAGTCTGTGAAAAAAAATGTACTAAAACGTTTTTTCTGTCATAGATTGGCTCTCGAACGCTAGTAGTATCTTCTACATAAGCCAGTCATTGCAATTCGGTATTGCTCTTTCTAAGGAAGACCGAAAGTAGATACTAAGTGGCTTATTTAGCTGCTCCAAGTCTCCCTGGTAACTGCTTTGACTACTGAGCCACCAAAAATTCAAGAGAGTTAGTATCTCAATGTACACAAACGTAACATACCCGCTCTTGTGCGGGTACACCTGTGAGTAGGTTTACGTGCAAGGAATACAACGTACAGGTTAGCATTATGCTTTGCATATGTTTAAAACTGTAGGACATTAATTACCAGTTTGTAATGTAGTCTATTCGCAGTCGCCAGCTGAAGTTGACGATTGTCATCAATCATCATGGATATTAATTGCGAGGCAATTACGACCTTTGTCTTCTTAAACAAACACTCGATGCGCAATGTGTATGACGTTCTCGGAGCAATCGAGTTGGTAGTGACGCTGTGCGTTAGGCTTCCCTTTTCCCTTTTCGGGTTATAACGAGCAGATTATTTGACGTGCCACACGTGCAGTTTTCTTTAGCCTTGTCAGATGCTCGTCTTGTTTGACTTGCCTTGGATGGAAGCTTCGCCTAGGCTACGGGTGGGTAGCTATCTATGTAGCTACCTTGCGAGACTTCAGTCGGTAGTCCAAGCGTTCGTCGCGTGCCTGTTCGATGACAGCACAAACAGGTCGAGTGATTAATTAGCGGTACATTTAATACCGGCTACGTGCACGACGAATGTATCCGTACTTTGATCTCGTGTCAAGTACACAAATAACGTGCACGCAGACGAGATACCACCACCACCACCACTACCATTACAATGCAGCACGCAGTAACCTGCTCAGTCACTACACCGCTGCTGATGGTGATGATGGTGATACTCATGATGAGAGGTAATGATGCTGATGGTGATTGTGTTGTCCAGCATGAGCAAATGGAAGCCGATTCGTCAGTCAGTTACGTGGTTATGGTGACAGCACAGTTTATGCTAGCGGTGGCTCTCAGCACGGCGAGTACGTGAAGTGTCGTCCTCTAGCGATCGCACGACTCCAGCAGCGTATAGTGCGTATGAGGGGGTAGTACATGTATTGCCACACGCTTTTGCAAATGAGTCTCGAACGCCACTCTTGCCAGTGCCATACGAAAACAGATGGCCTCTGGCGCTGCTTAGTGCGCTCTGAAAGCGATTCCCGTACGAAGTGCTAGCTAGCGAATAGTTGCTCCTTTGATCGTTGTCCATACATGAAGCACGTCATCGTTGCTACAAAGATAAGCAGTGCAGTTTGATCTAATTCGATATAGAAGGAGAAGTATATCATCTCTGCAAATCCGACGACCCGCATCTGAACGTGAGTCAAAATGTCACGAGCCCACTGCGCACCGCTTCTGCCGGATATACACTTTGTACAACTTAGTACTGAGAGCAATATTGGCATTCCTATGACCTAAACGACGCACCTGAGCCGTTTCTCGCAGCTACGCTACACGAATGTCAACATATGTGCAATCACTTTCCTAGCGGATTATGGTCGAATACCATATATACGTATTACTATTAAGTACAACTTTAAAGAAATGCTAGCATTAACAATTAAGTTGTTAAATGCTGCTATACGCTGTCTTATTTAGCAATAGGGTAGGGCCCAAGTTCCCGTCAGTTCGTATACGTCAGTCCAAAAACCTACACTACTTACTTGTCGCCTATTTGTAAACCGTCATGTTCCTTGCCGAAGCATGCTGACCCGTGTATATAATGAGTGCCGATATGTTCACGGCAAAAAGCGTTTTTTGTCATTTTGCATATCTCCACAATACTGTGCATAGTTTTTTTGGGTTAGTTCAGCAGGTGAGATATATATACATATATATATATATATATATATATATATATATATATATATATATTACAAACGGCAGTTGCCAGAACGGATGAGATTCGTAACGTATTTTTTTCAATTGGATATAATATACCAACCCGTTGATTCCTTGTCTCCTAGTACATATGTGATAATCTTAATATATATATATATATATATATATATATACATATATATATATATATATATATATATATATATATATATATATATATATATATATATGGTCTGATGTTTACCAGGCACCGTCAGAATATATAGGAATAAAATGACAATATTTAATATTTACTTATAATACCACATAAAAGCGCATGTACCAGCATACACATATTATATAATAAATTAGGTGTGTTGTACATGTAATGTGGTAAGCAAATTACAACAACTCGATATTTAACATTTGCTGCTTGTCAAGCGTCAAAAGGGCTGCAACGATTTGCATTCGCAACGTGCTCCTTTGGCCATTCGCCATGCAAGCAATCTGTGAATATGTTCGGTGCCAATGACGGCCTTGGGCCTAATTGACCGTTGACACCTTAGACTATACATTGACCGTTGACACCGTAATGTAACAATACTAAAATGTGATGTACTACGAAATCATTAAATAAATAAGTTAAACGCGTTTATTCAAGCAATAACGCATGTGTAACAATTTTTATTTAATTTAAATTAGTATTTACAACATATCTCCTAAACTCACACATTTGTTGGCGCAGTCTTACAGTTTTTGGAGGGCTTGGTGGAGATACTTTTAAATCCAATACAAGCACATTTGACACAACTCTGCTAAATTGCTTATTGCATGACACTACCATACTCAGTCTATACTGCGTCGAAGCTTATTGCTGCTCCTGCCATTGACTAATATTAGATGGGCGCCTTACAGCTCAGTAAGAACTATATATATATATATATATATATATTGCGTGGTCAATGGGAGCCAGCGCGCTTGTTATGGTTATCATCTACCGGGAAGTCGCCGGTTTCGATCATTGTTATTGATTGAACTCTTATTGAGTGATGCTCATTGACAATGGATAGAAACCATACCGCTGACAGTCAGCGGCCGTGCTGTCACATAGATAGGTCAACGTGGCCAGCCATTTGCAAGCGCTCTTTCTAAGGATTCGAAAATAGGGTTAAGTTCATATATATATATGTATATATATATATATATATATATATATATATATATATATATATATATATATATATATATATAAATGTATATATATATATATATATATATGAAAACTTAACCCTGCTTTCTTAAAAGATAACGTGCCTTCACTATTATACGAAGAAGGCATACGCCACTGTTTTCCAAGGAATGTCGCAAACAATTGAACTGCTCGAAACGCCCACGTTCCCTAAGTTTATACGGATTTTTACGGATTTTGTTAAGCAATTACCAACTATATTTGTACTGTTTATTTAAATATACCAAATATATTTGTACTGTTGTATTTAAATACTACTTTAACAAAGTAACCGATACGCGTGGTACCCCAACTAGCATGGGTCTAACAGCAATATTATCGCGTCGTTGACAAAACTAGAGCCTTTCGCATTTTGTCTATATAAAACCCTGCAAAGAAATTGTTCTATGGGGCGAAACGTCTCACCCTCTTTTTGGCCTTTTTGCGGATTTTCTCCGGCTTTGTTCAGAAAGTTGCACTTGCATGTGTTGTTCAGAGTGTGTTGGCTGGTAAGAGATTACTATAAGTCATCTTTTCATCATTACATTTTTTTTGCCAAATTATATCGTGCTCATTCTAGACTTGTCTGGGCTTTTCCCGGCAGCGGAACGTAACATGAAGGCAGTGCTAAACCCCATTAACCAAACAAGGGGGAAACATATTTTATGCTAGCAGGACTCAACCTTAGACGCGCGTTCGTCTTCCAAGCCACGAACCGGCGCTGACTAGTACCGTGTAGGACACTCTAAATTCGGCTATGTTATTTACTCATATGTGAGGCGACGAGTGCTACTCATATGTAAGGTGACGAGTACAATGTTGAGCGCAGATTTGAGTTTGAAAATGTTTAGATTTCCACTTGTGCAGCGTTAACTTGTGCGCTTGGCAATTGAGGCGCACACTGACAACGCTTGCAGCCAGAGTATGTAGCCATGTTGCAGCAGCAGCAGCAGCAACATCTATGACTAGGAATACAGGAGAGGATCCAATGGAGGATGCGTTCGCCTTTGCTTGGAGCAGCCGTAGATGTCCCGAACAAGAAGAAGAACAGCAGCAAAGCAACACCAAAACAAACGAGCGACCGAATACGGGAGAAAGATAAGCACCGTGACACTTGACAATCTCCCGGCGAACGGTCGTCTCGATATCTCGCGACTACTTGGCTTGGCTTGGCCAGCCAGCCAGCAGCTTCTTCTTCCTTGTAACGCGCACCAACCAATGATGCCGTGTGTCTCTCTCAAAACGCCAAGCGTCGTCGGCGTCGGTGGTGGTGGTGGTGGCAGCGCTGCTGCTGGAAGTGGGTGGCCGCTGTTGACGGTCACGGAACGCGACACGGCTGGTCCACTGGTGCTGGCTCTGCGTGCAGTTCTTCGTGCACGCAGCTGAACAACATTTAATCCGATCCCCCGCCGATATGTCGACGCTTCCCTTGTTGTTGTTGTTGTTGTTGTATGCTGCCGCTGCTACTGCTGCTGTTATTGTTGCTAATGTTGTTGCTGTTGTCGTCACTTATCATCACAGCTATCAGGTATTCTCGGGACCGAGTAAATGTTTGTTTGTCCACCCCGTCTCACGCTCACTGTTTTTTCTTTTTTTGTAGAAGACAATCGACTTACGGGTTGTTGTTGTCGTTGTCGTCGTTGCTGTTACAGCCATTACCGTTGCTCTTAATGGGGGTCGTATTGGTGGCATTGCTGGCTGTTGCTACGTATTCGTGAACAGGCGCGACAGCCAGACAATGTTCATGATGGGACACAAAACATGGGGGCAAGAAGAGTCGGCCCAGTTGGCTCACCAAACAAAGAAGCCAACCCCTCTGAGAAGCAAATAAGGCTTAAGTTGAGCGGGCTGTGACATCTTCATACGGCCCCGCATCTCTGACTGTCTGTTGCCAGTGACGCATGAGCCGCCAAGTCGCGTCGCAGCATGCTGCTTATCAATGGCAGGCGTTCGTCCGTTGATTGACGCTAAGAAAAGCAGGGGAAAAGAAAGCATTTCGGTTAAACACCGATAATGTTAGACTTAATGATAAGAATGCATCAACTTATACACGCGCTTTTGTGTGCCTTGAGTTGCACATGAACTCACATCTCGCAATGTGCTCATCATAAGACGCATGTAAGACGTAAGAATGATTATGTTGTTCTGTACGCATAAGTTGATGTTTATGTGTGCTGTAGAACGCCCTGTATATGTATATATATATATATATATATATATATATATATATATATATATATATATATATATATATATATATATACATATATATATATATATATATACAGGTAGTTCAATAAGTTCTTAGAATGAAAACCGAGAATTTTCCAAATCATGTTTTTAAATTTTTCTTATTCGATATACTCCCCGAGAAGCTCAATACACTTTTCCCACCGAGATTTCAGAGCTTTCATACCTCTTGAGTAGAATTTCGCGTCGTTAGACTGAAAATAGGCATTGACAGCAGCCTTAACCTCTTCATTGCTGGAAAAACGCTTTCCACCGAGACTATTCTTCAAATGTCCGAAGAGGAAATAATCAGAGGGGGCCGAGGTCTGGAGAATAGGAGGGTTGTTCAATAAGTTCGAACCTCAGTTGGGCCAGTTTTGCCGATGCTTGCCGGGACTTGTGTGCAGGAGCATTGCCCTGGTGAAACGGGACAACCTTCTTCTGCAAAGCGGGCCGTTTCACGATGAGTTCTTGCTAACGGCAGTCCAACAGTATTGCATAATATTCTCCTGTGATCGTTTTACAGCTCTCAAGGTAGTCGACCTTGAGAGGCATTGACTTGCATTATTCTACGTTGGTCTTAAAAAACTGTAGCCATCACCTTTCCGGTCAATGCCGTTGTCCGCACCCTCTTCGGAGGTCCTTCATCAGGTGCACACCATTGGCAAGATGCTTCTTGGGTCTCGGGAGAGAGTCTAAGAACTTATTGAACTACCTGTATATATGTATATATATATATATATATATATATAGAGAGAGAGAGAGAGAGAGAGAGAGAGAGAAACGAAAGAGAGGAATTTACACACAGGGATTTCTGTTTTCGTACCGCTCATTTTGCAGGTCTAGATTAGGGACGGCCAAGGCAAAAGCATGACAACGGATTTTGATAAAGTTACGTCTCCTGCAATCGATGTCATGTGGTTTCCCGAAACGACAAAAACGTTATTTCATATATATATATATATATATATATATATATATATATATATATATATATATATTGGTAAGTTTCATAGTTATATATACATTAATATTATAGTAGCTTACGTTTTGCCGCATGCTGGCGATTTTGTTACAATACCTCCTACAGAAGACAAACATATAAGAAAAATTAACAATATTTTGATTATGACGGTGCCCGCAGTAGACACGATGATGATTGTACACCACGAATGCAGCTTGCACAACTTTTGCCGGCACTTAAGTATACGAAATGTGTCTGAACGATGTACCAACTACGACGGACGCAAACAAATCATAAAAGCGGACCTTATTCGATTCTGCAGATTTTAGGGAGGACTCAACGACAGCTGTACTGGGTGCCTAATAAAATATAAAGCCTATTTGCAATTAAGTTGATGACACACGCTGCTAGGAAGTCCACAAACTGCTTTCGACCTGTTGTGAGTTCTAGTTGGTGAAACTACTTGCAGATTCCTAATTAACCCCCTTATACGCACATTTTTGCAGACTTTGGATACTCAAACTTGCATACATGGCAAATACGCATACAAAGCGTACAGATAATTAAGTTCACTTCATCATTGCTTTTGTAATCTCATAATTTGAAGTAGTTTCGAACGTGATTTTTTCCGGATGCCTTCATGTCAATAATTGCATTTGTATCCCCGCCCTGTATTCCCACTATAACGGTCTACAGAACGTGTAGATTTTAAGGAAACTCATGCCATGTTACTTGCCGAATCGCTCTTTGATAGGCTCTATCTTCTTGATTCACAGCACCACTCTTCTAATTTACTTATAGAATAAATATTACCAGATTTCCGATCTCATATTCCACCTATAAAATATTACGTGGAAACTTCCAGCAGAATAGCCTTTTGGCGTTGAATGTTTATGTAGTTGCACCATTCGTATCCCAGTAAAAACACGTGTTATTTTATACCCGAAAACCTGCAAGAGTGGAAACACGTTTTTAGAGCTCACGCAAAGTCAACTTCAATACCAAATTTGAAACTCAAAAGAGCCTGTTCTTGTTTTCGCATGCAAAGAGCAACGCAAACAATTGCACATGTACAGAAATCATTCCACTCACCTTTATATAGTCCTTTCCATTGGTAACGGAAGTCAATGGCCCTATGTTTATAAGCAATGTAAAATGTATATCTATATGTGAACATCACTTGATTTTAGCTACAAAATCACATATCTTCTCATGAGAATTACTACTTCCCCCAGCCTGGCGGTCACTGCTGACTAAATACTTAATTGAGTATTGTATTTAGACACTATAACAGTATTGCCAACTCAGATGTGCGGTCTAATAAGGAACATTTCGTCGACATTAAACGCTATGACCTAAGATGCCCGGAACTCATCTCCGCAAAGTTTGTTTATTTGTCCGAAAATTTATTAAGTAGCCATATACCAACCAATTTTACTGCAATAAATTTGCTTGTTGAAGACAGGCTGTTAGCCTGTATGGAACAGAACTTATCATGTACCAAGCTATAGATTCCTGTGTACTACAATACACTGATATCGAATATAGACTTGTATACCCCCACACAGTGACTTATCAGTTATTACACCGGATAAGGCGATCCAGTATAAGAACTTAAAAGTCGCTGTTCAACAGCAAAAAACAACAACAACACTGGGGATGATGTTTACTATCTCAGATATTTACTCATATACAGTCAATACTACGGATATTTAAACAAAAACAAAATTATATATATATATATATATATATATATATATATATGTAGTAACACGGGGGAAAGAACAGACATTGGTAGCACACCGCTTGTTCCTGCTTCGCCATGTTATGTATGCATACTAACTTAAAGCAAAGCTAGCGCGTCTTCAAAATGACATTTGTTGAGTGTACTAATTGTTTAAATAGTTTTATTATGTACAGCTTATTAAAAACGTTCCACGAAATACTTTTTACTTCATATCTCTCTCTTCTACAAATCTACTCATGGTCATCAACATCCGTGGTGCGGACGCGTTTCGCGTGTGCTCTATTAGTAAGCCACATTAAATTTCAAAATACATATGTTTGTAAAGAGTGCGTGACAGTGTTTTACGGCAACGAACTTACCGGTCTCGTTGCCGACCGATCATCAAGATAATATCATCAACGGGGTGAGTTTGACGCTGCCATCTCGGCGCTACTTTACGAAACATCAGCTTCTAAGAACATCTGCACTAGGGCTTGCACCTTTGCTCCTGTGCGGCGGAGTCGAGGTTAATCCAGGACCACCATGCGTAATTTGTGCAGGACAAATGCTTTAAGTAGGGGAGCTTACAATTTACAAAAGATGCAGCAAACCGGCAAACAGTTACTGCACTTCCCAAAAACCGGACAAATATCATTTGTGTTGCAAGTCGTGCTTTCGGAGAGAAATGTCAATAGATGTTACAAGAAGTACAGCCCTGGTCAACCCCGCATCCTGTGATTATACCACAAAATTTCAAATCCTTACAAACAAATTGAAGATCTTACAAAAGAGATAGTTACCAAAGATGGTTTGACTGTTAAATCAGCTGATCACCGAATCATCCAACGGCCCACTGGCAAACAACAGCAGCGTCAACAATGTCAAAACACAAGCCTGCCCTCAATTCGCAACGTCCCTACTCCACGTCGCCTCCACTACAACACTAGCCAACAACGCAACGTCGCAAGTGTGCACCTAGTAGAAAGACACGAAACGTGACAATTCTTGGCACACTGTTGTAAGAGGAGGACGTGTCATGGACGTAGCTACAGGAACAAACAAAATGACTCAGCTGAAAGCTGCAAAGACACGCAATATGCCTGAACGTCAAAGAGTCAGAGCCCTCTCTGTCAGCAGATTGGACTTATCGCACTCTGCAGGCGCCGTTAAGGAAGACGTCAACCAAATTGTTGAATCCGACCCAGACGTGAAAGCGACGGAGCTCGTTGGTACGAATCAAGCATATTATAACAGCTACAACGTTCAGGTAGACGCTGATAAGTTTAATGCGATACTGAACCCATCAGCATGAACAGAAGGTATACATTTTAGACCGTACAGCAAACAGCTAAAGCCCTATAGAGTATACAATGCGGTAAACATTGGCACCAAACGTTGAATGACAACAAACATAACGATGGCGAAATGAAAGCATATAAGTGACTCAACATTGAGTACGGAAATCGGAACGGAATGGCAATGTCATTAAATTGTCTGTTGTGGAATGTAGAGTTTCTAAGTAGTCTATGCTGAACATCAGGAAAAGGCATGTTTAGTGAATATGACATACTATTTTTAACCGAAACAACTGAAACAGATTTCACACGCATCCAATGTCTAATTTACAAAATGTTTTATGGGCTAAACCAGAAGGCCGGGGATGACCAAAGATGACCGTTTATCAAATAGTGCAGGACATAGGTGACTGCATGGAAATCTGCACAAATGTAACACAAATAACCCAACACATTTATTTGAAACAGATACAGTGTGGTCGACATTGTTTTATTTGGCGGCATGATCTAAGGGACTAGTGCGCTAGTCATCTAACGGGGTGTCGCTAATTCGATTCCTGTTGTTGGTCGAATTTTCTTTAAGTAATGCTCATTGAGAATAGATAATACACCATACCGCTGAGAGTCAGCGGCCATGACGTTACAAGGACTCTTGGGGAAAATTTAGATATCTCAACATGTCCGGCCTTCGATGCCCTGAAGATATATATGCCTCAGGGTGAATTCCAAGCCCGAAAAGAACGGAGAATGGTCTCGAAGTAACTCAAACTCCTTAAGGTTTTTTATTCTAGATATTGTTTTATCATCGATATCACAGATGGTCGAGGCTATCTTTGATCTTACCGTGATAGCGTCGGTACAGCGTAAGCACTGTCAAGTGGAATTCAAGTTACACCGAAGTCAAGAACAGATCACACTTATAATAAATCGACCCCCTTGCTCAATAGACGCCCATGTACTAAAACAAACACTACAAATTGCCTACGGCACAGATGATATAAATGCTATTGAAAAACAGTTAAACGGTCTATCCACATGGCCGCAAAACCAAAGATCCTGAGACTGCAGAGGCACAAGCTGTGGTTCGACATGGAGTGTCGACCAATAAATCGAGTGATTTGTCTGCGCAAACTCACAACGTCAACTGATCTCCTTCAGCTGGCTGAATTAAAACAAAATATGAAGAAAGAGAATAGACGACACTACGAGGAACAACAACGCATTAGGCTAATCTCGGCAAACGTGATGAAATCATGGCTGCTTCTTCCAAACAGAGCTGTGCCTTCAAACCCACTTATAAATGACGAAGAGTGTAGCCCACTTCACAAATCTATTGACGAGAGACGTTATATTGCCAGATCTGGACCTTTGACACGACGTTATTGATTTTACTCAGGTTATTGATTTTATTGAGGACGAAGTCAAAGCCGCGATTCTATTGAAGCAAAACAGGAAATCAGCAAACCCTGATCGTATTCTCAATGAACACTTGAAGTCTGACATCGACGCTGTGTGCCCTGTCTTGACAAAACTATACAGTAAATGTGTTCGACAAAGCAAGATCCCTGTTGAGTGGCGGAAAAGCTATTTACAGCCTTTATTTAAGCGAAAAGAGGCGCAGCTGATCCAACAAATTATAGGGGCATAGCATTTATAAGCGCCCTTTTCAAGATATATATATATATATATATATATATATATATATATATATATATATATATATATATATATATATATATATATTTTAATATAGCGGATATTAACGCCGCTTATCGTTGGTTGATTGTTCTCTTGCATAGAAGACAAAATCCCGACAGAGCAATACGGTTTTTTAAAGAGGCGATCGACGCCAGATGCAGTTGCATTTGTTTTAAACCATGTTACACACCGCCTTTTTAACGAGGAAACGGCATACGCTTCCTTCATTGTTTTTGTAACTGCTTTTGATTGTCTCCCAAGGAACCGTTCACTAGACACGCTTCGCACAAGGTTTAACATAACGGGCCTCTTTTCACCTTGTTCATAACATACAATATTATTTAGGCAAACAACGGCGACCACTATGTACAAACGCCCGTAACGCAAGTGATGGAGGTAGCCCAATGAGACTCAGCTAGCCCATTTCATTAAATTATATGTGAAACTAAACTTACAGATTTACTGCGCAACCTTAAATCACATGTTGCAGAAGGTCATACGCAGCCAAGGATAATTGTTTACCAGTATATGGAGAACCACTCTAATTAGTTAGCCACGTTTCGGGGTCACCCTGGACAGGGGTCTTCGCGGCACTAAACACGTGCGGCGGGCGACGGAGAAGGCAATTAAGACAGCAAACAACTTCGCACGGCTCACGCCTAATAATTATGGACAATTCAGACGGCGCATAATCATGTACGCGGCCGAGCCAGTTGCTCTGTAAGGAGCTCCGGCCTGGCCTTCCGACATCCTAAAGTTCCGCTAATAGAAACCGCCTGCGTCGAGCCCAGAAGCTGGGGGCCCTCAGGGTAATCGCGGCGTACCAGACGGTTAGCGCAGCGGCGGCCCCCGTCCTTGCTGGAACGATCATCTGGGATCTAAAAGCAGCCGAAAGCGCAAGAAACACGAGAAGCGTTGGCATACAATTGACCTCTGGCAGGAAGAGTGGAACGACCTACAAGAGGGTGCCCCTTACTCCAGTCTCCGCGCCGTAACCCCCAACATCAAAAACTGGCTGTACCGCCTGGGCGGTGAACTCATCTTTTACACGACCTAGATCCTGACAGGCCATGGCGACTTCCAGTCCTACCTGTACAGGATCGGGAAAGCTCCCAGCCCCAAATGCATTCTTTGCGGCGATGGACGGGAAGACATTAGGTCCAGCTAGGGTAGAGCAGCGCGCACCCCTTCATTCATCTAATTAATGCACAAGCTTTTGACTTACGTGACCGCTGCAAAAAAATGACAGAATCGCTCTTACACTGGAACACCATAGCTGACGTTTTTAAAACCATTTTACAGAAGAAAACGAGCGCCAACCACCTAAGGCGCCCCCTCCTCGTGGCACCCGGGGAACACACTCATCAGGAGTACTAGACTTCCCCCCCCCCCCTGACTGTTTGATGAGAGGCGCAAGCAGTTCCCAGTCAGGTCGGGGGACGGGGTCACGACTGGTTTTTAGTAGGTTGGAGCCCCACACTACCGGCCTGCAATTGCAGGGAGCTTTCCTGCTGTGGAGACCTATTAGAAAATAAACATGAGGTGGACGTAAAGGCAGCCAGCCATACACTGCTTTAAAATCAACTAACTTTTCTGCAATTGCACCATACCCGACCCTGAGCGACTTAAATAGTCTAGACTGGCTGAACGCCTTCTATGTTAAGCGTGTATTAAGACTTCCATAGTGCGGAGAGAGAACACTTATTAAAGACCTAGCATTTAACAACACACCATTTACAGCGAATATTCTAGACTCATATCGAGTCTTTAGACAGAACGGAAATTTAAAACTAGTCGCTGAAAAATATACTGATGGCCCGACCTTTTGCTTACAGAGATGGAAAAGAGCCATGCAAAGGGACCACTCGCTAATCTACCGAATCACTTGGCACGGATACCACCATCACATTTGCATGAAACCCAGCTGTTTTAATATTTAGTTGTTGACGTGTATTCATCATTATTGGAAGACTTAGCTGTTTTAATATTGAAGGATGTGTTTGTAGCTTTTGTGTGGAGTGCGATATTGGATGCTACCATATACTTGTGTGTGCAGAAATTTGCGGAACGTCCCTATCATTCAAAGTTAAATACATACTGTAAGACCGTACTGTCATATTTTGACTCACGCATGAATCAACTGTCTACCAATTTATGGCGAAATAAATACTGAAGTGGATTGAAATAATATACTCAACATTAAGGTACTCTGTTTTTACCCGCAACAAGCAAGTGCGCTAAAGGCAATTGATATTTATTTTTGTTTTTACTAACTATTGAGTTGGTGCGAATGGACCAAATGTGGTCCACTATCGGACCATTGACGTTCAACATTAAGGAACAAAAATATAGTGCTGAGCTGTACGTATTCGAGAAATATATTAAAGCTACTGCGGAATATGGAAACATTGCCTTCACCCTCGGGACAATTAATTCCGAGATTAACTGTTGCGACAGCCGAAGCCAAGAAGAAGCCTTGGGATTAGGCAGGGATAGCCAGGGAAGCTCCAGGCGATGACTCTCGACGCATCCCCAGGTGGCGGAGCTGTGGAAGGCGTTAACGGTCTGGCTGACGCGTCTGAGCTGCACCTAGGCAGACATGAGACGCCGGATGATGCCAGATTGGAGTAGAATGTAGGAGTTGGTGCAAACCACTTCCATGGATTCGAAGCAATGGCTACGCAGTTACCGACCTCTGGGGGTGGGGGGGAAGCGGGTTTACTGGGTTTGCGAGTCCCAGACTGGTCACCATGGCTTGGGTGGCGCATGTCCGTCTGGATTCCCGTAATCCCCCAAAGTAATGCTGAGAGGTTTAAGCGGTAAAAAAAAGCCGAAGCCAAGAATAATTCCTTAGTCAATCACTGAACGATTACCACTGCGAATCATGGGCGTTCAGCCAATCGTGAATTAGTTTTGAATGTTGTCAGTAGACTCATTGCATGTTGACAGCGAAATTGAAATAGACTGTTTTAGTTCACGCATTTCGTTACTGTCAGCAACTGCTTAGTCCTTTCATTAAGTGTGTGATTTTTTCTTTTGCAAGAGGGTAAATAGGCAAAATTACAGCAGATTCAGTATTTTTAAATTTTTAGATACATACTGAACAGTTTACCTATTTTTTAACAGTTTGTGTTTTATAATAAACGTATTTTTAAATTTAAATCTAATTAGTGGAACACTAAGCAACGACTGTAAGTTGAACACGCGTGAAGGGAATTTGCATAGCCAATTTGCATACGCTTAAAGTACGCCTAATAAAACCTATGTTCTGCTACGTAGCATCCCACATGGAGTGCGGGTTTGATACCGCAAACAAAACCATGGTTGTTACAACCACCGTTAAACCGATTCGATATTTTGTTTGTTCGTAATAGTTGACAAGCAAAGCTGTGCTTCAATACGCTCTATTGACACGTATATTAGAGCACACATAAAACGAGCGTGCTGCATCAGTTACCGGCCGCGGTGCTTTGCGATGGTGTTGACGTCCCCCTGTGACGTCGCCCGCTTGGGTGCGTCGCCTCGTCTTTCTTTTACAGGAGGGAGTGCAGTCTCAACTGTGTCGTGTCCAGTTTGTTGAGCGGTGGGGGCAGGGCGGTCCCTCAGCAAACGAAGATAATTGCTGGCTGCTACTGGAGTTGTCTGCGTATATATATATATATATATATATATATATAGATATATTTATATATACATATATACATGCATGTATATATATATATATATATATATCTATTTGTCGCGACTAGACTTCTTGTTGTGTAGTCGTCGTCGTCGACGGAGGCGGGCGCTGTGTCGGCCACGACTATTGTCATAATTGAACGAGGCGCTGCCGTCCGTTGTCGGCTGGCTGAGCGGCGATCGAGAGATGGAAGTAAGGAAGGAGAAATAGATCGTGCTTGGTTGGTTGGCTGGCTGGCTGGCCCGTGCTGTGACTGCGTCTCTCATGTTCTTCCCCTTCGCGACGTCGCAGAAACGACGCCTGCCCGACAACGACCAACGAAGAGGACGACGACGAAACTCTGCGTTGATGCCAAAGTCCAGCCACGAGCGACGACACCATCTCGTTGTCGTCTCCCAACGGCAACAACATCGTCGGACAACAACGCCGCAGTCGCAGTCGCCTGTGTTGTTCGACATGGCGACACGTGAGCGAGACTAGATGGGACGTCTGCTAAAACAGCAACAATAACAACAACAACAACAGCAACAACAACAACAGTAACCGCGTTAACAACAGCAGCAGCTCCAGCAACAACAACAACAACAACAACAGTAATCGCGTCAACAACAGCAGCAGCAACTGCAGCAACAACAACAACAGTAACCGCGTCAACAATAGCAGCAACAGCAACAACAATAGTAACCGCGTCAACAACAACCGTAGCAGCAGCAGAGCAACAACAGCAACAACAACAACAACAACAACAACAACAACAGCAGCAGCAGCAACAGCAACAACAACAACAACAACAACAACAACAACAACAACAACAACAACAACAAACAACAACGACAGCAACAGTAGTAACCGCGTCAACAATAGCAGCAACAGCAACAACAATAGTAACCGCGTCAACAACAACCGTAGCAGCAGCAGAGCAACAACAGCAACAACAACAACAACAACAGCAGCAGCAGCAACAGCAACAACAACAAAAACAAGCGGTTTGCTCTTCGGCAGTCCACATAAGAACTCAACGAAACGATGGCTTATTGTGAATTATCCGCTTAGAGTAAACACAGTCCAAAACAAACTAGCTGATCGTCAGCGTTGATTAAAGAAACAAGCATAGCGGGTTGATTGTTTGTCGTTGTTATTGTTTTTACTGTTGATACCGCTGCTGCCGGTTTCTATTATTGCTGATGACCGTTTAGTTCGGCAATCGTCGAACCTTCATGTTCAAGTGATCTAGAAGCAAAGTCATAACAACTCGAGATCAAGACATCATCCGATCCAAAATCGGTGTCAAAATACTCCTTAGTCAATCCGCGTGGTTTTAAACTTGGATGAAACAGATCATTAAGCTTATTTCGGGCCAAGTCAAAATATGAGAATTTAAATAAAAAGTAGTGGAGCTTCTTCCGAGTACTCTTGAAACTGGCTGCCTACGCACTTTGAAATCGTATGTCCTTCCAGCTGAGTCTAACACGCTTCTGCGGTGTAAAACTTTGGATCAATGTAAGCCATTTTTAGTCAAACTTGGAGCTGTTGTGCTCATAGTAGCTAAATGTCGCATGAAGCAATTGGTGCTATTTTCTTACTAGAAAAAGTATAACGCTGTATTGAGTGGGAGCATCTGCGGCCCTTAAGCATCCTTGACGCAACCATTGCTTTCCGCTTTCTTTCTTTAATGTGCGAAGCAAATTATAATAATATCTTTCTAATAAAATTATAAAAAAGAAAAAAGAAAATCTTTAGACATAATGAAATGTCTTAAAATTCAGTATGTTGATCTATTTACAAGCTTTATCTCCTGCCCGTAGGTATTAGCGACGATGATCTATGCTAGCCAGCATGCGTGTCTGAATTTAATGGATTCCGTCCGTTTCTCGCATTGATATCGAAGCCGAGTTCCCTCACATACGCTTCCTGTTGCAAGTGAAACCTTTTGCCGCTGTAGAATAGTAGGTCGTCTGCGTACATAATGATTTTTACGGCCGGATGTATGCATTTCTGTATGCGGCTAGGTAGGTCTGCGATAAGCAGGGCAAACAACAGCGGGCTGAGATTGTCGTCCTGCGCAAAGTCGGTTGTTTGCTCAATGCATGGGTGCTCTGTGTTCCATTTGTCTAAATACATTTGATTGGCTTGCAGTATATCCTTCATGAGTTACAGAACACGCTCTGGGCTAGCTGAAGCAGCGCACGTGCTCTTGATCCCGAGTCGAACGCGGCACGAAAGTCCACACACATTAATTTAACAAAAATGCCATTGTTGTGCCAGTGTTCGTTCAATGACTATGAAAATATTTTTAAATACCGTTAGCATTGACGGTTTGAGCTTTAAAACTATGTTGCTCTCTGTGAGTATATATCTTTTTGTACTCGATAAATAATGTCAAGCGGCCGGCAAGAAGGCTCTTACGCAAAGTATATATATATATATATATATATATATATATATATATAATCCTTTATTTCCTGGCTCGCAAGATATTTACAACAAAGACTTTCACCCCTGGTGGGCCAATTCCGCCATTGAGCAAACCGCGGTACAATATGCATCATATTGTACTTAATTTACCATCGTCTAGGGTCATGGAAACCATCGGTCTGATTCACATAATGAAAGCTGCGTGCTGCAAACGCTATTACCAAATGCCTATCATTTCCCACTGTCCCGGAACGCTTTTCAAGAAAAACAACCAAAACTAAAAACATTTTTTAAGGAAATTGTTTTGGGATTGGACAGGACTTCCTCACGGGCATGAGCGATAGAGCGACTACGGCGCGCAGAAGGAGCAACTAGGTCGACGAGCAGCAACGCCGTGAAGCATTTCATATATTCTTCTAAATTATAATGAAATAAATCTGATAATTGTTTTTTAATTCTAGGCCGGAATATTTTGTCCGGGATCACAGTGAGTTATACACTCAATACCTAGAGGGCCGGACATGTTAAAATATTTAAGATTTGACTGTTGAAAATGGCATGGGATGTTTCGTTTCAAAATGTGCACTTCTAAAGGTGGGGCGTTTGAGTGACCTGTATGCTCTTACTGGAGAGTCCATACCTGACACTCGTTTTGTAAGAGACCTTGGTGTACTTGTATCAAAGGACTTAAATTTACAGAACACATTGCGCTGATAGTGCGGTCAGCATATATTATATGCAATACCACTTAAGAAATTTTTGTCAAGGACGTAAGTTACTATGTGAAACTGTACTGCACTTTTACCGTGGTTACGACATGGTACAATTCTGCTGTATGGGCGCTCAGTCAATTATAAGGCACACGCAAATGTACACGAAATGAAACGGAACCAAGTGCCTGGAACGGCATAATAATAGCGAGCAATGTTTTAAGAACTTAATATTTATGATATTTGTTATACTAAAATATGTTTTACATATATATTTTTCCATTAATTCATATTATAGTCGTCTAAGTAAACGCGTTCACCTTTAACCTAGAACCCTGATCTGCGCCATTCGGTAAGCGATCATCAAATTGAGATTGTGTACCTCACTAGACGTCAATGTCGAACGAAAGTCTCTGGCGTAAGAATTGCGTGACTCTCTTATACTCCGTACTTATCTTCAAGCGATCACCCAATTTAGTGAATAGTCTATCCGTCAGAGGGTCCCAAGGTCTCAAAGGCAACTGGGCTGACTTTATGGGCTGGCGTATTTGTTACTTTTGTTGTTTTTTGCTAGGGTCGCGGCATGACCAGCTCTAAGTGAACCGAACCCGACCTTTGAAGAAGCAAGTGAGTCGGTTACGATGGTCTCCCGTACAGGGATCCTGTCCCGTTCAAAGAGGATAAGGGACATCCCGTCGTATACCGTCGTTCCTGTTTAGTTTAGTGGGTTCAAACGTGCTTGAATAGCCTGTGGTCCTCAAAGTCCTTGCTAGTGTGTCGTTATTAGCCGCGTGGCGTAGTCGACGGCCTCGACTAAGGACGATGATCGAGCGTCTTGGACTCTAATGCCCACCCATCTCCTCCCCCGCATCGGCATATGCGCGTGATTCAAGTTCTGGAGGTCAGGAAAGAACGATTGGTATGGAGTGCCACCTCCGCCTCGACTTTGACCGAGAACCCCAATAATCGGCCGCTATTCGGTGTGGAAGCTGTCCTGTGTTTTACCTTATTCTGACCTTTGAATCCCGCGTAGACACGAAGAACATGCTATCGGTCGGATTAGGCCGCACTTCTCATTCAAGAGAAATAGTTTGGCGCCACAATGATTGATAGAATTTCTTTCGAGTGGTTGCCCAAGTCAGCCCGCAGCCTGTAGAAGACACATCTACAGATGAAAATGTGCCTGTAGAATTAGGATTCTAGCAGCATTGGTGCAGTCTCCTTTATGATAATTCTGCTCAACTCATCGAGTAAGAGTTGGAGTCAGCGTGAGTGGGCATTGGGTGATTCTATAGGCCGTCAGGTTATATAATCTGGTGCCGCACTCGTAGTCTCGGAGAGTCTTCCTTTGGATTTTCGATAACAACTAGTTGATATTTCTATTGGTAGGAAGGCGGTGGGTGATCAGGACGAAGAAAAATTATGCCAACCAAGCGTGCAAGCTTTTCTAAGTACCTCAGTGGCTAAGATATGTCTAATATATTTGGGTGTAATATTTACTAATTCAATTGTTTTAATAAAATACTGAAGTTTATTAGGATCACTTTAATTGAGGGATCGGCATGGTGACCCAAATCTACGTCGGGAGGCTGTGATATAGCTGTCGGGTGTTTTGCCAGAATGTGAAATGATCAGCTGTAAGCTTGCTTGTATAAACTGGAGAAACTTGTTTTACATTGCGATACCGTTGACTCGATGTATGATAGCTTTGTATACCAGACACATTCACTAATTGAAGAGTTTGTACCTAAACGAAATAGCAAGTAAAAAAATAATGCTAATTTACGTAAATATGTCACCAATCTCGAACGATTGATTGACCAGGAGCCAAATGTGCAGTATGAAAAAAAGTTGAGAAAGGCGACTAGAAGACTTCGTATAATAAAACATTGCGGCTTTAAATATAGATCAGACGGCCCTCGTAGATGACGCTTTTAAAGCAAATGCATTTAAGGACTTCTTCTCGTCGGTTTATGTTGCCCAAGGGAGTTCAGTTCCCGAAGGTGTTTCCAACGACGTGGTCTCGAGAGATAGCTGTCCATATTTGGAAATATCAAAATATAATATTTTTTCTCAAATCAAACAACTACCCACTAAATGCAGTTTTACTCCTGATTTAATCCGAATATACCCACCCATATTTTAGAAAAAGGTAGCGTCTGCGATAACTGAACCCTTTTTTTGATATTCAGTAGGTCCTATGAGGATGGCATTGTGCCAAAACATTTTCGGCAATCTGTCGTAACCCCTGTACGTAAGAAGGGTCTAAAGTCAAATGTAGATAACTAGAGACCTGTAGCTCAATCATCTATCGCATGTATCATCTTTGAAAAACTGCTAGTGGACCATATTTTTAATTTTCTTCAGTCTAAATGCTTGCTGGATGAGAACCAACATGGTTTTACTAAAGGCAAATCCACGGCAACTCAACTCGTCGAAATGACTCAAAATTAGGCTGTTATGATAAACAATAGGCTGGCCTTTGATTGCATATATTTTGATTTCTCGAAGGCATTTGATAGAGTAAACCATGTAAAACTTGTACAAAAGCTTAGGTACTTGGATGTAGATACTCGCTCTATATTATGGGATTGCTAGTTATCTTACCCGTAGAGAGTTCTGCGTTCGCGCAAACGATAGCTTTAGTGAGTCGGGCACGTGCCCCTCAGGCGTTCCTCAGGGATCAAGCCTCGGGCCACTTTTATTTTGCACATTTATTTAGATCTTAAAAACGTTATTCCTGAGTCGATAACTTATAAGCTTTATGCCTGATGATTTGAAACTATACGGACCTTCCAACACCGCTAGCGAAAGGCTACAGAGTACGAGTGAGGCGGTTTCTAAGTGGTGTGTGGATAATGAAATGCTTATATCAGTGCCTAAATGTGCTGTATTGTGTTTAAAAGAAGCTTATAACCTACATGCTACATGGGGAGGCTATCCCTATTTTAAATTGTATTAGGGACCTAGGGGTTGCGGTGACACCGCAACTGGATTTTAGCACTCATATTACACAAGTCATCCGATCAGCTAATCTTATATCTCATACCATATTTCGTTGTTTCATAATTAATTATTACAATTTTTACATGAGGCTTTATAATAGTTTGGTTGTACCTAAGTGTATCTATTGCTGTGAGGTTTGGCGGCCTTACTTAGATAAATACATTGAAGCAATGGAAAGTGTACAGAGGAGATTCCTTCGTCGTGTCTCGTTAAGGTGTAACATTGCCCGAAATTCTATTGTAATAAGACCTATTCGAGAACATCAGTCCAGAGCGGATTATCGCATGTTCAATCGTATCATAAACTCATCAAAAAAGTCAAACTATTTTAGCATTCGGTTGAACAATCGTAGAAGCGGTAACACCATCTCGTCGAAACAAATTGCCAAGACAGATCGTGTAAATAATATGTTTTCGTGGCGGATGGCGAGGGCAATGAGAACTTGAAACGCTAACAGTGCAAATGTCGCCACACAAGTAAACTAACTATTGTATGTATCTAGGTAACGGTTTCTAAAATGTAAATATTGTCCCCCCTTTGACAAAATAAAGGTGCATTTGAATTGAATTGAATTGAATGTGATGTAGTACGCCACGCCTGGTATATAGCAGGCCACAAGCCGGGCAAAGACTCTCAGCTGGGTTCTGCGTATGCGGTGTTATACTGTGTCGACGCTGTCCTCATCGTGGTTTGGATTGAATACCTCCCGGGCGACATGTGTGTTTTTGTGATCTTCCCTTATGATGATGTATATTTAAGCTTCCCAGGAAGCGGTGGTAGAACAGAAGTGGCTAAAGCACCTCAGTAATTATTTCGATCGCCTTAGCTAGCTTTGGGTTGACTACTGAGGCTAGACCACACAGTGATATCATGCCAGAGAGCGTTGTGTGCACATTGGCGTTGTCGCGGTCCAATTGGTGGTGGTAAAAAAAGTTGTGGCGGCGGCACTTGCTTCTTCTTTTGTGGACTTAAACAAAATTATGGATGGGTTTTATCCTTTGAGGTAGTTCTGCCTCTGACTGCAGCAGCATATGTGTCGTGGTATGTTGCCGTGGTGTGATTTACCGTTCTGTGTGTTTATTTGTTAAAGCGTAAAAAGCTACACTGATGAGTTTACTTTTCTCCCTGAGAATGAAACAAAGTCCAAACAGCAATGCTTGACTTGTCGCCAGAAATTCTAGTTCCCGAAACAATGTGTAAATTGCCTCGAATAGAGTTAGCAGTAACCTTCTTCAAGGAGGGTTACTGCTAACTCTATTCGAGGCAGGCTAACTCTAATCAGCGGTATGTTTATGAAAGACGATTTGAGGGTGCCTATAGTACCTGCGTTAATATCGTCTCTAAGCTTGTCCAACTGTTTCAGTGAATCAACTGTGAATCCACCGTTATCATCGTCATTGTTATCTGCTTTGTATCGACCAGTCTATTGGACAGCCTGGGGTAACATCTTTCTCTTTTTTACGCTTAAAGTCATGCTTTTTCTCGTCGTTGGCGTGGGGTCTTCGAAAGCTGTGTTTCATAAGTGGCTTTCAATACATCCGATGGTAGCACTACAACGCTGGACACTGCACCACTGAATACTTCACTGCTCGGTGCTCCATCTCCAGGAGCTATCGTACGCTGGTGAGGTCCAGAGAGCACAGGACAACAATTGGATGAGGTTGGCGTCTGGGGGCCTCGACGTTCTTCGGTGTTGACTGAACAAATAACTGTCGCAATCGAAACACTATTTAAAAACACGACGCAATTAGAACCCGATCCTCTCATTTCTAAATCGGTGGCTCTGTTGCATACGTCTTGTATGTAATTGTCGATGGTCAGTTAGCATTTACCATTTGTAGTAGAATGCAAACAATAACGTAGTCGAATCAAAGTTCTAAACACGTTTGGTGGATTGCCCAGCCTGAATGGGTTAGGGTCCTGACGCCCTATGGAACGACCCCCGAGGCAGCGTCGCGCGTCAAAGGAAATGTCACTAAACATGGTTCGGTGCCGCAATAATCAAACTCGAATTGGCTGTGCGATTACATTCTCTGGGAGTATAAGTATAAAGGGTCCGCACTCGACCAAACTATATATTATGCTTCGCTTATATATATATATATATATATATATACTCGTATATATATATTTTTTTTTTTAGGGGGTGCTCAGTTTTCGTACTGGTCACCAAGTCACCGCTTTGCACCAAGTGCATTCATTACTGCTGTCTCGAGCGGGTTTGCAAACAGCAGTCACGTGTCAGTATATGCCCCTACGGGATATATATATATATATATGTCCAGGAACAGAATCGACAAAACATATATTTATGCTATAGGCTTGCCTATTTTTTTCTCGAGGGAGGAATATATTAGTGCATACCGAGCTAGAATGTTTATAGCCGGCTACGCACTAAACCTACTCGTACGCTCATTGTCTGAACCAGAACCTAGTAACCATTCAAAATATTGTCAGCGACCTGCTGCATTTTCAGGCATCTATTGTAGTCCTGTTATATAATGCTAGTTATTATATACGTTGCATGAGGTTCGGAGAATAAATACAAATGCGCAAAGGTGGGGATCGAACCCGTGCACCCATGTGTCTCCTCCAGTCGTAAGACGCATGTGAATGCACCACGCCATCTGGCTCGACTATCCTGTAACCTATAATGAGCGATATGTCTCGGATAAATGTTCAACTTCAAAGTCATATTCGTTTCTCGTAAGGGTGTCTTCTAAGGCTAACCGTTCGGCTCTAGCGATTTGTCGTCTGTACGGTAACGAATTCGCTCTGACGGCCGGTTGCCACGATCGACATCCTGACAACCACTCTGTGCAAAAGACAGCCATACAAATGGTGACAAATTTAAGATGATGTTTTTTAGCTGCAGTTGAGAACGAACAATAAGAAGGAGAATCGTTGGCGCCGTTTTCGACTAGCGCCCTAAGCAGAGACTGACGTTATCTTACGTTTTTTTGCGTTCTGCCTGCGCGGCCTACCCGAAGAGCCCTAACAAGAAACAAACATCGTCTTGTTTGCAGCCTATGAAATGCAGACAATTTCGCTATTAACGACGCGCATTAGTCGGCGCCTGCTCGATGCAAACAGGCAGGCCGACAGAAGCAGGACAGAAGGATGTACTCGGAGAGTCGGTGGGGTTTCGGCAGCCAGACGCCGCGGTGTTGACTACCGATGACTTGGCTGATTCTGCCCCGCTCTCACTCACACCGGCTCGATCAGCCACCAGGTCGACACTATCTGTGAGCCCATCGACGAGAAGGTCGTCCGTCGGGCTGGAATCCAGTCAGCATCAAGCTCTCGTGTAACAACATTGCTTTGCGACAAGCTGCACTCACATCACATCCACAACCATTCTGTCTGCTGACCGACCCACCGACCCCATATTCGACTGTTCCGCCACATTCGGCGACCGCAGATCACCCCCCCCCCTCCTCCCTTCCTGACAGCGACACTCTATGCTGGGTGGTAGAGGGCGCGGATGGAGCTTGTATCTTTGATCGATCGAGGTCTATTTTGGTGTGTCAGCACCTCATCCCGTCGTCGGACTCTAGCGTCGGCTAGCCAAGCTGTCTTCCAAAGGTATTCCAGAATCGGTTGCAATTTCCTTGAGGTAGTCGATTTTACTCTCTCTCCTCTCTCCTCTCTCTCTCTTAACTGTCTGCATCTCTCTATTTGTATCGCCTGTTATCTATGTTTGCACACAAGCCACAAAGGGCAAACAGTCGCAACGAGAGACGTCGTACGTCTGATGGCCCGGCGGCGGCGGCCTGTTGCGGCGCCCCATTTGTCGGCTGTTTATTGTTATGGAGCACCGAATGAGCCATGGAACAAGCGGCCCTAATATGTATGTGTGGTGTAGCTGTGTGTGTGCGTGTCTTGCTTGGCTTATTGCTGATGGTAGCTCTGTGTGAGCGCGTTATCATCACAGCTTATCGCAACAACAGATTGAATTGGGGCGCGGGGGAGGAAAGTGTGACGCGAATGAATGTCCGATTCCGCTATCATCAGATCGCAGATATCATCGACTACACCGAGATACTGCAGGCCAAATGACCGAGTACGCATCGAATAATGCACGCGCGCCTATGCCGGCTCAGCCACAGTAGCAATCAGAGTAGAAGCTAGAACGCCATTCGCTTCGAGCTTTCGACAACAGAACACATAAGAAAGCACACAGAAAACAAAACTCGACTGCTTAGTGTTGATCACTGCGATTCTAGCTGTGTATATGTAGCTCATCAGAGTTCCTCTGTCGGTTTTGACATAGCTTCAATTTCTAATACGACCGAGTTCCGATCTACATGATACAGTCAGCCGTGTCTAGAACGACCCTTTTTCAATGGCTCTAAAGCGGACACTTTCGCCAACTTCAACCGGCTGGCAACCTATTCATACACTTCCAGGCGAGATACTTGCGTACGAGCTAAATTACTGTAAACGCCTAAAAAAATTAGTTTATGCTTTAATAGAGTAGACAAACGTAACTTGTACGTGCATAGCATATACTTAAAGCACAACCTGTCGTGAGCGTTCCTCGAAGCTGTGTATACTATATATATATATATATATATATATATATATATATATATATATATACATGTGCGTGTAAATATTGTGGTTGTAGTTTTGACCGTTGGTGTAGTTGGTTATCGTGCGTGATAAACAAGTGTTATTTTTTTCTCTTTTACCTTCTATCAGCCGTACGGGAGCATGCGTCTTCAAATGGTCTGCCAGCTTGGGCTTTTATTGTTTTTTTAATAAAAAACTTTATATTTGGCGGCGCATGCACACAAGCGAGCGATGCATACCGCGCCGCATTGTCGGCGCTGATACGGCGCTGGCAGCATTTTCCCTACATTCGAAGCTGTGGACCTGTGGAAAGTTCTTATTTTTCTTCGTCTTCTGCTTCTGCTTCTTCATCTTCATCGTCTGTGAAAGACGAAGAGAAAGAATGCCGCAACCGGGTGATGATGACACGGACGACTGCGTGTCGTGGTGTCGAGCGGCAGACAGTGTCCCCTCGTATCGGGTCGGGCTTGGGACGTGGGACGGCGGCACCACACGCTGTCTTCGCTTTCATCATCGTCGTCGTCGTCGTCGTCGGCCAATGGATGATGATGATGACGATGATGATGTCGATGGTGACTAGCCATCAAGCCACACGCCGCATTTCCCCATTTCGTACTTTCATTCCACACCAAACAGTTAGTCGGGCGAACAAACGAGCAGGCAGGCAGACACCAGCGGCAGCAGTTTAGGCTCACTCACTCACTCACTCACTGGGTTGCTGCTCATCTCGTGTTGTATATCACTCTTTAGCCAACTCAACCACCGAACTCGCCGAATGGCGGCTACTGCTTTTGCCCTGCGGCCAGTTATTTCCAACCTGTTAGGTAGGCTTTACGCTTTGCTTGTTAGTGTTGTTGCTGCCGTTGCCTTTATTGGCTTTGTTGTTCATGTCACTGTCTGTGTTCCTGCCTGCCTGCCGCGATTGCAGTTATTGTTTTTGTCGTTGTTGTTGTTGCTGCTGCTGCTGCTGTAGCTGTAGTTGTTGTTGTTGGTGTCGTCGCTGTGCTTTTGATACTACTCATAGACTCTCTATTCTGTTAACCTACATTTGTTCTCTACATCTCTCGTAGGCGAAGGCGAGCGACCTCTGGAAGAACGTGGTCAGTCAGCCGCCAGACAGAAGCATCATATCTCTAGCGTACACTGCTTATCACAGTAACTAGCAAACGAACGGAGAAAGTAATGAAAAGCATGTAGCGGTGAGGCAGGTATACAGCGAGAATACGGGGAAAAGCGAGAGAGTGGAAAATGCAGAGGAGCGTAGCAGAAACGGGGTTTCGCCTTACCGCTCCCATAAGCCAGAAAGACGATTTGCGCCTAAATAGACATAGACGGAGGACGTCCAACGTTGCTGGCAATGCGCGCTAAGCACAAATCCGACCTGTTCACGACGGCAGAGCCAGCCGGCGGGCATTTCTTTCAGGACGGTAAACCTGACAACATGAGAAGATTAGCACGACTCCCGAAAAGCTAACAAGTTGTAGAGATGAGACCAACATGAGAACGATATATGAGATGCCTCCAGGAGCCGCTACACGAATGACAATAAAACAACAGCAACAACAACAACAAAGACAATAACAGCAACAACAACAGCAGCAACAACAACAGCAACAATAACAGCAGCAGCAACAACAACAACAAAGACGACAACAACAAAGACGACAACGAAATAACAACGCTGATATCAATGATAGCTGTGAAAGTAATCATCAAAGAAGCAATGATGTTGACGGTGGTAATAATGATAGTTACTGCGATGATGATGATGATGATTGTGGACAAGTGATAAGTAATAAGACAAGCAACAGCAGCAACAGCAGCAGCAGGACGTGGAAGTCGAGCGAGGACAACTGCAGAACGCATCAAAAGTGGTGACGCAATAAAACGTCGCCACCGGCGGACACCTTTCGTGAACGCTTTGCTTTGACGTATAAACGAATGCATTGTATGTGTATGCCTAGTCTGACAGCGCGCACGCGTTAAGCAGGCGAAGCGGACCTCCGCCCACTGTCGCCTATCTCCTGTTGCCGTTTTCCTCGGGGCCTTCTGTTGGGGGGAGTCGGGGGGTTCCCCAAAACCAAGCCAGAAGCAGGGCCTGCCACGTAATGTATCCACGCGTCTACTTAATTAATTCCTATTCTTTTCTCCCCACCCCCTTCCGACATCTTCCTCTCTCTCTCTCTCTCCCTCGACTACTCTTTTTCGCTTTTTTCGCGAGTCCTGTTATCACGTACCGTTAATCTAACCCATGATAACAACAATCACGATAGCCGCAGCAGCAGCCGACAACACGCGTTCATGTCTGGAAGACGAAATACGCTGCTCGTTTGTGTATCTATCTAGATCTCACTGTCTCACCACACACAACAACAACAACAACAACAGGCCAGACCCCACCGCTTATCTGGTGACATTCAGGTCCGCCGCACGCTGGCTGTCACATCTCACCGTGTGATGATCGGCAAAGCTCAGTGTGGGGGCCTACGGGACATGCTTTATTTTCGTACACGTCGTTTTTGTGGCGGCCTTTTTTGTTAGTTACTACTGACGTCGCTGCCAGTGATGTTGATGCAATTGTTTTCGGGTTTTACTGGCGTCAGTACAACATTGGGATGGTTCGCTTGCTCTGTGTCCGTCTATTGCCAAACATATTACTTCACGACGCTCAACCTAAACCTCTTAACAGAAATAGACAGTTTGAATCTGGAATTCATTTATTCTGTATCTCATTTACTCACCATACAATGGTTAGTATAATAATCTGGGAATATATATATGTATATGTATATATATATATACATATATATAATTGGCAAGGAGCGTGCAGAACATGATGTACCTGGCTCAAACGTTCATGCCTCACAACTATAATAACTGAATAGTATGATAAGTAGCAATATATCTAAAAAAATGTATATATATGTATATGATCACAATTTCATGTGATAAGCTCGATGTGAATAGTCAGATGGCTAGCTGTATTTGTGGTAAACACTTTTGAATCCTTTAAGATTCAAATGCAAAGCTCATATGTTAGAGCGAATGGATATTGGATTGTTTACTTGCTTCGTATTAAGTTTATTGACTTTTTCAACAATAAGATATTACAAAATTTGGCGCATGGGGGCACAATGGAATGCTCAACCTATGACAGGGAATGTAGAAAATATTCGCTAGTACCTTTAAAAAAAACGTTGTAGAGCGTCACGAGGATAAGTACAGCGGCGATAGTTGGCGTCTATGACAAAGCCAGTTCGTCAGCAACCGAGCGCATAACCGTCGATAAAACTCCGTCGATTTGTGTAAGCCAATACTCTGCAATTTTTGCAAGAACGCTAAGAGCTGCACATAAACTGAAGAGTGATTCGGATTTCAACGGGCTGTTGGATTATTTAAAGTCTCCCGTTGCGTTACGAGCTTGCGAAGCTAAATAATTAGATTGTGCCCTTTTTCTGTTACGCTGCTAGGCATTCGGAGCGGTGCCGGAACAGGAAAATCGGCTTAATTAAATGAAAATACGTCTATATATAAACAATTACGCAATTCTTTCAAGTGAGTCATCCCGTGCCATTCCTCCAATAATAATAATAATAATAATAACATGTTGCCAATAATTCGTAAATAATTTTAAATTTAATAATAATATAATTTTGTCAACATCGGCCTTTTGCGATTAGGTTACTACTTATATTAACCTTAAGCTAACCCGCACTTGCTTGCAAGTTTTTCCATTACCGTTAAGTCCATACACAATTTGTTGAATTGTCATTTGTTACATCACTATCTGTACACGCCTCGTAATCCGTAACTTTGAAGTATTGAACAAAACAATGACGTTAGAATTAAAACCATTAGAATGGCAATTACACGCTTTTCAGCGTTTCTACTATCGGTGCCAACAAGAGTAAGTCACCGGCTGGTTGCCTGAGTGCCGTCGGCAACAAAGGATTCAACATTATGAACCTGTTACAATGACTGCTATGTTATCATCGGTCAAAGCCTGCTGATTTGATTAGTGTTCCGTGAAAAACAGTTGCATTACGGAACGGCCAAAATTGAGGAAGGTCACTAATGAGTGAGATAACCCGCATCGAGGCGCAAACACAAGATTCGCTTTTTCTCCGAGTTTCCCCAACGCCCAACGAGCGCTCATATTCATATAGAGCCGCGTTATGATCTGCAACGCGGCTCGCGGCCAACAAAGTGAATGGTTATCGATGGTGGAAGATAATTGTAATCAATATTGTTAATATCCGGACGAATGGAGGGAGAACGAGAAAAGGAAGACACTTTGTGTGGTACAGATCTGCGCAGGAGTAAACGAAGAACGAGAGAGAGGGAAAATATGGACAAATAGTAGATAAAATACGGGCGATCACTTTTTACTCTCTGGGAAAATCGCGAGGTCTGTGATTGTAGATTTAGATAGCTAAATCGCACTAACAGTAACGTCAATGAAGACATTAAATAAAATGTTTGACGATAATCATCGGTAGTCGCCGTGTTGATAACGGGTTGATAGATAACGATTTGCCCGGTAGGCTGATCTATCTATCAGCGAACTAAACTTGTTTGTGGCTTGAGGGCGCGCAGCTCAAGCTGTCGTGTCACTGGCTCACCACGTTGGTGCAACGATTTAATTTCGACAACGGAATAGAAAGCTGGACGAGACCACCTATACGCGGAATCTACGTGATTTTGAGGCGTAACACTCTCTTTAGATTGAGCAGACCAAAGTAGTATACGGCGTCGAACTACACAACCTGCATCGCATAGATGGAGGGCGCGTTTAGCTAAGCTTGTTCGTGCAAGTACCGTAATGAGGCTTACTAAATGTTTTTCCATGTTTGCTTAATATTGCGTTAGCAAAGGCAACGAATCGGTGCCATCTCGATCGTCGTCGACGCGCCGAAGACACGCAGTCATACTTTGGCATAAAGTGAATTCACTTGAAATCGTCTATCTAGCAATTCGGCGTGAAAACGCTTCTTATTTTGGGTCTAATTGTGCATTTCCATCTAGTTTAATCCAAAAGTCGGCGTTCTAGATAAAAGTCAACTGTCTAGTTATTTCTCCAACCGGCTAAAAGTTCGCTAAACTGCGACACACTGGAAAAGATGACACGCCATGACGTCACTATGGATGAGATGAATGATTTAAGCTGTTCGAATAACTAGCCATAAGTACTTGTTACACTGGTAAACTGTCACTGGATCGCCATTGCATCTGTAAAGGCAGGGCCACTCCAAACGGGTTGGTCCATTCGATTCGCGACAGCAGTAATAGTAGAGACAACAACGCTAACAAAATAACTAACCATTCCAACAGCAGGAACAAAAACAGCAACAACAACAACAACAACAACAACATTTCGTCATACTGCGATAGAACGCCTTGCTCTGCTGTTGCTCCGACTGCGACCGGTGGTCGTCGGCGATATCTACGTCGCATTATAATGTGGCCGTCCAAAGTGAAATAGTGGTCGAGACCGCCGGGACGAGCGGCGGGCCGACTTTATGGGCGAAGTTCATCATCATCATCAGCGTCATCACCACCATCACCATCATCACCATCCACCTCCTCCTAGTCATCATCACCACCTCATCATCTACTTCAACTCATCGTCCTTAGCGAGCAGTATTAAGAAAGAGCCTGCGTCAAGCCAAGCGCCACCGCCACCTAAAACCTCTATCAGTACCAATGGCGGACGCGGCGAAGCCACCGCCGGCATCGTGACGAGATGAAGTGTGCTGTCTCATCATCTCCGTTCGAGTGTCCTTCGACTCTCGTTCGCTTGTACGTCCACCCGCCAGCGCTCGCCCGCACCTTTGGCGTCCTGGCGTCGTCACGACTCTTAACAAACGACCAGAGGCCGGTCGGTTAGTGGTGCGGTCGAATCAAAAATGGTGCACGTCTCCTCCATCTCATGTAGTGTCCGCTGTCCCGTCGGTCGGGTTTCCTGTTTGTCGTTGCCGCCGCCGCCTATTCAAGCTGACGCAAGCAGTATGCAGCGCTATTCACAAGCGTACACGAATACACCTACAACAACAACAACACGCTTGCTGAGAAAGAGAGAGCGCGCGAGAGAGAGAGACAGGATGAAAAGTGTGGCTTATTGACTTCTAAAAAGCCAACGAAATGATTATTCTCCTGGTTGCAGCGGCGCAAAACCACACCTGAATGCCGTGCACGTTCAAACAGACATCCATAGTTGAATAAAGTCATAAACCTCTTTGGAAATAAAAACAGAGCACTCGACGTGCATTAAGTTTCGCATCCGCTCGCGTTATTGTCTTATTTCGTTGTGGCTTTCATTTTTCTGATTGGCCACCTGCCTGTCCCAGTCTCAAGATGACTGCATATCCCGGTTACACGCTGTACGATTTTGTCCGTTGTCGTGGGTCAGCGTCGCTACTGTATCTTGTTATTGTTGTTCCAGATCACGTTCTTAGTTTCTTGTTTGATTTACTGTAGGACAGATGTTGATGCCACAACGTAACGCAATTGGCAGTGAGGCCCCTAAAAGGAGACTAGCGTTTGTTGCTACATTGCAAACACACATTATCTTTTTATTCCTGGAGTCTTAAGGATATGTTGCACTACTGATTGATTAAATTTGCCCCTTCGCCTGGGCGACCCGCTTGACGAGTGGAACTCCTCCACTTAGAACCTTGGAGGTTCTGCCTGAGCACCTGAGCTTTTACTATGAGGTGAGCTGCCATACGCTATTCTATCCTGTTTTTACGGTAGAAGTTGTAATGCCTTGAAAAAGTTACCGGAGTATGATTAATTGTCTGTATGCCGACTTTAAGACGGGTTTTGGCCAAAATCGCGCAGGCCAAATCTGAGCCAACACTTCTTCACCAAGTCGCGCTCAGATAAAAATGACTTGGCATTAGAGTACGGCGCCCAGCAAAATAACCCTGCGCAAGGCTGTATTTGACTTGGCATTGTCAGCTTTTGCCAAAATATGTTTAACAATCAACGATGCAATTGTTGAAAGCCGTATTGATGAATGCCAAGCCGATATGCCTGAAATATTGGGTCTACAAAAAAGTTTTTTCGTTTTTTTAATGATTCTCTACGGACAAAACCGAAAAAACTTTTTTGTAGCCCTATAATACGTTTTACTGGCGAATCCGGCATTTTACTAGACATTGCTAAATATAAGCTTATCCTGATAGGCGGGTGTAGACGAGGCAAACCGTCCCAAAAAAAGACGTCTTAACAGCTTGCCTTGGTTTAGAATATATACAGATAAACTACTTAATTAATTTTGCGGAGAAAGGAATTTTGTTTTTTAATTCAAATGGGAAACAAGTGTCGTGTAAAGTATGTGTTGTGTAATGCGTGTATATTGTTGTGTAGTACTCAACATACATCCACAGCTCCCCCTGTACATAAAAAATACTTGCTTGGGAGTGACAAAGGTCGCTTACCTTGCGCGATCTTCTCCAGCACACCGGCACCAATATTTTTTTGGGGGGAAATTCCTTAGCCTAGTCGCATTCATTGCAGGAGCTCTTGAATAATAAAATGTCGGAAGAGAGGTTGCAAAGTGCCAGTCTTATACTGGTTCAAGCTTGCTAGGAAGTGCACAGCTACATGTTTTCTTTCTATACGTGCATGCGTTGCCAGCAACTGACAAAGACTAGTGTGGGCCTCACAAACCCATTAAACCCGGGTCCCACCCCACCCCCTCCTCTAACCCGGGATTGCATAGCATGGTCTCGAAGGCGCACCACAGTTAACACTACGTTTGGATTCGATATGATTATATAGCTTTGACGGTCTAGTGTCAGACATCACTGTCACTTAATAAACCACGGGTTGCAATAGAAGCCAGAATTGCCATTGCCGACTACAGATGGTTAAGCAGGACGTCATCCTAGACTCACATGGATTGGGATTACTCAGCTGGGGATAAGACTGGAGAAATACAGTGATGCTGATTTCATGAAGAATGCTCGAGGCAGCCGTACATCCTGCTTCTCGGCATACATTGTGCATGGCACTTTAAATCTGCTGAAGGATCCATAGAGTCAGGAACGCCTCGTACCCACCTCGTGCCTGGTGGTATTTGTGCATACACTAAAAAGTACCAGGATGGCCGGACGTTACCTCACTAGTTTTGAGTTTATTGGAAGCTTGGTATGTGACACGCACTGGGGCTTTGCTTGATTTTATAAGTTTATATGGTGTAGGGAATGTGATGGCTATGGGGCAAGGGTATGGCAAAAAAAACTTTACTAAGTAACGACCAAGGTCTAATATCGGAAGCCCAGTTTGCCTATCGCAAAGGTTGAAGCACGACGCTGCAGCTCCTGTAAACCCAAATTGATTGGGCAAAAATGTGCAACGACCCGGATTGCTTCGACGTTGTCTACTTCGATATCAAGTCAGCGTTCGAAACAGTCACGCACTTTAAACCACTTCAAACTCAACCCCACTTTGGAATTGGAGAACGCATACTAAACTGGCTCACTGCGTTTCTTCGAGACAGTAATGGAGAGTATTCTACGGTGGGTCGAGTGTCATCCGGCTGTCCGCAAGGAACGATCCTCGGACCACTGATGTATATTCTATACACCGATTCACTTAAATATATAATTCCGCGTGGAGTTGATGCTAAAGTATACGCTGATGATGTAAAACTTTACAGTCGATCCCGCACTGTAGAGGACAGATGCCATCTTCAGACGACATTAGACGCTTTCACGGACTGGGCGGACGCCCTTGATTTGGACCTGTCCATCCATTAATGTGGCGTCCTGCATTTTGGATATGGAAATGCAACCCACCCTTATAAGATTGGGGGTCAGGAATTGTGCCAACTTCATGTTGTAGAAGATCTCGGAGTCCTCACGAGCAACAAATTAATGTACTTCGAACATGTAACTGATGTTGTCACAAGGGCTTCTCAACGTGCAAATTGGATCTTCCGATCATTTGCTGAACGCTCTCCAGAGCTGTACGTTCAATTGTATACTACATACGTACTGCCACTACTGACATATGCAGCACCGGCGTGGTTTCCGGGTCTAATTAAGGACAAAGCTTGCCTGGAACGAGTGGAACGTAAATTCACGGAACGGGTTGCATTTCGCTGCCATGTTGACCGGTGCCATGTTGACGTTCCCCACACAATTGACTTTATTAAAAAGCTTGATCAAATGATGCTGCTCCAGCTGAGACAGATCCCGCGTCTATTTAACAAAATGTTCTTTGAAGGGCTAACGACAACGCGTCAGGCTAGCAACATGGTTCCTGTGTTCATTGCCCGGAAGCGCTACATCAGCGACCTATACCCATGGGGGATCTCTAGGCATATTCATGAGTGTTAGGGGCCGCCAACACCTTGCACTACATGCAGATTATAACTACATATTGATCACATGACATACATGCATATATGCAAATGTATAATTTCTTTCTACCTTGAATAAAGCGTTTTAATCTTTGGTAGGTTTACGCGAGAACATAACAAATGTCTATAGAATGTAAGGCTACCGTTATGAAGCCCGAACCATCGACGCAGCTAAAATAGAAAGTTTCTTTGCAAACGCTGAGCATTATCTGATTAAGTTCATTATGAGTTGATGTGACAACGTATAGATCGAGTCTCAACATACTATAGTTAAAAATTATAGAAAACTATATGACTGTGACGAAGTGAGAAACTAACTAAGGTTTTGCTGCACCTGTTCTTAGCTTTCGCTTTAAAATTTTTATTTTAGGGATTGTGTTGCCAATCTTTAGCTGGCATTGCTGAGTCCCGTTTAAACCCTGGGTGAAATTCGGTGTTCTATATTTCAGCAATAATTTGCTTCTTACGTCGCCCAGCCACTCAAATTGGAAAACGTTTAACTATGCGTAACCACATCACTCGTTTCGCGAAACTAGTTCATTCGCACTCTTTTGTTGTAAAAACCATTAGCTATCGTGTAACCGTGCGTCATATAATATCATATCACCTCTATTAAGAAAGGGGTATTATAATTAGAAGCAAAGTCGCTTCGAATCTGTGAACGACGTGCAATCCCCCAGGCAAATGAGTTGTTCACGACGTCCACACGAGCAACCTTGTGAGGGTAGATGGAGACGCCGCTCAGGAGATTATTTGGTCTTAGATCAAAATTCCTAGTAATAAGATTTTGATGCGTTAGCTGTTTAAACATGCGGCAATCGACGCGGGATTTGTTTCGCTAGCAGTAGACAATGCGCTTGCGTGGTAGACAGCATCGACGTGCAATTCGATTTACAAATGTATCCTGCACACTCAGCAAAAAGTCAACGTCTCTTTTATAGAATGACACCCGTGAGAGCATTAAGTCCATTTTGGTAACACTAAGGTTTGATACAGCCTCAAGTATAATCCCGTATATTGAAGGACCTCATTATGAGATGGCACATTCGAGGCGCGGCTTTGACAGCCTCGGCCATGTGAGGTCTAAACTTAATTTGGCGTTCGAAAAAAAAAAAAAAAAACTCCCTAATGCCTTTGTGGAGTGAGACTTCAGAAATAGGCTGAGGTTGTTTAAAATGCGTGAAATTTGCGTACAAATTGTATACTCCTGGGAACCAAACAAAGGACACTTTTCCTATATACGCTTACATAAACCAAGGGCTAGAATTGCGTTTCTGTACTAACCATGCAAATGCCCTTCTGATCTTGACAGTCTTCGCAAATGTGTTATTTGTAACCAATTTGATTTATGTCTAGTAAAAGCCTATATTTCTAGGTGCGCTCTTGCTGTAGTATTCATAAATGAAATGCTACCGCCTTCTAGCTATGCTGGGAATAGCGCTCCATCTTTGATCGTTTAGTTAGTTAACAACTTCATTTTCAAGAAAGCACCGCATATAAGTGTGAACGACGTATATTCTTACCTCTGTTTATAGGTAATTGCTAGTTGTGTCTAGTTAGTTGATAGTATGTATCGTTTAGGAAATTGATTTTTCAATAAACTAAGTTCTCCTGTGTGCAATCGTAAAATCGAAATATGCTCACGACCGACAATTATTTGGATTCAAACGACGAAGTCCAGTACCATGGTAGTCATTGTCTGCAACATGACACTAATCATTCGTCCGTTCTTCCTGCTTTTCTTCACATCAGTTAGCAGTATACCAGCTTGGTATCTGTCATAGCGCAGTCCTTTGAGAGTTTGTACAACTTAGTTAATCGGTTGAGTTTCTGAATCTGAGTATTTTGATTCAAGATTATTGCGCCATTAGAATATCTTTATTTTGTTTAGATAGTATTCGGCTGTTTGAGCGAGATAGCCATTTAGTGTTCATCAACAACAGTGCAAATGTAAAACCGCCAATCGTAACAAAATGTCAATAGCACGTATTGCCCAGTAGGGGTCTACGAAAGTCTTTCGAAAGATGCCCGCATACCGACAACGAGGGGATACAATGACGTTATTGACATAGACTCGTCACATATGTATGTACGGGGTGGCACATCATGGCGTTGCTCAGCTTTTGTTTGCCACTTAGCTCTACGCCGGTGCAAAACTCTTAAAAACAGGTCAGTGGTGTGGAGGCCACGACAAGATGTCCAAACGGCCAAACGTTATGATGTTGACTCTGCACGCAGTTGTTGCTAAATTATTACCACTACGAAGCAAGGCAATCGCCGACGCTATAAAATTTCCAAACATAGTTTAAGTCGCGTTGACCATCTTCCTGCGTTGTTTCCTAAGCCGCGGCTAAGTGCGTTCGTGTATATCCACTCTTCTCACGAGCATTGGCGGACAAATGTGCTTACATTTTCTAATCTAGGAAAGGTTGCCATACCCACACCACTGTGGATACGAATATAGAACTAAGAGCCCCAACATGTAGCGAGGATAAGTCACGACTCTTGGTTGTTCTGCGCCTGTTCACTGTTGAAACGTACGAACGTATACTCGTTTTTAATCAATTATAACAGTGCGTATCCGTTACACACGGAGTTGATGATGCGTAGTTTGGTTGAACGCGATGCGTGCCATTCACTTCGGCACAGAATTGTTGGCGGCATCTTCAGCTACACGTCACGCAAATATTTTTGACTATTAAAGCTTCTAGCTTTTCAGAAGGCTTTTACTATCATAAACTACATACTTACATTTATATACGAACTAGTGACTCAGCCGATAAGTGAGGTAGCTGAATAAATAGCATTGTTTTGTGAATTTAGTATCAACAACTCGGGCAGATGGCTCTGGACAGTTTAACATTAGTGGTCGAGCCCGGTGGCGTGGCGGCTTAAGTCTGCGCCTCGCAACCGGAGGAGACACATAGGTGCATAGGTGCGCGGGTTCGAGCCCCACCGTTGCACATTTGTATTTGTGGGGGCCCGTCTATGACGCAATGTAAAAAACAGTTCCGTGGACGTTAAATCTTGGCTGAGAGTCAGCTCGAAAACTTTACTTGACTGAAACGCTCTTTTATTTATCATAAAAGGGGATATAATACCATTCACAACATGTACACAAATTATTTCACTTATACACATTTGATTCGCACCATGTACACAATTTTTTTTTTTTTTTTTTTTTGATTGCACAAATTTGTTTCACAATAATTTTAGTTCTTATTCGTTCAATTGCTTCACAAGTCTCCATGGGTACAGGTGCAATACCTTAGCCTTTGTAGTCTGGGTTGGAGGCCTAATGACAAACCCAGCCCGACTCGACGTAGCTTGTACCTCAAACATTACGTCGAACAGGTCTTCGTTCTTAATCAGGCGGCGCAATTGTCTTATGTCAGCTTCTTTAAACAGCTCGGTCACTGATTTAGGCTCGAGGGCGTGCCTTTCCATCCGACACCGCCTTTCAACCCTCCTTAAAAAGCGACGCTGCATTCTTTCTAGTAATGCAAGGTCACCAAGCCTTGGGGGGTTCCACACCTGGCATCCATATATCAATAGTGGCACAACATGTGATTTGTACAGTTTTAAATATACAGAGGCACTTCTTACAACAAACGCCCGAATTATCCAGTTGCACAAAAGTGAGCATTTTGAGGCAACATGTGTAACCTGTTCAGTGAATGTTAAGGACGTCGAGAACCGCACACCAAGGTCTTTTGCATACTCCATTTTTGTCAGAACTAAGCCGTCTAACATGTAGTTATGCTTGGTATTTCTACTACCGAGATGCAGGACTCCACACTTGGGGGCGGATAATTTTAGACCCATCTTTGACGACCACACAATAAAGTCGTTTAGTACACATTGAAGCACGTTCGCATCATTATCATCTCGAACAGGCATGTAAAGCTTGATATCGTCAGCGTATATTATATATTTAACCGATTTGGGTAGAATGTGTTTGACCTGATCGATAAAAAAACATAAACAAGAGGCTTCCTAGTACAGTACCCTGCGGACAACCAGTGAGTACACTATTCGATTTTCATTAAAAGTAGTTTACGTACGAATATTGTTCAACGCTGCCCTAATAATTTCAGCTCGCGCTTTTAGAATCTGCAGACTTCAATCTAGACCACTATAAGTAAAAACACATTTTAACTCCACTATGTATGAGGGAACATTTTATTAGCTACGAGTGCTTGCAATGGGGGCATCTCGCCGAGATATATGATTTTTTTTCATTACAGCAGAACCAAACGACTTGTGTAACACCACAGGCCATGTAGGACATACACGAAACGTCGAAGATTCCAACGGACAACAGTTTAGCCTAACGGAGTTAGCTTACTTTAGTCATTCTGATCCACGAGTATGTACTGGTGCAAGTGCTTAGTTGAATTTAGACAATTACCATTGCCATGAAGTGAGCACATGGGTTGGCATACGAAGTTGCCATACAACGTTGACGACTGGAACGTGGGCACGATCCAGCGGGTCGCCATGCGAAGATCACGCTACTCAAGTATCCTAATGCGGGGCACACGGCTCTGTTCGGGAGCACATAGCGACGAAAGACGACAGCAAGCATGCAGGTGGCGGCTGGGGCACTGTCGTGGCGCCGTCACCGCCCAGGACAGGCCAACGTTAACCGAACAGATCGATGATGACAAGTCGGACCGGACCAAACCAACAGCAAACACATCGTGGATCGCCCGTGGCTCAAGGCGATCATGGACTTTTCCGCACCACTGATGCAGACGAAGGCAAACGAAAGCGTCGACGGGCGGAAACAGTCAAAACTCACTGACCGTCCGTTCGTCGGGGGGTTGCTTTTGGTCGTCGAATCCTCGAGGACAACAAGCACGTCATCTAATGAGTGTACTCATCCTACTCCGTCTGCGTCGTACTTGAGAACAGAAGCAAGGCTCTGCTTCAAAGCAGTGGGAGTAGCAGAGGAAGAGGCAACCGTGGCTGTAACAGTGAATAACAAATTGCCTGCTATCTTCGGACGGAAGACAATACGGCCCATCATGAAGACTCACGCAGGCTTACGAGCAGCAAATGCGACAACAAATACTAGAAAACTTGAAGTCAAACTAACGGTCTACGACGGCAATCGGGTCAGCTGCTGCTGCTGCTACGGCTGTTACGTTGCTGGCTTGAGCTGGCGACGAACTGCCGCTAGCGTCTCTCTGGCGTCTTGCGAAAGTCGCGAACCTTCCTATCGAAATCGCTATCATTTATCGTCGTTTTGTACGTCGCGTTCCTATCAGATAGTTAGCGTGTATCCATCACCGACAACAATAACAACAACAACATTGTCGACGGCACCGCGTGGCGGTGTTCGAGAGGCGACATAAACAACAATGAAAACAACAACAACAACAACAACAACAACATACCATGATAGTGACCGCTCCAACAGCAGCAGCAGCTGTGATTGTGGTAGGAGTGGTACTAGGAACAACGGTGCCAGCGATAGTGAATGATGTGGTAAGCAGCAAGAAGGACATTGTTTGCTTTCCGTCTGGTTCACTAAGGATTTGCCGGTAGCTTTTCCTTCGTTTCGTCGGCCCCTGACAGATCGATAGCCAGCGGACTGCTTGTCCAGCCTTGCAGCCCAGCGTCGGCACCAGCAGAAACAACGAATGGCGTCAGATCGACCTATGTGAGCTTGCTCTCGTCTACAGACAAGCAATGACCTTGTCGGTTGCCTCGGCTCAGGCCGTTGTCCGCAGTCGAAACCGTATCTGTGTGCTTGTTAAGTGTGTGGACCTTCGGTGGCCTAATGGACATCGATCTATTGACAGGTCGTCAACCAGGACCAGAAAGGCGAGCTCCGACGAACTGTATACGCGTCGTGAAAGTGAACTGAAAAACAACAGCGCGGAGATTTCTATATCGAGATACATTTGATGTACATAGAATGCGCCGATGAGACTACCCACGGGTCTCCTGTATGTGTACTTCGGGTATCGGTGATACCACAAAATATCAAATAGGAGAAAGTCTATATAAATCCAGTACGAGAACGCGATGGCCATAGATGCATTTAGACGATATCGTGCCACAGGCAACTTAGACCATTACGAGCGTCTAAAATGTGGTTGTCAGAGCGTTAAAAAATAGAAATGATTATCAATTTATATGATTATTAGCAAAACAATCAGTTTACGCAATTCAAAATAGTGAACCCTCATAACCCGTTTAACATACTTTGCCTTCAGTCGGTCGGGTTTGTCAAAGCTCGAGGCTCCGAGATGTTCCCAAACATAATTTGATTGCATAGCTCGCTGTGGGGAAAACTTTTAGGTCAAATCATTCTAAAGCCGACAAGAGACAAAAACAATGAATTTACGTCGTGGAAAACCCCTTGCAACAGCTGATACCACAATGCTTCACGGACAGCCTATGTAATTTGTTAACAATTTTTCGTATTTTCATATTTCAATTGCAACATTGCTGCCGACTCCTAAATAAGTCTTGCTGGACTATTATTATAATGGGACATTATCAAGGAAAGAACAAACGAATCTGTCAGCGACCGTACAATGGCAAACGTTAGTTTCAAGTTTCAACGAATTGCGTTTTAAGTGCTTGTCGTCGCTGCCGTGCAGGTTCTATGTCTACGGGTAATTTACACACCCTCCTAAACGCTGAGACTGAGAGGCGGCAGATGATAGTAATAATCACCCTCGACACAGGCCAGCAACACGCAGGTAGTTCCGCTGTTCCATTCTTACTCGCTGCGTCTGTTACTGCAGGCGCGTTATACCGGGAATACCCTTTACATGAGGGAGATGATAACCCGGCATTGCGGTAAACTTGGAGTGTATTTCGTTATGGAGGCAATAGTGCGTGGAGCAGCACTCTATGGGGCACGAGTAGCCTTGCCGGATTGCCGTTAATTGACTCAAAACCATAAAAATACACAGACACAATAGGCACGGTCAATGACGTTACAATCAATCGCCCTCATCGCGTTTCAGGCCGTTTTCCTACACCAGAAGGCATTAACTCGACAACAAGGGGGACTGTCACGTCCATCGAACACCGCGTCTACCTAACGGCGGCAGTAACTGAAGCTGTAGCAGCAGGTAGAGCAGTAAAAACACCCATCCACGAAGCGCGACCAGCACCTACATCTCTTAAGAGCTTTGAGAGCGACTCCGTTTGGCGCCAGAGATCGATTAGTCTACGGATAGTCTCCGGCATATACACCGGTATATATATATATATATATATATATATATACACATTTTGAAGATTTTAAGGATGTTTAAAGACTGTGTGCTTTTGATTAACCCGGAGAGCTCAGTACGTACTAGCAGCCGAATATGGCAGGTAGCCTTCATAGGCCAATGAACAAGTTAAAAAGAAAATACACATCATATAGAAACATTTGATAATGCTTCATACTGCACCATTATAGTAGTACACATTACCACATGTTTTTTTTAATATGGAACCTTGTTCGTCGGCTCGCGCCCGCAAGACTACCTAGTCAGCTCAAAACACGCATTCTTTAAACATCCCTGAAATTTTAATAGTTTTGGAATAGAGGTGGTGGAAGCTATTCGATGTAATTTGATCACGTTGGCGCTATACTACAGTAATTGGCAGTACGTACACGTGCGATGTAATATGGCTATATCATCGAACTAGCAGAATGTGTTATTTTTTACGCTCTGACAACCACATTTTTGACGGTCAAAATGAGCTAATTGCTCTGTGGCATGATGGCATTGGAACGCATTTATCGTCACCGCATTCTCATTACTGTAAATGAGAAGAAATAACACGTAAAAATACATCACAGCTCGAAGAGCTGCAATATGTGAGAATGGTAGTGAAATACGAAAGCCAGACGGTGAAAATAGAGCATGTACGAGCATAGCGTATAGCTTATCATGTACGCGATACTGTCGTGTCAGTGGCCCGGTAAAAATTGGCCCACATTAACGGAGCGGCGCTCCATAGACAAGGACGATGTAGTGACTGACGACAACAGTAATAGCATTTGGCATTCGTGACCACCATGGCAAAAGTTAAAACAAAGGGTCTTGGTGCTGTCCAGTGTGCGCTAAACACTTTCAGAGTTCCTAACAACAGCTAAAGATCGTGTGCGTATCGTAGAATTGACCGCCGACTGAACGGAATTTTAGTTGTAAGGTGCAACGTTGATGGCATACCTCATTACGTATTGCTAAGATCGCCTTTGATCGTATTGACCACGAAAACATGTCAATAACACTTTAACCAGATTATATATATATATATATATATGTCAGTATTTTCTTTAGTATTAATTGTGTCAGGAAAAATAAGCATACTGCTCTGCGTTCTACCGATATGGACGTTTTGCCCACATTGTGGAGAGTGGTGTATGTGAATGACATAACATTGTGCTTTACAGTTTGCTTACATGTATATTTACGAACTTCTGTTGTCATATGTGACATGCATTCGTTAGTTAGACATAAGACTTAATTCTTTGGCAGATATTCGTACTGCATTTATATTGCACGTCCAGCTGTAGGTGGTGCGGATCAAAATGAAGAAATCTTCCTTCTGCCGTTGCCGGCGCCTAGTGTAACTGAGTAACTGAGTAACTACAATGAGCGACATTGTAGTACCGCCCTTAATGGACATACTTAGCAATAATTACATACGGGTTTTAGCTCAATTTTTAGGCGCACATCTTACTGACCATTTTTTTAAGTGCGGCCGAACAATCAGCAGAAGCCATATAATTTGTTTTTTCAATTATGTTTCTTTCACTCAAATTGAGTATAATATACATTTAAAATGTTTCTTCATGAAGCTCTATCTTCTTCACGCTTCCGACGAGAGATGTAGTGCAATGATTTTCGGTCCAGCGCTGGGCACTCCACTGCATGGTACTTGGCACACCTCTGCAGGCGTGGTTCAGGAGCCAAATAATGTATGCGCCTAGATGCGCTGCAAGAACGTAGCACATAAACAATACGTTCGCCTGGTGCGTGGCCAAGGATAGTCGCAACAGTACGACTGCACGTGTCCTGCCTAGGACCTTCCTGCAATTCCTTACCCTTTATTACACGAGAATAGATGAGCTTTCTACTATATTATATAACAACCACGACAACGGGAGCGAGCGCCTCTGCAGTAACAGTATTCCTAGCATTAGCAGCAGCAGCAACTAGTTTAGGTCGTAGGACCTAAATGTGCCGCAGCAATACGAACGTTGATGTAGAAGTATTCGTGGTCTACTGCTATGGTTACGCGTATCGAACGTACGCCGCATAACGGTAAACGGTGACGACGACATCAACAACAACAGCAACAACAGCAACATCAACAACGTTGTGGGTACTTCTAGCCTGCCCCGGTGTGAAATGTGTTTGAGAAGTACCACCAGCCCAGTGGACATGATGATGATAATGATGATGTCGATGATACTGCTGTTTTTTTGCCAAATGCGGCGTTTATCTCGTTTTTCCGTTTCCCTCTCGCCTTGTATTTGCCACTCTTAGCTAACTCTCGCTAGTGGCTCAAGTACTGGTAGGTACACAGTATGCAAAGCGTCTAATATATGAACGCGTCGCGCACACACACATACACACGAGTGCATACGCAGATACACAGAATGTCAGACGGCAGCCACACACAGAGATCGAGGAGATGCAATGCGAGGGGAGTAGTGAGATCGAGTTGGAGCCAAGCCAACCAAACGAAACAAAAAAGAAAAAACTATCTACGAGAGATAGAGAAAAGCGGAAAAAGAAAGATAAGCCCCGTATCTATGGCTCGTTATATACTCGTCAATAACTCTTTTTTACTCGGTTTTCCCTGTTTTGCGTTTGTAAGTGTCGTGTGCCGCGCGGCCGCCTCCCCCCCATCTTGTTTGTTTATTTGTTTGTTCTTTTGATATGGTAGGTTTGATATGTAGTGAATACTTGGTACACAGCTCGCTTTGCTCGCGGCTGCGTGACATCGATGACCAGTTGCTCATGCGACTCACAAAGTACGCTCGGCTCCGACACAACACATTGGCAGCCTGCAGACTCGCAGACGTCTACGAGTACAATTGAATTGCACAAAATCGTCAAATCGGCGAATACTACGACCTATTTATTACCTCGGACCGTAGTATACTCGTCGGCTGACTATCGTAGCCGGTGGCGGTCCCTCCTAGGTCTGTCGGTCGGTGGACAGTTACGCATTTATCTCACCACGTATCATCGATCTACCACCCATTGTAATGTAGGTAGTACGAGTACATGCATAGAATGTGCTGGTAGCCGTCGTCGTTACACGCCGTTGTAGCAGTCATCATGGTTCTGTAGGGAGCGAGCCAGAGGATAGACATGTATATATATATATATATATATATATATATATATATATATATATATATATATATAATATATATATATATATATATATATATATATATATATATATATATAATATATATATATATATATATATATATATATACATATATATATATATATATACAGAAAGAAAGAGAATTCGAGAGATAAATGGAGAGTGAGCGAAAGAGTATTGCCAGTCTCTTTGATGGCGGGTTGGCGGTCAGTTCATGGCGTAATGAGACGGTGAGCGGCGCTGCTGCTGCTGCAGCTGCTTCGGCGGCAACGGCAGGGGCTGCGCCTGCTGCTGGTTGAAGCCCTCGCTCCGCGCGATCCAATCAGCTTTGCTCGTCGCACAGACACCGCTCGGTAGGCGGAGCCTCATCGATCGGAGCGAGAATTCGACACACGCGCTCAGGGGCCTCCTTCCTCCTCTGTGTAGAGCCACGGTGGTTGTCGTCACCCACTAGCGGCATTCGCGGCCGCCTTGCTACTGCTGCTGCTGCTGCTGTTGTTGCTGTAGCTTGGCAATGTGGTGGTGGTGGTGATGATGACGACGAACGAGTACGACTGTGATGAAAATGACCGCTTGTGGGGTGGTTGCTACTGCTGCTGCTGCTGATGATGATGACGATCAGCATAATCATCATCATGCTTTCTTCGCTTGCCTCTTTGCGACGATATTGACAAGTACAATAACAACATCAGCAACAACGACAACAACAACAACACCGGCCGGGGGGAGATGGGGGGGGGTGGCGGGCGAGGGGAAAGCAATCCTGCCGGGTTGCTGCTGTCTCTGCAGCGGGGTCGGGCCGTGGTGTCTCGTTATGATCGGCGGCGGCGGCGACGCCACAAACGAGCTGAGAGACAGTTCTTCCTTTCCACAGTAGGAGGCTCCAAGTCGGAAAACGACTGGAGGAGATGGAGATGATGGCACCGCCATCGCCTCCACCGCCGACAACGACGACGAAACTCGCTCTACTAACTCGCTTATGATGACGACGACCACGACAACATGATGATGGTGATCATCATCATCATCGTCATCAGAATGGTGTTGTTGCTGCTGCTGTTGAAGCTCTCCACATTTAATCATCGCCGTCATCCTCAACCACTATTTGCTGGTGATGGTGGTGGTGGTGGTGGTGGTGCTGCTTCTAATGCTCCTCGCTTAAGGACGACGAACACAGCGGTAGCAGCAGCGGCAGCGGCAGTAGCGGCAGCAGCGGCCGCAGCTACGTGAGCCGCCATAGGAGCAGCGGGCGGACCGTAAGGGCAAGAAACATCACCCGTCACAGCAGCAGCAACAACAACAGCAGCAGCAGCAGCCGTCCAAAAAACGAGTAGATCAGCCTCGTAGAGGTCACTTCGATGCAAAGGCTTGTCTCGATCAGATCGGCGAACGGAGATCAAGCACACTCGTCACTGTCGTCGTCCTGCCACATAGCCATTGAGTAGCCGTCATTGTAGTCATTCTGTTGATGACGGCAACGCTCAACCGTTTCTAGATATACATTCATACACACATTCACTCTCTCTCTCTCTCTCTCTCTATCGCTCCCTCTTTCTATCGGCCATATCCACGCCCATAGATAGATACATGCAGACAGACAGACAGACAGACCAACAGATATCAGCTAATCGCAACTGATGTGATCAGCAACTAATCGACGGCTACCACACAGCTCAATTCGCTTCCCATTACTATTAATACTGCTGCTGCTGCTACCACGACTACTACTTTGTCACAACCACCACTAGTACTACTACTACTACCACTGCTATGGTTATCAGTAGTTGGTGCAAACAGCGGCGTTCATGATCGCCGTATGAGCCGCCGATACGATAGCTCCGTAATCGTGTCGCTCTTTCGGGCGGTGCCGCTCGCTCGCTCGCTCTTTCCTCCCGTCACACCATCCGTCGTACACCACCTATCCCGTACACCGTCGTCGTCGTCTCCAAATCTCCCTCTACTCGCCGCCGCCGCCACAGTAGAGACTCGCCGAGACTCACTCTTCCTTGCCCAGTATCAGCATTAACAACAACAGCATTAGAGCGCTGTCCGGAACAGATGAGATGATGATGATGATGGCCGTTTTCATCATGATAATGTTCATTTTCGATATGCTGATAGTTGCCAGCTTCTTGTTCGAGCAGCTATCGCAACCTGCACGCATGTAGGACACAGATTATTAGAGACAAAGAAGAAGAAGAAGAAGAAGAAGCAGACGACGACAACGAAGAAGAGGAAGACGAACGAAAAAGAGCAAGAAGCCGATAACGACAACGGAAAAGCCGAAAAGGCTAAACTGACCCGGGTTCGCGTTGTTGTTGTTGTTGTTGTCCTGCTGCTTTGTTCCGTGTTTGTGACCGCATTAGTCGCTGGACAACTTATCCAGACTCTGTGCGTGTGTGTATGTTTGCGCGTATTGATGTGTCTTGGTCAAACGAAACTGAACTATATAGTGTGTTTGTGAACGCGCGCGCTCCCGCCAAAGAAGCAACGAGAGGAAGAGAGAACTCTCTCAGCAGCCTGCCTCAACTAGCGCGAAGAAACAGCAAACGACTGCAACCTAAAAGCAAGCTAGTCTGACCAACAGGACAGTCGACAGAGACGGAGAAACAGCTACTGCGACCACCACTCACTGGCTGAAAAAAAAATCGCCACATCAGTCCATTCTTCTTGTTTCATTGACTCGTTTCGGTATTTCACGAACAGCTGGGACTGGAATACTGGTCTGTGTCGCCGACTTCGGGTTCCTCCTCACTTAATCGTCTCCGGACAGCCGATGTTGCAAAACGCCTGCCCAGTGCCACGGTAAGTTGGGGTTGATGGTTGGTTATCATCAACTCATTCTCAGCAGCGTGTTTTTGTTTTGTTTTTTTGGCTCAAGCGTTGAATATTTGTGTTAGATCGTAGATTAACATGTCTGTCGGTTTAGGTAGGCCATCCTACGATCCTGTAACACTGTGCAAAACGCGCGCGACGCCACATAGACGGCGGTCGATCGTCGACTTATTGTTTGCTATTTGGGTTAGTTTGCGCGAGCGAGTTGACTGGCCATTGTGTGGTCGAATTCGATTCAATTTATATATTTCCGCAACTGGCAATGGTAACGGCAGTGTGACTGACCACCGGGCGATGATTGCTCGGTCGGTCACGAGACACCTTCCGTTTCACCTTTGACCTTCGCTGGCTGCTCTCGATTGCCTACCGTCCGTCCGTCCGTCCGTTCGTTTGTCCGACTGGTTTACGAGTGGGTAGCGGTAGTTAGTAACCACCAAACGCCGATTAGTCCACGCTGTAATCCCAAAGATCAACGACAACGACATGTTGTCCTTTTTAGTGGCCCACACTCCTACTGGATATGACTGGCGGGCTAACGGGACCAAGGGAGGGGGGGGGGGGGGGGGATACAGGCTCGCAGGCTAGACATACAAGTGTCTGCTGCTACTGCTACTGCGGCCGGTCGAAGTTCCTGTTGTTCTACTTGATGGTAGTGGGGGTGGTGGTAGTGGTAGTCCTCGAGCTGGTTGGCTGGCTGGCTGTTTGCTGACCGAGAGGATGTTTGTCAAGTTTGTACAGGTACTGGTTGTGTTCTTGAGACAGTTTGGGACGCTTCGTCTTGGCGTTGGCATCGCGTTTCTACGCACGGTCCGGTGTCGTTACGAACGTTGAATCGATTGGGCACTATACCTTGCTGTTGTTGTTGCTGTTGTTAATGTTGTTGTTGTTGTTAACGTTATGTTCTTCATTGTAGTCGTAGTTTGTTGCCATTGTCGTTATTGTCGTTAGTGTTGTGGCCGTCGTTCGTCTACGGGCCAGGCGAGGGCGCATGCAATAGCCGCCTAGCAACATCTAGTTACCGCCGCTACTACAAACTACTAAGGCCACTAGGATTACTATAAGCGATGCTGATGCTGCTGCTGCAGCTCGTTTGAGGATGAACGTTGCTGCCAATTGTTGTTGTTGTTGTTGTTGCGCGCGTGGTGATTGATCGTGCGAATGATGATGCTGCTGCTGCTACTGATGATTATGATAAGGACTGATGAGTCCTGAAGCCCCAATAGCTTCAACTATTACCTCAGTTGCACATGTAGCTTCATCAACAATCTTCATAGTAGCAGCACCACATGTAGCCAGCTCCAGAGCTTTGGTCTTCGACCACATGTGCTACTATGGTGGCGGTTGATGATGTCCGGCCTTGAGTCGGTGTGACGTCGGCCGATCGTGTCGACATGACTATCAACGGCTCAGAACGTACAGCCTACATACAGCACCTCTGGCAGGTGTTGTAGCGAGAGTCAACTAGACGGGCTTGGGTATGCATGTATAGATAAATTGCGTGAATTAATTCACGGCATTCACGGATGAGCAGGGGAGTGGGGGGGGGGGGGGTTATGTGTGGATGATGATGATGAATGTGTACGCATGTACGTCGGGGCTCCGGGATTGGTAGAGAAGACATTCTCCCAAGACGAAATGGCGCGATTTCTATTTCACCGACTTTCATTCTCTCTCCAGCTCTGTAGTCGTCCTTGTTGTTGTTGTTGTTATTTTTGTTGTTGTTGTTGTTGCTGTCTGTACTATTGCCTCCACAGTACGGCCTAGGGTAGACGGCGGCATGGCAAACAGTCGCCGTGATGTGACAAGTCGAACTCCATGCATTACCGTTCTGCTGATGACGCGAGAGAACACGTACGCGGCCGTAGTAAGAGATCAACAGTTACCGTTATATTGACTGTTGTTGTTGTTGTCGTTGTTGTTAAGCTATCCTGTAGCTCTGCTAAATTGCTGATGCTGCAGCGAGCAGTAGGTAAGCAGAGTGGAGGAGAGAGAGAGAATGTCAAGCTGAGTGATGAAACTTTTCTCGTCTGGCCGCGGTTCGGTCGCTTAAGCAGATGTAGACGTGTATAGTACGTTTCATCCTGCCCCCGGCAGCAACACTGCTGCTGCTGCTGCGGTTGTTGTTGTTGTTGTTGTTGCTGTTGGCGCGTTTTCTGTTGATGTTGTTGTTTTTGTTGCTGTTGCTCTTGATGTAGTCGTTATTGTCACTCATCAAGCATATGCAGCAGGCAGGCAAAATACCAAGGTAGGCAGGTTGCCTGGCTAGGAGGGATGAAGATAGGGAACAGGGAGAAAACGCGGTAATGGCGGCGTAAGTGCGGCTTGTCGTTGTCGTCGTCGTCGTCGTCGCCGTTGTTCAACCACCGGTCGTGAACGGTCAGCCGAGCGGCCGCCTGTCTAACCGACTCGATATCGACATTCGTCAGCATTTGAACTTAACATGACAACTTGTTGTATGGTAGTGTTAGCAGTAGCAGTGGCAATAGTCATTGTTGTTACTGTTGTTGTTGTTGTATTTGCTGTTGCTGTTGTCGTCATAGCTCATAATAGTTGCGAGCCACTATAACACAGACACCATTACCATAACCATAATTGGCATCGTTGTTGCTACTACAATATGGTTGTTGTTGTTGTTGTCGTCGTCGTCGTTATCACTGTCGTTAGTAGCGTCGCCGTCAAGAGAACAATAACAGTTATAGCAACAACAACAACCACAACAACGAGGTCAGCAAAAACAACAGTAACAACAATTATCGGCTAAGCATCAGCTACCGTTATCGCACCTGCTGCTCTACCACAACCACCTTCGTTATTATGATTGTTGTTGTTGTTGTTTTTTCGAAATGTAGCCCCCCCCACTCGCGCCTCTGCTGTCATCATTATGTTGCTGGGCGTCATTACCACCACCGCGATGGTGTCGCAATGATGGTGATGATCACATTCATTAGCATCATCATCATCATCACTCTTGTTATGATCAGCATGGCTGTGTCCTGTTGGCACGGCAAGTCTATGCACGCATGCATGGGTCTGTCGCTCGCTCGCTCGCCAGTCAACCCCTGCGAGCAGCAACGGCGACAGCAACTCCCCAACTAGCCAGTCAACCAACCAGTCAGTGAACGAGCGACCGGGGGAGGGTGGGAGCAATCGAGATGGAGAAAAAAGCGAATGACCATCTCATTACTTAGCTAGCCTAGCCAACCTAGCCTAACCTGCGTGTGGCCGTGGGTGGCCACAATGACGCCGGACGCCTTTTTACACGCCCCCCCTCCCCCCCCCTCCCTATGCTGCTAACCCATAAACACGCCGCACGTTTCCGAGTTACCGAGGGGAGAAAGAGAACTCGGAGAGAGAGAGAGAGAGAGAGAGAGAGAGAAGGGTAGCCGAGGGAGCAGCTAGGCTGAGGAGTTTGTCCGCCGCCAACCGTTGTTACCCCACCTCCCGGTACCATCCCTGCTGACTGCTGCATGTCGATCTGCTGCTGTTGCTGCTGGTGCCGGTATTGCGGTTGCTGTTGCAGCTGCTGCTGCTGCTTCTTCTTCTTCCACTGGTCCTCCTCTTGCAAGAGATGGGTGTGCAAGAGTGGAGCGGAATGGAATGCCGCAATAGTTGCTGACGGGGAGATCACCAACAACATCAACAGCAACAATAACATCTCTAACAACAACAGCAAGAACTCTAACAACAACAACAACAGCGACGACGGCGACGACGACTACAAGCAAGCGAAACGAGACAGACGTCAAACGGCACCCCCAGTCAGCCCGGTTTGTCGGGTTCATTCATTCATTCGTTCAGCCAGCAATTCATCCATTATCAGGTTCGTGAGTGTGTCGAGAGAGTAAAGAAGATGATACCGAGGACGAGGATGACGACGACCAGCAACAGCAGCCAGCAAGAACAACAGCAATAACAGGAGGAGGAACAGAACGACGTGAACGAGAAGCCAGGACGACGACGACGACGCCGATGCCGATGACGACGACAGTGAAGAGGTCGACGTAGCGGGTTAGCGGTTGTTCGGTGTCCAGCCGCGTTATCTTATCCACTGAGAGTGTCGTCTTTATCACCCCCCCCCCCCCCCAAATGATCATCCCCCCGTCATCACCATCACCTCCACCACCACTATTATCATCATCATAAACACCGTGTCTGCCGCCACAGCCGGTGTCGTTGTTGTTGTTGCTGTTGTTGTTGTTTCTGTTGTTGTTGTTGTGGTGCCCGCTAGCCACGACTTGCGAATGGTACAACTACCGCTGGCCGACGTCTTTCTATGAACGAACGGACAGACGGACAAACGACGGAAGGAGCGTCGTTGTCCTGCCCGTCCCGTATGTCCTGTCTAACTCTCGCCGAGAGCCGCTCGCCACCATCACCACCAAGTCCAACTCCACCACCAACGAAGTGGACGCTGCAGCTCTTGCTGTTGCTGCTGGTGCTGCTACAATAGATTCTGCTGATGCTGTTAATGCTGCTGCTGCTGTTGCTGCTGCTGCTGTTGCTGCTGCTGATGTTGCTGCTGCTGATGTTGGTCCTGGTGCTGCTCGCTGTTCGCCGGTCGACGTTCACGACGTGGCAACCATTCGGCTACCGAGCCATTACTACTACGACGACAGCGACTAATGCTCCTGTAGTCACGTTGTCAACAACAGCAGCAACAGCAACAACGGCAGTAGCCGCAACGCGACGACGCATCGTTCTCTCTAGCGTCATCTAGCGTCGTCTGTCCACTGCCTGTCTGCCTAGAGTTAAGCAGGCGACGGACTTAGCGTGCCCGTCTCGTTCGGTGGTATTATAAACCGTTATAATTGTTAGTTACCGATTAATTCGCAGTAACCGTTCCTTGCTTGCGGCGACAACGCACTCTGGTTCGTGACGGTGGTGGTGGTGGTGGTGGCAGCGGCCATCCGTTGAGAACGTTGGCCCCAATGCCCTTCACACGTTATGTAACGTGCGTTAAGTGAGAGCTTGTATCGCTAATACGCCATCCATCGACATCCAAGTGATGGTGATGACATGATGCCATAATGGCGCCTTCGTACGTGTCGATGTCCCCAGCCAGGCAGGCTTGCATACAAGCAGGCAGGCAGAAAGACTAGACCACTATCATCACTACCACCATTCAGAGCCGACGCCTGTCCAGCAACTATCTACATATCTGTAGATAACTTATTTCAAGCTACGATTCACGTGACTGTTGATCATGCCAGTGATATCTTTGTAAACAGTGGCTATATATCTCTTTCGCGCTCTCGCTGGGTCTCACTCGCTTTCGTTGTTTGTGTGTGTGTGTGCTTGTGTGTTCAAATTGCTATCAATGCTACCGTCTTATCGGGCCTACTCGACGCAGTATCTCGTCAGTTTTGACTCAACTTTTGGCCGTCTGCGCTGACCTTGGCGAAGCCGCAAACGACTAGTGAACATCGCGGCGACGAGGCGTTGACTTTGAAAAGCTGTCGCTTTGCACTCGGAAATCTAACAGATTGATCCGGATCTTCCGGACTTGAGCCGAAGCCTACACACTTACATTCAACTGCGAGCTGCACAAAAGGAGAGCCTTCTGAGAGCAAAAGAGCAGTGTAGAGTGTGTCTGCTCTATTCGTTGGTGAGGTTTGCAAACGCTGCAACCGTCGTCAACACATACACGCGCGCACCCATCGCGTTGAAAAGCAGACGATTGGCGATATCGCTTGGTGAGGTGATCCAAGCTGGACGCAGCCTGTCGACGCTGGATGTAGAAGTGAACACGGTGTATCCGAGAGTGTGCGTACGCGCCCCACAGCGTGGCTGCAATGTTCGTTGAATGAGCCGATGTTCTGGTACCATCCATCTGGGTGCAACGGTATACAATAGTCGTATCAGTGATTCGTGATTAAGCATTTAGACATCTCCCGACCAATTTCAGAGGGTCGCTGTGTAACCTCGATTGATCTCCTGACAACACCGTGACTTAGAGGCAACGGCAGAGGACAATCCGACAACTGTAGGCTGCTGACAACTCAAGCGGTCAGGGACTTAATTACAAGCGCCACTAACTTTGTATTGAAGTCGTTGCCGACTGAGGTCTTCTTTCTCTTCTCGGTGGCTGTTGAACCAACGCGACATGACCAACGCAGCATATTGCAAAATTGTTCGTCTGTGCTCAAGTTGTAGCCGTCACAATTGCAAATGATTCCTAAACCGTGGTGTGCCGCCGTTGTTAGCCTAACGACCTGCTGAGCTTTGTAAAAGTTGTGTGTGTGCCGCCTCTAACAGTTAAACGCTGGTAGGCTCTTAGACTGTAGACCTGTGTTTTGCTACGGCCAAGCAAACCCCCATGCGTTCGTCGACTGTTACCCGGCGCTCACAGATGAGAACGAACACGGATGCTGCTAGGAATATATTCGGCCCACGTGAAAGCTACGGTACGTTTGTTCAGTGCTCGTAACTAACAAACTAATGAACTTCTACCACTACTACTTCTGTGTACAACAAGGCTGTGATTAAATCAACGGTACAGGATGAAAGCATTTGGGTAAGAAGGAGCTATTACATCAACGTCTAGACGTCTGATACTGACTATTCATCCATACTCTGCTTCCTTCACGGCAAAACGTGGAAAGCTATGTCTCCCAGCCTCTTTCATGGTCTCGAGGTTTCTCTGCCTCGACCGTCTTGTGGCAGAATACTAACTTGCTCCACAAATAAATAATAACTGCACATTGTCTAGTTGATTTTGACAACACATTGCTAATTTCACCATCCCTACTATCATAATAATAATAATAAGACACGTGTTTCCCAAATTTAAAGTGAAATTGTGGCCTTGTTCATACTAATATTGCGTTTTAGGACACACGTGGCAGTACTGACAAAAACATTTATGATATATATATTTTTTTCGATTTTCCATAAGGCTAATGCCCGTGTACGGTTTTTTCATGTCATGGCTAATTTTTAATCCACTCCGGCATTTACCTTGTCTAAATTGGAAACCATGCAAACCAATTTAAGAGTGGCCTGTCTGGGTGGTCGAACCCGATCCTCCCGAATGCAAGGCACAGGCTTTGCCACTAAGCCATCTTGCTCGGTATATATATATATATATATATGATACGTAATTTTAGTTGGCGCACGTGATGGTTTTGTGGCAGTTTGATTTGAGCTGCTTTGAGCCGACACTTAGTCACGGTTTCAGCAGCAGCAGCCGCAACAGCTGCAATTATTGAAGCCGAAATATGGCTGTGTCGCGGGCGGTGAACCAGCCGCACGCGGAGACAAATCTGTTAAATCCTCGAACGCCAAAGCCTCTCTCGACGTTATGCGTTCACGTAGCAGCGCGCCGGTGGTGATGGCGTCGTTGCGGCGAGTTGATTGATCCCTTCGACGCGACGCCCTCCTGACTGCCTATGATGAGTGTCCCCCCTCTGCTTTTACAGCAACAGCAGCATCAGCAGCAGCGGTCGGACCAGCAGAGGGATGGCCAGTCTATTTGGCTGCGTAAGAGCAGGCGGCGGTCGCTGGCCTCGCACATTGCGGCCACACCAAGGTCACCTAAGTCACCCGTACTCTTCCAATAAAACTAGCTACGATTCGAACGGCTGAAACGGCCGTTGTCAAGCAGTTACCAGTTTCTAGGTCCTAGAACGACTAGAGTAGCAGTAGACAACGAGAACTGCCGATATCGCACCGAGACGAACGTACTATCGCGTTTCTCTGCTAACGCAGAGAAACACCCCCCCCCAGCCCGTATAGGCCAAGCTACGTAACCCCAACAGCAGCAGCAGCATCAGCAGAAATATTGTGGTGTCTGCTCTTTCACGGTCATCACCCAATCCTGCTGTTACTGCTGCTGCAAAAAAAGCCAATCCACCGGTTTTTCTTTCGTTTTACTCTTACATTTTATTTGTTTCTCGTTCTTCTGCTTCTTCTTCGTCTTTCTCCTCTCGGTGCGTTTTAAGTAGTAGACGACACAGAACATTAGGTTTTCGTATTGTTATATTACGTTTACTGGTGGTAAGCGCAGTTTCTGGTCGCAGGTTTCCAACGTCGTCATGTGTTCGGCTGTGTTCCAGTATATGCCGACTACGCTGGCTATACTCACATTTTCACAGTTGGCCACGTTTGTTCGCTACTAGCGCAAACGAGGTCATTGTGCCCCTACGACTTGGCGAACTAGACTCTGTTATTTAGGCTCTGAGGAGAGAAACTTGCTGGTCGTGAGAAAAGGCCATATATATGCTTCGCACAATTACAGCTCGCTTTTTGTTTTATAAGCGCTGTATTGTAAAGTGGAAGTCCTTGCTGATCATTTAGTGTTTATAGTCTACGCAATGTTAAGGAGCTGATTAGGGTGCTTAATGATCTACTTAACTGAGATGCACGTAACGAATTATAGTAGGCTATTCCATCATAACTTGTTAGGTAAAAAGTTGCAGTAAGCCAGTGGACTGTTTGCTCAGCTCTCAAGTAAAAATAGTAATTCATATGACAAAATTATCGTAAAAATGCTACCTTATCACTTCAACTGCATTTTCCAAATACGCATATACGAATTGTAAAAAGAACTCTCACGCGTTAAGACTTTCGCTTTAATTTAATATGCGTGATGTAATGTTGGCCCTAAAACAGGTGGTAACAATATCCCCGTTCTCTTATTGGTTGGCTACAAGCGTTTGCTTCCTTGCTGTGCTGCATATAGTCATTCCAAAGCGTTGTTACATCAATCCCGTAGAAGCCTTACGCCCAATAAATACATATTTAGATACAGTATCTCTGTGTTCTCTGTGTTACCCCGTTCAGTCCTAAGTCTGTGTACTTCTGAGCTAACCCGTTTTCTTGATCGCACTTGTCACGTTTTTTAAAAAAACTTAGATTTAACCAGCGGCTGCGGCCGGAGCTATCGTGTTGGCGGTAACCTCGTCTCTTTTTCTGCTGGTGTTGTCTCGGCTAGTCGACAACGACATCACACTCGAACTAATATGGCCTCCTCTTGTGGAGGGAAAACGCTTACGCATATTTCTAGCGCCGGTCTCTGGGATCGTCGCAAAACGGCGTATATGTTCGAAGCCTGCTCTGAGACACCACTCGATCGCCTTTGCCGATCTGCCCGAGAACAACTGATTCTGTTTATCGTTGCTGCTGTTTTTGTTGCTTTGGTAGTTGCTTGTGTTTTTGTTGCTAATTGTTAGTTGCTGCCATTCGTGGTCGAAGTGTCGAATTGACGCTGATTGGTGCCCAGTAGCGAGCGTCTCGAGGCGCTCCATTCTTGTTGTTGTTAGCTTCAGCGGCCACTGTGAGTTGTGTTTTTCTACCTCCTCCAACAACAACAACAACAGGAAAGCGTCTGAACCAAGATATTGGGTAGGCGTGGTGGCCGTTAGCATTTCATTGTGCTGGTTGTGCTGCTGCTGACGCTGTGTTTTTTTGTGCCATAGGATTTGCGTCGTACTCTCTCCTTCTCTCTCACTCTCTCGTACTTCCATTCTCTCTCTCCCCCTCTCTCTCGCATTCGTATTCTCTCTCTCCCTCTCGGTAAGAGCGCGTTTGAGATGGCGCCACTGCGGACGAACGGACTGAATTCTTGCTGTCGTAACACGCAGCACCTAAGCATAAGCAGCCGGCCAACCAGTTGGCGTCCCGATGTCTGCTGTCTGTCGTCACAGTGTCCTCCGTGTGCGCACGTCAATGCCCATGTCTCTCGTCGTCGTCGTCGCCGGCGTCGCCGACGCCTTCGTTTCCACTCGGCGTCTGTTCTCCACCACTCGATTCGATTCGACTCCCCTCACCTCCGTCTCTGGTCCGCATTAAACTAGGCAACAGCGAGGCGGCGGCAGCCAACACCACTCGACACGTACGTATGCGTGAACTCCAGCCGCCACACTCCAAGGACTAGAAGACGCCGTAGCCACCGCCGTCAACGGATTGTTGCTGCGTCTTTGAGCGCCCACTAGAGCGCGACGGCTGTTATTATGTAAACGACTTATTACAGCGCGCGTATAACACATATATATATATATATATATATATATATATGCCTTTGACAATTCAAATGGTTTAGTAGACTGGCTTGCTTGCATTATTGAAACTTTTACGGTACGTTTTGAGCCTTACACGTTCATATATAAATCATATTTATAAGTACATTTCGTTAGTGCTATGGGTACCGATAGATTTTACGAACGCTAAAATGCGTACGACGACAAACAAGCGCTTTCAGTCAAGGTTCTGTTTTAATGTCAGACTCAAACAACGAACGAAGAACAAGTACTGTATATGTATAATAATACCCCACTAAGATGATGTGATTCTTACTGACTGAAATTTGTATTATCGCTAGTCCTGTTATAAAATATTGTTATCAATCTTAACACCGGACGGACCCCTGAGATTATAGTGTGTTGCCCTTTTCGGGAAGCGATAATTGACAATATTACGGCTAAGTGCGAGGCAGCGGATGAAGCGAAACCAAATGATTTCACAGCAGAGCCAAATATTCACGGTAGAGTGCGATGCGTGACAAATCTACAACTGAGGCACTACAAAATCGTGCCTTTTGGGCAATCCTCGTCTTTCAGTTTGACTTGTTGTTGCAAACCATTGGTCGAATTGTACACGCGAACCTCAAGTATCAGTTGTATACTATTCATGTCAGACAAAACCTTTACGAGGCCGAGACAGCGAACAGACTCGTTCGATGCTGGCTGTGCTTATCGGTTCCCTCAAGCGCGAAACACCAAACCGATTTCGATTTTTCTCTAATAAGAAGAAATTCACCGTTGGTTCCAAAGTCAACTGGAAAACTTATCCACGATCCACAAGATGTCCCGATTCTATGGTGAAGCAAAGCTCCAAGGTATATGCACGTCTTGAGTGTGGTATCGAAAGCGATGGCACCATACTGTTTTTCAAACAAGCCAAGGAGTGGCAAAGTTTATTTGCTGCGAACGGTAGTAGAACCGCGGCTACATTGTGTTCTACATTCTCACATTTGCAATAAGTGATGCAGCAGAGCAACGCCCCATTTAGTGCAGGGGTGACTGGAGGAGCATATGAGCATGTTCTGAGAAAAGCACTCGTGATCGTCTAGGGGTTCCGATTTAAATCCCCTAGATTACTATTTGCAGGGCGTTATTGAATGAGAGTTAAACAAACTCGATATAACAACACCGACTCGCTCACCTCCTCTATTCAACAGGCATTTGCAAATCTTGGTGATACGCATCATAGTTCTGCAAGATGGCTGTAAACGGGTTAGGTTTCAGAGTAGAAACAGATTGCAGTTACACTGGATAAATGCGTCCGTTTAGAATGTCTTTGTCGACACGGCAAAAATGTGTCTTCAAATATTTGTTTCAATTCGGAAAGAGCATGAACCAAGCGACATCAGTTATTTATCGATCATCAGCTACCGGGCGCTAGTCCTGGTTGTCATCTACCGAGGTGTCTCTGGTTCAATCCCTGTTGTTGATCGAATTAGCTTTGAACGATGCCCATTGAAAAGAAATGATAAACCATACGGCGTATGAGAGTGAAGGACCATGGATCCACAAGGACTGTTAAGGAAATTTTAGATATCTCAACCTGTTCGCTTATACTGCCGTTCTGAGCGCGCCAGATATATGTATATATATATATATATATATATATATATATATGCGTATTGGGGTACACATATTAAGCGAATGTTTTTTACGTCCATGCATATGCATATGAAAACGAATGCACCAAAGATGTACCACTTATCGATTTGAGTTCATGTACTACTGCTGTTCTCAGCATATTATTGCAGCAACAATTAGTAGCAAACACAGCTAAACTAATTGGGTGTTCGTGCGTTCTTAATGTTGTCGTGCGTGCCAAAGGCGACGACGTTGTTTCCTATGGCTAGTGTTAGGCGTGACGGCGCAAATCATCTTACGAGAGAGCTAGAGAGAGAGAGAGAGAGAGAACGTCGACTTACGGCTACGTAGGCACAACAATTACTTCAATAGAACAAGAAAAAAACAAGGACCATGATCTCTTTATCCTACCGCACCAACCGCTACTTGTAAAAAGAAGCGAACTCTATTATTCTCTCTTATTTGTCGGTCAACCAGTGGTGTCGTCGGCCGTCGTCGTCATCATCTCCGTGTCGTCGTCGTGTTTTGTACGTACTTCTCAAAAGGTCTTGAAGGAAGAACATCGCGGCATCGAGCTCGATGCCGCGATACTTACTCTCGTTTGCCCCACTCTCGACGCTCTCTACGTCGCGTTCTCTCGACGTACTCTATTCTTCACTCGGCCGGCGCCGCTCGCGCGTGCGTTTTGTTTTTTGTTCTCTATTTCGGGGGGACGGAAAAGGGGTGCTGGTGAAGATGACACGTCGTAGGGGCGCCGCAGCAAGGGCATTCGCTAAGTCATCCGTTTGTTGGTTGGTTCGCTCCCTCGCTGCCCCCTGCGTGCCCGTCCGTCTGCCGTCACCAAATTTGCCAACACGCCGAATGGCGAACGACCAAACCCCACGACCCCCCCCCCCCCCGCCACTAGCCGTAAATTGAGACGTGAACTCGTTGGTGGCGGATGCGGGTCCGGTAGCGTGATCGCGGTGGCGTTTTTTTTCTTTTATCTACTCAGATATCCTCTCGCTTATCACAGTCGCTTTACCGATCCCCCACCCACCCACCCACTCGTTCAATCCAGTCTGGTTGCTTGCCTGACTGCTGCCGGTACCGGCGGTGTCGGCTGGAATGAGCGCGCTGATGTCGCTCGCCTCATCGCCAACGCGGGCCGTGGCTGCTGTTGCTGTTGGACACCCAAAACCGCATCGAAACAAAACAACTCATTAGCTACCTGCATCATACGGACTATTTTGGCTTTCCATTTGACCAAATTTAATTGTCCCCAATTCACACTCTCTGTCCCGTCTGCGTCGCTTTCTCTCTCCTATACATGCACATTGCAGAACCTGTCTTTAAGAACATATATATATATATATATATATATATATTTGTTCGCATTGTATAAATATGGATGTCTGAGTAGTTGTATAGCGTCTACTAGGACTACTGTTAGGAACGCTAGAATACACCTGCACACTTACCTCTGTAGTGCTGCTGGTGCAGCACCACAGCATACGACTACTTGAATCATGTTAATCGTTATTAGCACAATATCCTGTCGTCAATTCTTTACAATAATGAGGCAAAATTACAATCCCCGAGAGCTACTACCTACGCACACTGCAAGCGAGCACAGAGAAATGTGTGAGAGCTGTTTAACCTGTCAAAACCGCGCATCTCTGCACACGTAAAAGTTTCTCGGCGAAAAACGGAACGTAAAGGTGGCCCCGAAACGACTAGAGAATTGGCGGATACTCCCCACATATGGACGCAATGTAGAGACGTTGTCGTGCTGCTGTACTTTATTGTGTCGAGCAAATGCTGTAGTCAGCGTGTGGCTGTTGCAAATGCTGTTGCTGTCGCTGTTGCTGGTGCCGTTATGACCGTAATTGAAAAAGAGCAAGAATGGCTTATTTTGTTGCTGTTGTTGTTGCCATTGTTGCTACAGTTGTTCTTGTTCGTGTGGTCGTTGATGATGATACTGTTGTTGCTGTTGTTTCTGCTTCTATCCTTGTTAGTGGTCGAGTCGTTGAGAGACCCGGGCAATAGTAAAACCCGATAGATTGAGAATGTTGCCTTTCAACAGGTAGCCAACAAGAGGCAGACAGACGGGCTGACGGACGGACGGTCGAGTTTGGTTGGCCAACAAACAACACTCGAAACACGGCGAGTGCAGCCGGCTACAGCGGCTTCCCGATGCCACAACAACAACAGCAACAACAACAACAGCAATAACAACAACAACAACAATAATAGCAGCACCACTACCACCACCACCATTTGCAGTAGCAAAAACCGACCAGCAGAGCGTGCCTACTCGCGATTACTGCTACATCTAGTAGAATGATGATGACGATGATGATGCTGCTGCTGCTGATGATGATGCTAATGCTGATGATGACGACGACAACGACGACGATGATTACCATTACTGCTATTACTGGTGGTCGGTTAGCATTATTGCACACGGTTACTGCTGATCATGCGGCTGTGGCGCGGCGACAGTATTACCAGTGATGATTGTGCCTTGCAGAAGCAACGCGTCTAGTTGCGTCTAGTGGCAGAGCAAGGCGCGCGCGTACGTACGTATGCTGGTGGTAGCTGCGTGGTCTCACTCTCTTTGGCTGACGCCACGACGCCCATGGAGGTCGACGTCGTCGACGTCGTCGCCGTCGTCGTCGTCGATTGTACCCGCCTACCGAATGGTACATTCTTACCCTGTTCTGACCAGTCCAGCAAAAAAGCCTAGTCGCGAGCTAGTCGAGAGGACCAGCGGGCGCCAGGCCAGCTCGAGAAACAAGCTCCTTGACTTGCATCCGTAGCCCTGCCTGCAAAGTGCCAGGCAACTGTTGCTGTAGCTGGAATTGCTGCTGCTGCTGCCACTGTTCGTATAAACCAATCGATCGACACATGACGACGATGTAGGCAGCCGCGGAAACGGCCTAAACCGTTGTATGATGATGTTTTGCCATTGCGGTACCGTTGTCGTTGTCGTACTGTACTCATCGTTCATCGTTAGAACAACAAGAACAGCAACAAAACAGTTATGGTTATTGTCGACAATGCCGCTGTCGCCGACGCCGACCCTCCTGCAAAAACGGTTGATACGTGTTGCTGTTGCTATTGTTGGTATCAATTAGGAAGTACAACTCTCTACAGTACAACTGTAGCAGTAATAACATTTAAGACCGTCAAATACACCGAACAGTAGGCTTTTTCATTAATTCCCTATGTCTCATTTTAAATGAGCATGTAATTTCTAATGTAACATATGTGTGCCAAAAGAAGATTCAAATTTTCTCCACATCAGACGATGATGAAATTGTTTGGTAAATCTACACCTTCTTAGCTAACTAACAATATTTGCTTCAATGCGCAGGCATGTGTTTATGTTACGCCCTGTAAGAGGGCATAATTCAAAGCTGTACACTGTTGTCGCTGCTGTTGCTTGTTGTTGCTTCCAATCCACAAGAAAAGGTCCCGGATGTCTCAGGCTCGTTACCTGTTGCTAATGGAATTTTCTTTGAGCGATGCTTATTGGGAATACTTGATAAACTATATACCGCTGAAAGTCAGTAGACACTAGGACTGTTGGGGAGGATAGTCTAGTCTAATTAAAAACAACCTCCTTAAATACATTTAGATCCAGGAGTAAAAATTACAGTACATTTTATCTAACACTTGTAGCGTTCATTTCTTCGTTTTTCAGGAGTGGTGTCAGTACGTCGTCGCCTGCACTGATTGCTGCGTCGTTAAGGAATTCCGTGGTGGCACGTCTGCCTCTCCAACATCAATATCAACACCTTCAACAGCTGCACCAACTTCACCAGCAGCAACAACAACAGCAGCAGCAGCAACAACAGCAACAGCAGCAACAACAGCAACAGCAAATACACCAAGAACGGCAACAACAACAGCAACAGCAACAACACCAACAGCTGCTACTGGCGTCACGTTCGGCGTTGGAGAGTTTCAGCGAGCATACGGCAGCGGTGGTCGCTACGGACGAAGCCATGAGGAAGCTTCTAGCTGCATACGCCGCTGAACCCGAACGAGTCGACAGCCCTGACTGGATCAAAGACGAAAGCCTCTCGGTCGGAACCGTGTCGCTCTCCGTTAACAACACGAGCAGTAACAACAACAACAACCACAGCAACGGAAATCATCACAACAATTGTCGACAAAACCTCAACAGCACGAGCAACGCAAATCATAACAGTAATAACAATAATCACAACAACAACAACAGCGGAGGCAGCAGCAACAACAGTAACCACGAGGAAGATAAGCATAGGTGAGTGAATAGGGCAACTTATGAATGCTTTTTTGCACATATCCTCGTAACTGCCTCCTTTGAGGAGCATAATGACTACCAGTCTGTATTAGCACACAAAACATCCGTTTGCAAAAACAAAAAAAATTTATGTATATATAAGCCCGCGGGATTATTGCACGACTATGCCGTATGCGCTGCTAGACACAAGCTTATTGCTGAGAACGGCTTATTTGTAGCGCAGAGGAGCGCCTATATGTGGCACAGTTGCTTCTACACGGCGATTCCAGGAGGCACCGTAAATAATGTTTGCAGATTGGAGCTTAGAAAGGGTAGCGGTTAAAGTAGCGCAGTGTGACGCCCAACACGACACGGCACCAACGTGTCGTCAGCAAATTCAACGTAAAGGGTTGAGAAATGCAAAACCATCGGTGAGACTTAGCATAGCGTATCCGGGTTGATACTCGCAAAGACGACAAATTACACGTGTTGTATGTATGTCAGTAAATGAGAGGAGGGGCTCAAAATTGGCAACTAATGACGAGAAGCCGTGTTCGAACTCACGGTTGATCGCGAACGAAGCAGTCAACAGGCTTGCGATCTAGCGCAGAAATAATGCTGAGAATAACCAAATGCAAATAAAATTAAGCGTGTATAAGCGTAGTGATGCATCCTAATCAACAGATAAAACGTTGAGGAAGGGCTACATTGAACCGATGATCAGGGTTTACTGTGCGTAAAGTAAAATGTCTTGAGGATGAGGCCTGACAGACTCGCCAAGGTGGTTGCCGCACAAATAGCTACATTGGGCTGAATATATATAATACGCAAGGGAGCTATGTGGAAGGGGCATCAAATAAAGGTCATTGTTTTTAACAACCAGTCGTAAACTGACTTTCATGGTTTCCAGTTCAGATTAGACAAATGCAAGAATACGTTGTCGCCAATTCTTAAAAAAGGTCTAAACACGTTAATATACAACAGACCATTCCGATAAGCACATGACGTCAGACGACATATGTACAAAAATAATATATATATATATATATATATATATATATATACGTTAATGCATGTTAATCATTGCCTCAATTCTGTCTCGATGTGCGCAATGGCTCTGAAATATATTTATGCATATATCGGAGTAGATCAGATATGATAGCAAAAATGTATTGGAAGTGCCACATAGCCGAACGTCATTGGATTCAATTTGCGTCTTTCTGACTCTAGTTTTTGAAATAGTGGCCCGATTTATCGCGAGTAGTCGACTCTCGTGTCTTTGCTTGTTATTTGGCTAGTATCCGCGGTATGACCAGCAAGTAATTTTTAAATGGCTTGCGGATAGTTATTTCGTAGGCTATGTAATTCCTTAGCTACTGTCTAGGTGTTTGACAGACGTAATTATGTTGCCAGCCATTAGCTGTTAGTCGTCACAATTGGCATATGTGGTTTGGCAGCGAGCTAGCTGCTTTGTACAAATTAGAGGTGAATTCAGTCGAAAAAATGATTACCGGACAATTATGAGCTTGGTGGGGTAGGTGAGTAATCTGGGTTTGGTGGGTTTGCGAGCCCCACACTAGCACTGCTGGCTGCTAGTATTGCGTATACATTATGCTTATGTATTCCCGATAATGTCTGCACATTATGCGTTCTCGAAACGTTTAATATCAAATTAAAATAAAAACATGAATTCAGGCTGTAGAATGGATAGTTCAGGTCGTCAGCATTGGTTGCTGGAAAACGCCACGTAATGTGGCTTGGCGGTCAATTTACTCCCAATTACCGAGTCAAACTCGAGAAATTCGCAGTTGCAAACCGAATAGCATTGTCGATGCTGCTGTTTGAGCCGCAAGCCTGCCAACGGGACTGAAATGACTTTTAGCTCAGCCGAAAGATAATCGCTCCATATGATATGCAATCACGTGCATCAATACACGTGTTATATTGAATCACGTGCGTCAATACACGTGTTATATTGAATTGCTGCCTCTATGAAAGTGCCGTTATATAACGAAGCTAACGTTGCCAACAATTTCACTTCTTGTGTTCTTCCGTTGGTTGCCATTGATGATGGTGACTGTTACAACTTCGACTCGGCTACCGCGTTGATGACCATCACCGCCAATCACCCTTATACGACCAATGATCATCTCCAATGACGCCGCTCGCCGTCTTCCTCATCGCGGTCCTCTGTTCGTGTGTGTCGTGATGTGTTTGTGGCATGGCTCAATGGCCATCTATCTATGTATCCATCGCATATGGATGGATGTAGTGAGCACTCAGCGCTGTGTTCTCCGTCGTCGCTGGCTCCGCCCCTGTTGGCGATGCCGCTCGCGCTCTCGATGCCGCTGGGGGGGCACCACACCTCGCAGCGGCCGGGGTCCGCCTCGTCATCACCTGATCCCGCTCTGCACCTCAGCCACTCGACAGGGCATCGGGGACCTCACGGCGCCACCAGCAGCAGCAGCAACAACAACAGCGGCAGCACTAACGCCACCAACGGTGGCGGTAATCAGGCACAAGGCCATGGTGTCCAGGGAGGTCCTTCGACGGCAACTACCCCTCACGACTACTCACGTAACGGACAACAACAGCAGCAGCAAACCTCCCAACAACAACAACAACAGCAGGCTAACAACACCGAGGATCTCAGGTTGGTACTTCTTCACTGTTCTTGTTATGTCATTGTTACATATATTTCCGTTATGGGGGAGATTATTTTTATTGAGACATCAGTGCTGCCCTTTTTTTTTAATGTCCGATCATGGCCAATCTTCATTACGGCATTCACATTGTCCAGCCATAAAAATCAATTTGTAGCCGGTCCAGGTTTGACCCCATGACTTCCCGATTGAAAGGCAATGGTACTGTCACTAAGCCACCTTACTGAGTAAATAAGTAATTGCTTAAAGCGGAGAGAAGATCTGCATATATATATATATATATATATATATATATATATATATATATGTACGCATAATTGACATAATAGTAATATCGAATTTCTAGAATTCGATGTTCCCTTTAGCCACAGAACAGCAATATAAAGGTGACCAAGTCGATTCTGTAGAAGCGGCAGAGATTTATAGCCAATGCCAGGGTCACAGCTTGAATGCTGATACTGACTAGATGAAGAAGAACGGTAAAGGAACAGATGAGTAAGATAGGGAAAAAGGAGAATATAAGGTGACGAGGAGCAGTACGTTGCTAAATGCAGTACACGTCTATAGAGTTTATATACCGGTCCGAAACTCGTCAGCGCGATCATTCTACATGTGACTCTCCTCGGTCCGGCCGTGTAGGCCATTTCTTCAAGGTTTCTCAGTTAGAGTTCTAGTCATAATTAAACGAACATGTTTGGAGCACACGTGTGTGGAGGTAGACATAAATGTACGATCGATTAGGCACGTAGGCGCTCAACCAACGAAAGCAAAACTGAGCTTGGCGTTGCGGCAAGTCAAAGGCTGCCGCAGCAGCAGCAGCAACAACAACAACAACAGCAACGGTATCGAAATGCGTAATTTAATAGACACTATATATTAATAGTGACTTTACTCGAATGTAGATTAGTGGCTGGTGGATAACAGCGTGGAGCTGTGGCTGTGGTGGGTTGAATGTGAGGTTGAATGCTGCATGACCATGGCAAAACATGCGAACGTGACGTTGACGAGCCAGCAAATCACAATAAGTGGGCTGGCCGCTGGCTGCTGACGTTAATTGTAGGCGAGCTCTAACAACAAAGACAACGATTACAATTGCAACAACAACAACAACCACAACAACAACAATAACAACAAAGATATAACAGCATAACATGTCTTACAGAACAAGACAACGTTTGTTAAACCGTGACAGTGGCGGCGCACACGTAGACACGGAACGGCTAGGCTACCACCATCAGCATGAACAACAAATGCAGCTGCAATAGCGCTACCATTGTGCTGTAGTGCCAACATTAGCCGTAGCAGCTAACTGTGGCAAAACAATGTTGTTTATTCGTTTGTTTATATGTGTTAGTTGTGTGATAATGGATCTCCCTTCTATTCGTTTGCTCTGCGACAGTCTACGCTTTTTGTTCTCCTGCTTCTTCATCGTCTCCTCCTCCTTCGCCTCTCGGCTTGAATTCGTCGTGCTCGCTCGTGGTATCGTTCCATCGATATTCGATCATTTGATCTCTGTCTCTCTCTTCTGCATGTTTGCCAGCCAGCCGTATTTCTTCTTCTTCTGCTGTTGTTGTTGCTGTTTGTTTCTTCGGCGGCTCGCTGACAGTTCCACCGTCAATAGCGGTGTACGAGTTACTCAGTGGCGGCTCAGAAGGAGGAGTGGTGGAACACGAGCAGGAAGCAGAGAGACTAGGGCCGACGGGTAAAGAGTCAACCGGGGTGCGGACGGGGGTCAACCACCAGCTTGGTTTCCTTGAGGGTCTTGTCAGCAACAGCGGCGACAACGACGACGACGACAGGGTCGCCCAAAACTGTGCACTCTAACTGAGTGGGCGTTACTGCTGCTGCTGCTGCTGCCGCCGCTGCTACGACCAAACGCCGCCTCTCGAGTCGAGCGTCGGCTGCGCGTTTCTCTGCACGCCGTCTTGTTTTCGGCCGTTTTGTTTGTTGTTGTTGTTGTTGTTGTTGTTGGTTTGCTTGTTACGTCTTGTTCCGTTGAAAGCGCCCGCCGGAGTCGTCGTGGTCGTCCATACGTTATTGTCGTCGCTGACCATCAAACGTAGACCGGTTGGTTTAGAGCCTGATTAGAGTAGACGGGGGTTCTGAGCAGCGGAGGGAGGAGCAGCACAGCGGGGGGGAGGGGTATTGGGTAAAGAGGAGCCTCAACTGCTGCTGATGTTGTTGTTGTTGGTCGCTGGTGCTGTTGTTGGCTTGCTGGGTCGAATGCTGCAAAATGCTCCATATTACTCAGATGCCAAACTTGTTGCTTGCTATTACTGCCCGATTTTAAATCACTATCATCTAGTTACTTATTATATTTGTTAATATGCTTGAGCTGTTGGCGATTTTGCTGTTGCTGCTGCTGTCTGTGCGTTCAATTTTACTTACAAACTCGTTGTTTACGCTCCACGTGCTCCAACAACCCTTTATTGTGCTGCTGCTGTTAACTGCCTTGCATCTCTTACTGTCGTCGTCGTCGTCATGGTAATGACTGGAACATGGAATGAATGATAATGATGTTGTTGTTGTTGCTGCTGCTGTTGTCGTGGTCATGATCGTCATCGCCACAACCATCCATCATCATCGTTGTTGCTGTTGCTGTAGTTGTTGTTGTTGTTATTGATAGTGTAGCTCTGGAGTGTGTTTGAAGTCAGTTTTGTTGTTGTTGTTGCTGCTGCTGCAGCTGCTGCTTTTGTTGTTGTGGTCTGTGTGTGAGTGTGCCTTGTGTGAGGAGAGACCAATGACCAAGCGGCAGGCAGCAGCCGCCGCCGACCGCGACGAGCCGGCGATGTCAGCCGTCTGTGGTCGCCAACCCGTCAGTCAATCAGTCAGTCAACGAACCGAGTCAAGATCGGAACGATATAAAACAACAACACATCAACATCAACATCACGGGCCGACGGGGACAGCCGTCGTCGTCGCCGTCGCGGCAAAGGCAGCAACAACAACAACAACAACAGGAGCTATACGATGATAAGAAAGGACAACATCTATGCTGCGGTGTCTGTCGTTGTTGTTGTTGCTGCTGCTGCTGTTGTTGCTGTTGTCGTTGTTGTTGCTGCTGCTGTTGTTGTTGTTGCTGCTGCTGCTGTTGTTGTTGTTGTTGGCTGCACCGTATGACAAAGGGTCGGACGGCTCGCATCGATCCAACTAACGCTGGCTGAAGCCAAGCCCTAACTAGTAGCTAACCGAGCAGCGAGCTGATTTGATGAAAAATTCGAATGTAACAAAGCTATCGATGAACAAAGAAGCGTTGTCATTTTCTTGTAGATAGAGCGTCGGCAGCAGCAGCAGCAAAACAACTTGAGGGTTTCACCCTTAACTGACATAACTTGAAATTAGCCTGTAGTCCTCTATAAGCAGCATTATCATTGTACCATGCAGCTGCAACCACTATAGCACGAATGCTCTCAAATGTATATATATATATATATATATATATATCAGTAAGCCTCTTGGAAGCTGACACAATAGTCAGCAAGGTGTAAAAAAACTGTCTGTCATAAGCAGGAAACTTTGCCTGAACCTCGGGAAGCTCACCAACAAACGAGGGAATCCAGGCAGTTCGGCAGACTCGACAGCAGCTGGACTTGGAGTTGATTCGATGGCACCGCCGTTATGGTCTTATAACTCGGAATGCACGTTGTAGCCGGAAATATATAAACATTTTCATGGCAAACAATTATATTACCATTACAATTGGCAAATAATTTGCGACAATAGCAGCAGTGCTGTAGTTTCTCGTTGAACCCGGAGGGAACACGAGATAAAGACAAATAATACAAAGTATAGCGAAGATGATAATTTTTAACGTTATAGACATAAATAGCTCGAAACGCTATAGAGATAAATAGCTAAATAGTTCGAACAGACATCACAAATGCCGTGTCTTATGACGGCCAAACACTTAACGTTTTTATTTTTAGCATTATGGGACTTAGAATAATGTGTTCTTTTTATGACTTACAGACGATCTCCGAAGATTGAGTCCTTAAGTCAGGGCGGATTGTCCGGCGGCCTGGGCTCTCAACTAGCGAACGACTTTAGCAGTCAAAATTACACCGTTCCGGTAAGTTCTGGCTGTATGTACAGCAATCAGTTACTTAGGAAGTAACACTATTTAAGTAAGTATGTAAGGTTTATACTCTTACATTACATGTAACGCACTGTTTGAGTTACCATAAATGTATGCTTTATTCAACAGGTACCCTATATCCGTAGGAAGCCCAAAAGTGATCTGTCGAAGGATCGTTTTCAAGAGCAACACAAAAAACTTGCTTTCCCGTTATTTGTTGCCCGAGGGAGAAGACAAAACTTTAGAGGTTTGAACCAGCCCAAATCTTAAGGAGAAATGTAGGAGAATTGTCCTGATTGATCTCTTGCGTGCAACTCGGCACGAGGTTCCTGACTCCCGTCTGGAAAACTCCTACGTCGGACATGTATAGCAATATCCAAAATCAAATCTATATCCGCCTACAGTAGACGCTGTAAACGGTCAAGCAGTTGCCGCGAATATCGTCGTTGCAAATTGCCAGCTAGCCCTATAGAATAATCCGTTGACAATTGTGGAAGCAATTCTTACATACAAGTTGGCTGGCTAGCTAACAAATACATGCATTGTAAAGACGTTTGTGTGTGTGTGTACGTGTACATACGAGTAAATGATGTAGTGATCGCTCTTTGCGGCTAAAGCCGTATAGTTTGAACAATATTCTAGGCAGAATATTAGCAGAGAGAGAGAGGAGAAAGAGAAAGAGAGAGAGATAAAAGCAATTTAACTTGACATGGATAGTGTAAACGCAAGAGTCGGAGCGGTGCGAGGGAGGGTGTCGCCCAGGGCAGGGCAGGAGAGGGCAGAGTCCCCGTGAAGGACTAGTTCTCTTAAATTATGCTTGAGGAAGCCTTGATGCGAGCTAAATCGTCGACGACTTGGCGGTCGATCGAGCGACCGTTATTGTTGTTGTTGGCAGCGTTGCCGCCGTTGTTTCTCAATGCTAGGCGATGGATGTATGCATGCATGCATATGCACTTGCCGACAGTGGCATAGAGACATGACATCGTGTACGAGTATATATATATATATATGTATATATATATATATATATATATATATATATATATTTATGTATATATATATATATACATATATATTTATGTATATATATATATATATATATTATATATATAAAGAGAGAGACGGGAGAGATGAGAGTAAGACATAGATAGCAGTTGCTCCGACGATTGGCTGGCCGGGTAGAAGAGCTACTCGCCTAAGTAGTGTGGAATCGTGGTAGTGGTGGTGGTGTTGGTGGCGGAGGCGGAGGCGGCGGCGTCTACGCTGGGTGGTAAGAGCTAAATAGAGTCAGCTCCATTAATTAATTCAATGTGCCGTTTCGAGTAAGTCGCTCGTTAGGCGTCAGACAGACAGTCGTTGTCCTTTCGTTGTCAGTTTTCGTCGGCTGCAGGCTGGGTAAGTAGTAGCTAATACAGCAAAGGTGAAGCAGCAGCAGCAGTAGTAGTAATAGGAGTAGTAGTAGTGGTAGTGGTGGTGAGAAATAGTAGCAGCTCATTATGTTTTGGCTGGCTGGCTGTGAGTTGTACCGCTTCGTCCGATCACGTGACGTGAGTTGCTTCTTGTGCTCTACGCACGCACACTAACCGAGACACCACTGGTGCCAAACGGCGACAACACCGCTGTCGCCATAGCACACACTTGTGGCCACTCTTGTTGTTGTTGTTGTTGTTGTTGTTGTTGTTGTCGCTGTCGTCACTATTGTTGTTGTTGCTGTTTTGTTAATCTTTGTCACGGCTGTTTACGTAGTTTGTTACCTTGCTCGCTGACTCTAGCTCTACCTGCGCGAATGTTGCCCCGCTTCACACTAATCCGGTAGAAGCGTCTTCTTCAATTGAATAGCTTACTCATTTCCGACTAACTAGCTATACTAGTCGGCTGGTGTTAGCCGATCGCGTCATCTTACGCGGGTGGCCTCCCACCTAGACAGCTTCCGATTAATTCCGCAATTAATGCCTGGTAGTGCAATTATATAGTTAAATACAACATTTAGTGCTAGTCTTGTGACAACCATTACTAGTAATCATATTTGGTCGGCCACCTGTTAGCCCGCGGGACAAGCTAGTGGTAGTTCAGATTGAGAGGCAAAACGTTGTCCCTACGTGTTTACTCACTCTCGCTACATATCGCAAACTCTTATTGGGATATATATATATATATATTATATATATGTATACTGAGTTGATAGTTTGATGCTTGGGCAATTTAGCACGGATTAAGTTGTGCGGTGTTTATTTTTACTACATAAGGTTAAAGTTACTAAAATTGTTGTTGCGCCAAAACAGCGAATTGTGTTGAACAAAAGCTTTGATCTTGAGATTGGTGGATGTGTTATCTGATATTCAAAGATGCAATGTGTCTTATTACAGGAGACCTACACTACTCAGGACCCCAACACGGACCCCTACGTGACAGCATACACACTCGGAGAGGATCTTTCTATGAATTCGCCTCATATGGGTAAAAATCAGCAGCACAGAATAGCGCTTAGTTAACTTTACTTAATTACATACATTGTTATCAAGCCCGGTGGCGTGGTGGCATGCGTCTGCCGCTCGCAACCGGAGGAGACACATAGGTGTGCGGGTTCGAGCCCCACCGTTGCACATTTGTATTTATGGGGGTCCGTCTATGAAACAATGCGAAAAGCAGTCTCATGGGCGTTAAATCTTGGCTGAGAGTCAGCTCCAAAAGGATTTTTTTAATTACATACATTGTTAATCGGTACTGTTCAACACATGTTGTATCTCAGTTGTTAATACAGACTAGATCCTTCATTTGGGGTTCAAATGAAAGAAATGTTTTTACATTGAGTGGAGCAAAAGCCAGTACGTCGTCCCTTGTCGCCTCTCCGCGCCGTTGCAAGACAACGAGGGACGTTAGCTACCCGCTAACGACAACCGCAACGTTGAGCACCATTAGCAGTAGCAGTTTCAGCGAAGTCAAGACAAAATTAGCTCCGATTGAAATGGTTGTAACATGAATTAAATTTTTAGAAACATACCGTAGTAGTAGTAGTAGTACTAGTAACAACTAAACAGTCGTAGGAAAGTTTCGATAGTAGGAACATAAGCTAAGAGTCTCTCCATTTCTGTGTGCTTGCTTCTCTTCGATGTGCATGTTGACTGGAACCGATGGATTGATCAATCAACCGGTCGGTTGGTCGGTCTCGATCAGCAGGCCTGGAGAGCACCGTGCTCAGATATCCCTCGAGTAGTGGCGGTGGCATTGGTGGCGGCCCCGCTGTTGTCACTGGCGGAAGTGGGGGCGGCGGCGGTGGCAGCAGCGGCGGCAGCAGCAGTGGAGGCGGCGGAAGCGCCGGAACCACGGGCAGCGACAACGGTAGCAATGGGAACGGCGCCGGCGGAGCTGGTGGGAGTAGTGGAGGTGGTAGTCAGCCATCCACAATAGTTCACCATCAGCCATTCGGCCGAACGGACCAGCTCAACTCGGCCACGGACACGACCGGGCCAACTGGAGTCACCCAGCACTATAGCACGGCCGGCAGTGTCCATCCCAGTCAAGCAAACCAAGCGGATCCACAACAGCAACAACATCAGCAACAGCAGCAACAACAACAGCAGCAGCAACAACAACAACAGCAACAACAGCAGCAACAGCAACAACATCACCAACAACAGCAGACATCAGCGGGATCTGTCTATAGCCCCGTAGCTAGCCCCCAGTACGCTGTGTCGACTCCGTGCAAGATGTATCATCAACAGGTTAGAGTAACGGCATACCCTATATATATATATATATATATATAACACGTACAGAGTCTAATTTGCTTGCGGAAATCGTAGTTATCAAGTAGTAATACTGCGTATTGTCAAGCTATTCAAAGCTTTCTTTAGTTTATTCTATCAGTCAAATATCAGTTAAATGCGAAAAACGTATCTAACTTAGATTTGTCATACGTTTAATCTCTCGATTTTTATATTGGAACTGCACGTATAGGTATATATGGATATATGTGTGCAAGTGTGTCACCATAAACGATTCGACGACCAAATTCGTAACGTTTGTGTGATCTATTTTGGCACAGAGTTCGTTTTCGTCAGACGCTGCGTCGACACCATCGTCGCCGTCAACGCCGCAGGGGTCCTTTTGGACTCCACCCGTTTCCACGCCGGACTCGCTTCCGTACGTTGGACCTTCGTCCAGAGGCGTCTATTCGGGAACAGCGTTCCTCGTGGACCACAATACATTGGATTCGGGCCCATTTGCGTATGGGTCAGCAACCAGCTTACCCTCGCGACGTGAGTTCCTTTTGCTCTTCGGACTATTATCTATTACTATCTATTCGGACTTTTATCATTTTCAATTTACTGTCGAGCGCACTCCCCTTCGACCCCCCTATAGATTGGTAGCAATGGCTTCAAATTAAACGCTGTTGGAAATGTGTTCCTACAATTCAGGGAGGGAGCAGCTTCTCGAAACAGGTCTATCATATCCGGTAGTAGGAACTACATTGTGTTTTAGTATACGACACTAAACGCATCCGTAGGTCGCGTTTCTTTTTAATTATGCACCAGAACTGTGCATACATAGATTCTGAGCCAACAAATCGTTTGGCGCATTATCCTAAGGTAATCGCGTTCACTAATGCTAGGAGAGCGTTTACAGCCTTTGGGCGGATGCACCTGCATAGACATCAAGTCCGCATGCATCATCACATCGATATTCTTGAGTTCATTATGAGGCGTCTGAAAAATGCCCCGTTAGTCCCTCAACGCGAGTGACCTTAACGCGAAGTTGTAGGAACCTGTATCGTAGAAGGTCCTCGCGCTGCGAGCGCGCTGGAGGTCGGTCTCTTCTAGTTCCGTCGACGCTGGTTCGTTGTTGCTGCTGACAGATGTAGTAGACGCTCTCTACAATCGGCGCTGTAACATTGCTGTGAATGAGATGGCCAGTTCGGGGCCATCAGTGCACGTCGTTCTTAGTAGTCTGTTGTGTGATAGTGGTCCGATTTACAGCCCGTTGTTGCTATGGAGCCGATTTGTGACAACGACACGACGGTTGCTGTAAGGACATTAGGAGCTTCGACAACAGTAGCTGACAACGTTGCCGTTGTTTTGCGTCTTTCCCATTTAGTGGAGTGGCGAGAAAACTACGAGAGAAAAAAGAAGAAAACGGTGTTGGCGATTTTGATGATGATGATGATAATGATAGTGTTTGTCGTTGGGAGGGTGGTAAAAGCAGTTGTCGCGTCAGTCTGTGTTTAGGTCAAATGAGCGTCCCGGGGTCATTGTTAGGCGCTCGCTTGGCTTCGGCTGTTCGACATGGCGATGTTGTTGTAGTGTTGTCGTTGTCGTCATCGTGTCTTTCCCGCGGTTTATACTCGCTTAGACTTTTGTTTTCATGACGAGTGCTCTCTGCTGTACGTCTAGTTTTTGATCTGCTTATTTGAACTCAAAACGATAGTCCTATGTTGGCGGAACATTTAGTTTCGTAAATATATATATATATATATATATATATATATATATAAAGATCAACAGAAAACAGTAGTTCCAATGGCTACGCAGATGAAGCGCTTCGAACGTCTATTTAAGATTACTACGCTACTCGGATGTAGGTTTATAGTACTCGAGCCGTTTTTCTATGCTGGAGGAAATAGAAAAATCAACGAAAATGAGGTAATGTTTTGCTCTTTCTGGTTAATTAATGAGTGACCCACATATATGCATATATGTACATATATACATATATGCCCTAAAGCAGTGTATACTCGAATTGAGTAACAAAGTTGGGTAAAAAAAAGTTTTACGATTGCAGAGAAGTCAACAGTAGCAATCGACGACAGTATTAAGGCGCGGCGACGCTTTGAAGAGTATAGATGGGTCCGGTTCAAGGGTTTGTTGTTAGCGCAGACAACGCCCCTGTTGTTCTTGAGAGCATGGTCCTCATGATATGAGCGGTCGATGTATTAGCGCCCCGTAATGGCCGTACAGATGTCTACCCGTCGAAACACTCTATCGATCGTTATTGTGCCGAAGATTGTGATGGTTAGTCCAAACTTTACGTTGAATGGGTCAGACGGCGTTGACGTAGTGACCTAGGCAAATATGGTTTGATCATCACATCACATCTACGTTCGTAGTACGAATAGTAGTAGAGTAATAGAAGACTCGTTTTCTCTCTAGCATTACTACTAGGGGTTGTAGTGATAGTGTTTTTTCACGTCAGTCAGAGTGAATGGGGGGGAATGGGGGGGTACCGACAACAGACCACTGCCTGTTGAGGCTGCCTTTGTGGAAGCCGCTATCAAGAAGGTGAACGTCGCCACAGCGGCATGCTCTTTCATTCTCGGCACGAAGCGTCACCGGCGTCTTCAGCTGTCTGAGAGGTGCGACGGGCGACAAATTGAGTCGACGGAATCGACCGTAAACAAACATCGATTCAGCTGTCAGTCCGGTCGGGTCAGGACCAATTAGGGTGACGACGACGACGACGGAAAACGTACAGAAGTCGGCTGTGACGCCGCGTCCCGAGCGAGCGGCTCTCTCTCATGCAGTCATGGGCGGCCATGAAAGAGATCAACATCATCACCGTCATCCAGCAGTGAAGTCGGTGCTGGTTCAATCAGCGCGTCGAGCGACCAAGTGGACCGGCGTGCATCACCCAGCTCACGCGCACGTGCGTGCGTGATGGCCGTTCGCGCTCATCGAGCTCAAGTGTAACTCAAGTGTTTGGAAGCCAAAAGTCATCACGATAGGCTGTGCCGTGTCCGTCCTATGTGGCTCACGTGGCTGTGCTCCACTACTCGCCCTGATTCGGCTAGCCTTCATAGACGGGCGACAGAGGACAATTGCAGGATCAACACATACACTTTGGGCTTTTGTTTTATCTGTATGCGTATACACTCATACATACTTATACCAAGCTAGTTAGCCTATCTATAGCCTATAAAACCCACAAAGAGTGAGACAGACACAGAGAGAGAGAGAGAGAGAGAGAGAGAGAGGGGAGGCAAGATAAGGTGGCAGAGGATTAGCAGAAGGGCGAAAGCGTGCGAGGAAGGGCACCACCACCTGATCTGGCGACGAAAATCTAAACGGTAAACAGCAGCTTACTACTATTTTTCTCTCGATCTCGCTCGCTTATAGCTCTCTATCTAACTGTAGAGCGCAACTACACAATGAGGGTCGTGGATGGGTGGGTGTTTGATTGGGTGTCTGGGTGGTTCGTTGGGTGGATAATGTTTTTGTGTGTGTACACTGGGGCGCGTGCAGCGTGGCGGGGGCGGGAACGCCCGAACGTACATATTGACCAAACCTGTGTATGCATGCATGCATGTACTCGTGATTGTAGGCGACGTTCGCCAGCTGGACATTGTTTAACGAACTGCTCGACGAGCCGTTCAGTCATTGAAACCATCATGACCGCTGCACAACAAGTAGAGAGTGGTCCCTTTAGCCTTTGATATTTATCCAGCTTTTCTCCCTTTCTGACTGGCTCGTTCGGTCATCGTTCGACGTGCAGAGATCGGAAGTTTGGTAAAACGTCGTGCACAGAAGGCCGAAAGAGGGACACCCATAGCTCTTGCAATTTTTTCGGAAACGACAAACCGCATTTTGTTATTGTGGTGTAAAGTTAACAATGCCATATCGTCAATTGAGAGGTCCTGACGTCATTTTGCTTATCGCCTTTGCTCTGATCGCCAGACAGCGCCATTCAAACGAGTTAATGGTTGTTGTTCAATGGTATCAACTTGTCTAATCACCGAATCGGCGCTATTACAATACAACATTTAGAAGATCGCCACTCAAAACCCTGAAACGAGTCTCTCTCTATCGTCATATAGCCACATTGTCGGTCACTGTCTGAGTCGAAAACACTTCCATTCAAAGTATATATGTATATATGCCAGTGACATCACTCAGCGACCTGACGTTGATAGTTATGTCTTGTTCCAGCCAAACAAGCATCAAGCTTATTATTGCAAATGATGGAACAACATGTCAGCGTAGTGGCGTTGGCAAACATGCCACTCTGATGATTCGTTATTAGGCGTTGTGGCTATTCATGTGCGTATCGGTGACATGCCTGTCTAATGAAGAGTGTCGCGGCTGGCTGCTCCGTTTAGCCGTTCGGGGCCGTTACGGTAGTATATCGGCGGAGAGCGGCAGAGCTAGAAAGAAGGTCGTTGCGAGAGTGCCATACGAGGCACAGAGCCTCCTTCTGTAGCAGGCTGAGTACCGTCGTCATGAACCGTCTTGGCTGTTTGTGTTCTGTCACTTTCGAAAAGGCAGACGAGTTCATCTTTTCAGGCAGCCCGAACGAAGCGCTGGGGTGACGATTGTCATCTGTCTACATGTCTGAACCTCTTCTGCCGCCCGCCGGTCTCGTTGTCTTCTCTATTCTCTGTATGGATGCGCGTAATGTGCGCACGTCTATGTGTGAGCGTGCACGTGTGACTCTCCCCCCTCTCTCGCTATCTCTCTCTCTCTCATCTGTGTCTGTGTATCCTCCAACACAAAACTCGAACGGGAAAAGGTTGAACACGAGGCGTGTGTGATCGCATAAGAGGAAAAAACAATTTCCATTTCTTCTCTCATTTGCTTACATATATATATATATATATATATATATATATAGAAGATCGGGTCTTCTAGTTTGCTCTGACCGATGATCTCAAATGATACGAGCATGGCAAAGGTAACGAGCAGCATTATAGATATGACAGGCTCTTATTTCATAATCGCCGGCTTGGCCAGCCATAGCTGGGTCTGTCTTCGACATCACAGTTGCTGCTGTTGTTATTATCGTTGTTGTTGTTGTTGCTGTTCTTGCTGTCTTCGGCGCGAACATTCACTTAGACTGAGCAGGCGTCCGTCTAGCCCATAGAGATTCGTATCCTTGTTCGCCCTGATTGGCTCCTTTTCCGAAGGTGACACAAAACGCACAGTCTCGATGATCTACGACACGGTCATCCGCAACACAATATGTACTGCATGACTGACACGAACGTCTGTTTCGTATTCGCTCCCTCGTCGTCGCCTTAGTACTCTCCCCAGTGCCGCTCTCTATAGGTGCTAGGTAGTGCGGCCGCTGCTTTCTGCGTGTTGTTGTTATTGTTGTTGCTGTTCTCTCACTGCCGTTGTTGTTGTTGCTGTTGCGGTTAATATTAGCGTCGTTATTATTGTTGCTGCTGTGTCAAACTTAAGCAAACGTAAGGACACTGTCAGACGCTGACGACCATTTAGCGTGATTCACGTAATCATTCGTAAACGAAGGAAAAGCCAACAAAAAAAACACGGACAGACGAGAAAGGCGTGTCTGCCGATCGACCTGACCTGCCTGGTGGTGTGGCACAGCCGCGACACAGCGCGTGAAAGTGAGCTGTTCTCACATGAATCATCACAGCTCAACGAGATGCCGAAACCGAGCTGAAAAGTGGCAAATCGTCAAAAACAAACAGACGCATAACACACACACACACGCTCACACAAAAGCAGAGAGCCAAAACCGAAAAACAAACAACAATATGAAAAGAAAAGAAGAGAAAGACGACGAGAGAATAGGAAGAAAGGCAAGGAAGCAAAGGAAAATAGCAGGAATCATGGAAACACAGCTGCCCGCACAGGCAGGCGCGCAGCCTTGAAAGCCTAACGAAAGAGCTGCCGCATTGAAGCAGTAGCAAGTGGCTCCAGCCAGCCACCAAACAAGTCATTCGCCACCCTCCAACGACGATTACGGCTTCTACGGCTGTAACTGTTATTACTACGAGTACTTCGAGTGCGTATGTGTATGACTGGCACAACAACCCGCTACTAGCCTAGCGATTGTGATGTCTCCACTTTCTGATAGATGGTGGAAAAAGTAAAGTCTTTAGTACTGCTATTGTTGTTGTTGCTACTAGGCGCCCGGCGGTGTCGCTGGAAATGGATCGCGGAAGAATCGCTGATGTTTTGCCACAGTTGACGACTATATATATATATATATATATATATATATTGTTTCAGACGTCTTAAAGGCTCCTATTAGATTGGTTGCTACTTAACGAAACTCACGCTGCTTTATCGTCTTCGAAATGGGAGGGGGGGGGGGGGGAGGCGTGAGACTAGCTAGTTAGTTTTAGGGATACGAAATAATCCAGAGTAGCGGAATGATCTGACGGATCGGTCCCGACGTGTCTGCCTCCCTTACAGTCGAGTTGTGACTTTGTTTCTTTTTACTCCAGTGGAAGTATTTCAACAATAGAAACATAAGCGTACACCAGCCCGTATCAGAAGCGGCCGTAGCTGCGAAAGTGTCTGCGGTACGATTTCGCATTCTCATCGCGTACCACAACACCACCAGTGCACACCGGGGTGATGATGTGATGATCGACGAGATGAGCATACGAACGGGTACTTGTTGGAAGGGTTGAACGTAAGCCGGCAGGCGACTAAGTCGTAAACTAGGTCTGGGAACGTCGAATGTTGGAATCGCTGGGAAAGTACGCATAGCCTTGCGGCCAATGGCATGCAATGCCAGATAACCACTGGCTAAATAGCTGGCGTTAGAAACTACTGTTCATCACTCTGGTACGCATCCGGAAATATCCAGAATCCCCCCGTAGATCAGATCCATCTCGATCCCACGCTACATATATAAATCTACACCTAATTTTATTCAAATCCGCCTACTGAGATTGTCATATTGTCAGTAGTCAATGCCGGACTAGTTCCTTGTTTGCAGATATTTTTAACGTTTGTGCTGTCCTACTAATACTGCAACATTTGTACGGCAATGTCGCGTGAAAATGATTAATGCGAGAGCAAAGTGCCTGCTTCGGGCTGCCACGGTGGTAGCCCTTTAGTAGAGCGCTGTTTGTAACTGACTGAACATGAATGGATCTTGTTGTTTATATCCCGTGTCACTGCGTATTTAGCCGGAATCGAGGTCGAGGTGTATCACGGCGAAGGTCGGGAATGCGTAAATTGCGGCGCGATCTCTACACCACTCTGGAGACGCGATGGAACGGGCCACTATCTATGCAATGCCTGCGGACTCTACAACAAGATGAACGGAGCACGACGGCCAATCGTCAAAACCCCTCGCCGACTGGTCAGTATCTATCAGCTCCTGGCTAAAGCCAAACGCATATTGCGATTACGTCGTTTTATATATATATATATATATATATATATATATATATATATAATGCGTTTCCATATCAAGGCAATTTATAAGAGAAAGCTTGGACGGTCTCAATATTGTGTTGGCCGATGCTGACACGTAGCTCGTTAGCAATAGATATTGACCGCCAAATGAATAGACGAAGCTATTTTTCAAGCGCTCATCTGTTCACTAGATAGACTAACAACAACAACTGTGATAGGGATAAGAAGCCTAAAAGTGCGTTATTGTGGCCGCTGGCACCGCTACTTTAGTGCTCACAGTTATACTCTCCAATACTTACTGGCTGCATTTTTCTGTGTTGCTCTTATTGTTCCGTTGGTCCTGCTGGGTGATGCGCGTTTCTACCTACTTCTATGTTCGTGTGTGTCTGTATGCGCGATGCGCATGGCTTTGCTGCAACCTGCTGGTGCTGTAATTCGATTGTGGTGGACTTTCGACAACGTTGTTGCCGCAACTGATTATTTGCGTCATACGCACGTGGTCTTCGGTGGCGATTTGTTTCTCTTCACTCTGTACCGGTCAACGGTTCGTCCGCACTAAAAGCAGTCGCCCTCACTTCAGTCGGCAAGCCGGCGTGCCGGCCTTACCTGTTCGAACTGTTCGACCACAAACACCTCACTCTGGCGACGCAACAACGTTGGAGAACCCGTCTGCAACGCGTGCGGCCTCTACTTCCGTCTACACGGGGTAAGTCATTACATTCGACTCACGTATGAGTTTGTTCGACAAGTTACACTTCGACCCACCTGGGTGGCTCGCATACGTCGACTACTCTCACGACGTCACACGTTCCGTGCATTTTATCGTAACAGGATGACAGATATAGCATGGCCAATATCTATCACCTTCTTACGATTGGTTTGCTTGCTAATTTTAGCTAAGAGTAGCTAGTCCTCGTTAGTCATATTAACAAGCCCTACAAAAACATACGTGTCCGGTGCTAAAGGGACGCACACGTTCCCACCGTTCTCCTCAAATGCCGAATTCGTTCGCAGAAATAAGCGCAATCATCATTGGTTCGCATACGAAATCGCCGCATGCCAACAATGGCTTAGTTCTAGCCACACGCATTTGATCAGCCCTTGTCGACCCGACCGTCAGGCTGGAAAGTAAATTCGCGAAGCAGCGCGAACAGTCACCAACGTTCATCCTTTTGTCGTCCTTCTCTTCTTGCCTCGACGAATAACAACCGTGATTTCGGCTTCCCGTTGTCAGTTTTTCTCCCTCCTTTCTCTTCCCACTCGATACTACTATTCTAAACGGTACCGGCGTGCTTAATTTTCCGCCTGTTAGGCCGAAGATAACAACCCCCCTCCCCCGGCTCTAATCGGAACTACAGCACCTCTGGCGGCAAACGGCCCTTTTTGTGTTGGACCTCCCCTATCTATGAAACCGAACGCGTGTAACAGTCTTAGGCGGGCGCCACATCAACAACAACTGACCAGAGTCGGGGGGGCTCAGTAGCGACGGGCCGATCTGACAGGCGGCATGTTCAAGCTATGAGGCTGTTTTGTTTGTCGTGGACAGAGTGATCCGGCTAACTCTAGGCTAGCTGTCACTGGCTAAGATGCGAGATCGGAGAGAAAGTACTTTGAGCCGGCGGCGGCGGCGGCGCAACGCTTTATCCGGCGAACAGGGAGCACCAAACGGCTCGTTTACAAATCGGCACAATAAATTCGTCATCCTCGCGCTAGATACAGCCGTTAAACCGAGACTGGCGTTCAAATTCAGATGAGGAAGTCGCGGAAAGTCAGCGCGCCTTGGCTGACTGAACTCATCAACGTCGTAGCTGAATGGAGTTTGCTGCTCTGGCTTTTCGGTGATGGAATTTAAGCATCCACCTCCACTAAGCCACACTGGCGCGAATAGGCTACACTACCGACACAACACACTACAACCAGCGCATTCAGGTACACACGCACATTCATAGACTTAAACACATACTCGTAGTACCAATGGTTAACAACGGTTAACAAAAAGACAACAATAACAACATCAAGCACGTTGGCGTGAAGCAATGAAAAGGGCAGCAACGACAACAAGAACAACAACAATCATGGTAGTAAAGACAACAGCGTTTACAGTAAACAAGAAAGAACAACACCAACAGTATTAGTAACAAACACACAGTAACAATAAAGCTTAAAATAATTTGAGGGCTCAGCTTTAACAACTTTTCCTCTGTAGGTCCATTGCCTTCCACGTAGTCGTAACCTCCGCAAACTGAAAAAAAAAAGAAAACGCCACTTAAACCTTAGCGAAACTACATTTTTTCGACCCACTTCGACACGATGTCCACCTTGTTAACATGGTCGGACTAAAGCGGTTACCGACGATGGCGACGACGACAGATAAATTGAATATTCCAGAGAAGGACACACAGGGCCGGCAAAGCGAACGAATGTTTAGGGAAAGCTGTTGAACTAGTTATTCAGAGGTGGTGGTAGATACTGCTACGATTTGCGATTACACCGTGCCGAACATGAATATAATAAGTTCATAATCATACGCGGTTGTGAGGAGTTCCTAACAGAATGACCACCGATCGGTCAAGAGCGCCTTTCCAGCTCTATATTTATATATATATATATATATATATATATGTATATATATATATATATATATATATATATATAAATATATATTTATATATGTATATATATATCTATATATAAATATATAGATATATTTATATATATATATATATATATATATATATATGTATATATATATATGTATATATATACATATATATATATATATATATATATATATATATATATATATTTTTTTTTTTTTAGCATTTCTAGACGCAGTAAAACCATGAAGCATCTTTATTTTAGTCCTGCAACCACAGCATATGTGGCTTGTAACCATTCGAAGTCCGTACAACCTGTAAACTGTTAACTCTTGCGTTAACATTGCATGTGACAACAAGATCAAACAGCGCCAATAACGACGGCAACGATAATAATAATACCAAAAAACAATACCTGACGACGATAAAAACGACAACAAACTAGAAATAAGAAAAACGCAAGCAAAGCTGCCGTTAGGGAAAAAAACAGTGACGGAGAACGAAGTTGATGACACCAAGTGTTCTTTAAACACACAAACTGGTGTAGTTGGCGCGATGGGTCGTGTATGGGACGACGAGCCTATGTATGTGCGGCAAAAGGGGATATGATTTCATGTAAAGGTGTGTTTGTGTGCCGCATCTAGACGAGAATCGTTCACATTCCCTACCGTGACTACGGCGGCTTAACGCCGTCGAATCGAGTGCGTGCGTATAAAGAGAGAGAGGGAGAGAGAGAGAGAGCGAGAGAGATAGAAAGAGGGGGGGGGGGGGGGTACAGTGGTAAGGCGACAGAAGGAAAAGACGACGAAAGAGCGATCGCTTGAAAAGTCAAAGCAAAACATATCGTGTGCGCACACATAGACGATACACATAGGCGCTTAGCTTAGTAGCAGGGCCGTCAATGACGATTGGCGAGTCTGGCTTGAATGACAGCCCTAAAGAGGCCTGCCTAGCTGCGCCCGCAAATGGCTCGCCGTACAGACATGGCTTTCCGTCCGCTTCAGTCGAAGCAACAGCAAACAGCTTAACGATCTGTGGTGACTTTCTGCGAGCTGCTTCTGTTGTTAATGCTGGTGCTGGTGCTGCTGCTGTTGCTGCGATGACGGACAACAGCAGTTTTTCTCGGGTTCGACTTCTTTGTCTCGTCAATGGTTAGCTGTTGTTTTGGTGTTGTTGTTGTTATTGTTGTTTTGTTGTTGTTGCTACTCCGCTTTGTTCATTGTTCGCCGCCCACTGGTCTTAATTGACTTGTACGAGGAAAAGCCGTGAACAGCTACTGATGATAGCAACACCAGCAAGAACCTCGAACGTTTTGCTACTCGTCCCAATTAAGCGAGTGTGTGTTCGGCTAGACACGCGTTCTGCTGCTGCTGCTGCTGCTGCGAGTCCACTCGACGAGATCACACGACTGAGAGTAACGAGCCGAATCTCGAAAGCATGAAATTGTCATGACGATGATGTGAATGAGTTTTACGATATGGGAGGATCCTACAGTCCAAACCAAACAACAACAACAACAACAACAACAACAACAACAACAGCAACAATAACAACACAAACAACTAGCAATGATATTTAGTGCATGACACATCTATGTTCAAGACGGGACGGCACGCAGCGCTAGGAGTCTACGAAATGGCACTTTATTACGAACTCTTCCAGGTTGCTCGTCCATTGACGATGAAGAAGGATACGATCCAGACGCGCAAGCGTAAGCCGAAATGTTCGCCCAACCAGGGTCACGGTCAGCCTCCGGTAGTTCCCGGCCATCCGGGCCACCACCATCATCATCATCATCATCCCGTGCAGCAGAATACGAAAAACGCTTCGGGACACGATCCCAATTCCGCTCTGTCAGTGCCGGGTCTCAGGGATGCAAACCTCTCAGCCGGTTAGTACACAATCCCATTTAGGCTCTATTAAAGAATATATATATATATATATATATATATAGAGAGAGAGAGAGAGAGTCTCATTATAGCGTACAGTAGCCACCTTGCAGCCTTGGCAGCTAACGGGGCCAACATTTGTTCCGTGAATGTGTTTGCAGCAGAGGTCAATTCACTTATGTCGCCCGCACCAAAGATGACGATACCCGGCGTGCAGGGCCTAGGACAAATTGCATTTCCGTCTTCATCGCAGGCTTTGCCCTTGTCGCAGACGGTGTCGTATCTGGGCAGTGGAAGTTCGCAGCCGGTCGCTATGAGCATGGGTATGGCCACAGGCGTAGCCAGACAAGCGAACATGCCTCCCAACGTCAGCGTGATGTCCACCTTATCTTCGCTCGGCGTAAGTAAGCCAGACATGTACAAATATATGCACACTTTGTTAGACATTCACACATATGTTTCGTCCTAAGATACACGGGGTATTATTGTTATGATTTACGCGTTTATGATTATACATATATTCTTCACTAAAAGCGCATGTCTTTTTTTGTTGCAGATGTTTAGTAATCCACTGGGCGGCTCGGCCTCGAGAGGCGTCTCCCCAGGCAACTTCATCATTGGCTCGCAAGCGTCAGATGACGCCGATAACAACTCGACTTCAGGACAGCATCCTTCGGCAGGCGCTGCTACCGCCGCGATGCTACAGTCGTAACGCCGGCGCGTTTCAGCCACTGCTATTGTTGACGGCGGGCGTCGTTGTTGTTGTTGTCAGTAGCGGGGTGCAATGGTCGATGGCACACCTCACCCTCTGTGGGTGAAGTTTGAGTACGGGGCGCATCATCTCAATCTCAAGCGGCTGCCATTTGATGGGCACAATATCGCCACTCCTCGTCCACTGCCACCACACTACTTTAGTCGCACGATAGTCTCACTACAGTCACAATGGTGTACGCAAGTTGTCCGACATCGGTGCGCAGAGGTCGAATGCGATCGATCAGCTGTGCTTAACAACCAAAAGGGCGTTTGGACAATGTGCCGCTATATATGTTTCTTTCGTAAGGTGTATCTCCATCTGCAAGAACGGCAGCTACACTACACAAGCAACACAAGCTGCTGTGATGTGACAACGGCGACGCAGTATTAACGGCACAACAACCAACAAACTAGAAGAGTCATCAACGTCAACGTGAACAAGCAGTTATCGAGCCATAGCCAACAGTAAACATGATGAAAACATATCACCTGAACGGGGCAGGACAACCGATGATGGCGATGATGCAGCTGCAGTTACCTGCTGACGCAGGAATAGGTAGTAGAAAAAAACACTACGAGGAGGAGGAGAAGGCAACAGCGGTGACGCGCTGGAGCACTGCGCGATCATCGCCTTCGTCGCCGGTGCGGGTCATCATCGGCACCATTTTAGCGTTCGTTATTCGTTCGGGTCGACTTCAATCTCGGTATTCAAACACATTTGCACACCCACCTAGGCATACATATATGCATGTGCTCGTCCTTCACCTCCTCTCTCCACCGCCTTCCCGTCTGGTTCTGCTCCTGCCCCCATTTCCATTCTCAACAGGCGGTGGTGGCAGTCGAAGCTCAACAGGCAACGATGATGAAGGTGAACAGACACAACTGTCCTCGTCACGGTAAAACTGTAGTTAATCGTAGCAGCTTTTTTACTGCCCGCTGAGTGGATATGGAGAATTATGATGATGCTGAGAAGAGAATCCTAGCCTCGGAATTGAGTGGATGAGCTCAACCCACCCAATTTTCTGGAGAAAACGTAACGACTGGGAGGGCAGCCGATATCGGCGAGAAAACTACTTTTAAGTCACCGTCGCTATCGAGCCAGCCATCAAGCATAACATAAAGCACCCCAGGTCGTTCAGCCTCAGGAAAGAGACTGAAAGCCAGTGGGCGGATAACCCCAGCCGGCGACATAGAGCGACCAGCTGTAACGGATGCAGTTCACTCATCTTGCACACGCATTACGCGGTAGGCACTGAGCTGCTCTTAGTATTGTTTTTTTTAGCGTTTTTCACCGTAGTTGCAAACCTCACACCAGTTAGTTTGGAAAAGGGGAAATGCTCGTTACTTTAAGTAGCTGAAATTCAAGTGCATCATGCGATTTTCATGATACGAACTGTGAGCAGCATGAACGATAACCGTATTTAATCGTTTATTAAGCACATGTTAGGAGACCTTTTACATTTCGAATGCCACTTTACACACTAGTGCCTTCTGGTGACAAGAGAAACCTCATGGTTTACGATTGTCCTCCTTTAAGGCATATTAAGCGTCTGACTTATATATAGATATAACAGGAGATATAATAAAAAATATAGATAGGATGATAGATGATAGAGTAGATCAGAGAATATAGAATAGAAGAGGAATATAGATAAATATATATGTTATATAGGAGAAGGAGAGGATAATATATATAGGATATAGATAGATAGTATATATATACCGATATATATACTATACATATACTCGATATGGTATATTATTATAAAATATACATACATATAGATACATTATATATATATTTTTATTATATATATCTATATATATATACCTACATGTTTTTCCTATGTAGGCAATCAAAAAACTGATTATTACCTATTTTTTTTCTAATTTTATAAACAATTGATATTACATTGATCTTGCTGAGTACACATTCATATTTTAAGTATTTCCTATATGTATAATAGTTAAAACAAGCATAATAACGGGTTTAAGTTTATATATAACTTTGTTTGTTCAATATATATATATATATATATATATATATAGAGAGAGAGAGAGAGAGAGAGAGAGAGGAAGAGGGAGAGTTGTACATAGATGAATATATGCACATGTCGTCTATACATATGTATATATTTTTCAATCCTATTTTCTTCTTTCCTCTTTCTCTCTCTCTATATGTCGAAACATACGCATGTGTGTATACATACACGTCTACGTTTATATATACATACATACGCATATTAACAACGGGCCGCTAAAAACGTGCAGTGTACTTTTGTGCATTCCAATGAATCAATTTTGCACGAAAACAAAGCTACAAAACACGCAGATGTCTTTAAAGGGGGCGCTAGCAACGTTAGCAAAAGTTGCGCTGATGAGAAGCTGTATTGGTATTCTATAATCGCATAAGTCTCGATTTGCTTTTTTTCCTTCTTTACGCGGCTGTCAAGGTAACAGTTGTACGAAATGTGTGCTACGTACACGATAAAAAGGGGCAGCGCACTTAATGGTAGCACTTGCTAGCGTGGCAGGCTATTTGTAAATTACCCAGAAACGATTTCGTGCCTGCAAAGATCGAAATATTTTAGGCCGATACAACGGGGAGGCAATAACAACACAGCTTATGTGAACAGAAGTGTGGTCTTGTTTGTTGTCCTTCGTTGTTTGTATACTTATTCTACGTGGTGGACGTAATTGCAGCTGCTAGACAACATCAACATTAGTAAACAAATACACGTACAAACGATTTCCGATAAGTTGTCATGGAGAGCAAACGTGTTTCTAACATAAGCATACGAGTGCCGTAGTATAGTGCGAACAGTTGCATTCGTGTATTGTTTCGATAACATATCTCAAGTTTGTTGTGAATACGATGTAAAGTTAGTGCGCTGACAGTACGTCTGCAAAGCAGCCATGTGCCAAAGAGAAATAACAAACATTGTGAACGTGCATCAAGCAACACGGTTCTGTGACAATATATCGCGAAATAAATAAGCAATAGGAGTGACTGCGTGTATGATTAGGTCAGTAATAAATAAATCTATAATGGTATAAACAAAACAAGTGTTGTTTTCCTTCTATAAATTAGTCAATCAACACTGGATGCAGTAGTAAATGCATTAATTTCCCACCTCACATCAACAGCTTTAGTTGATTTCACACTGCGCTTATATATATATATACAGGTAGTTCAATAAGTTCTTAGAATGAAAACCGAGAATTTTCCAAATCATGTTTTTAAATTTTTCTTATTCGATATACTCCCCGAGAAGCTCAATACACTTTTCCCACCGAGATTAAAGAGCTTTCATACCTCTTAAGTAGAATTCCGCGTCGTTAGACTGAAAATAGGCATTGACAGCAGCCTTAACCTCTTCATTGCTGGAAAAACGCTTTCCACCGAGACTATTCTTCAAATGTCCGAAGAGGAAATAATCAGAGGGGGCCAGGTCTGGAGAATAGGAGGGTTGTTCAATAAGTTCGAACCTCAGTTGGGCCAGTTTTGCCGATGGTTGCCGGGACTTGTGTGCAGGAGCATTGCCCTGGTGAAACGGGACAACCTTCTTCTGCAAAGCGGGCCGTTTCACGATGAGTTCTTGCTAACGGCAGTCCAACAGTCTTGCATAATATTCTCCTGTGATCGTTTTACAGCTCTCAAGGTAGTCGACCAGCATTATTCTACGTTGGTCTTAAAAAACTGTAGCCATCACCTTTCCGGTCAATGCCGTTATCCGCACCCTCTTCGGAGGTCCTTCATCAGGTGCACACCATTGGCAAGATGCTTCTTGGGTCTCGGGAGTGTAGTGATGAACCCGGCTTTCATCGACGGTCATGAATCTGCACCAAAAATCCGACAGATTGTTCGACATCTTGGCCAAATTTCGCTGTAAAGCCAAAACAGGCGCGTCTTTTTGGCCTTGGTTGAGCAAATGCGGCAGCCATTTTGCTCTAAGCTCTTTCATCTTCAAGTTTTCGTGTAGGATAAAATGCACACTGCCTAAACTAATCCCTAATGCCTCCGCTATTTCCTTAATGTTCATTCGCTTATCTGTGCCAAGAATTTTTTGCACTTTCTCTACGTTTTCCTCATCAGTTGCCGTTTTTTGGCCTCCTGGACGTAGTTCATCCTCGGTGCTCCTGCGACCTTTTTTTAACACATTAATCCAGTTGGAAACAGTGGCAAAACATGGCGCAGAGTCACTGTACGTCTCGTCTAACTCAATTTTTACTTGGGTCGCATTCCAACCTTTGAAATAAAAATGCTTGATAACCACTCGAAACTCTTTTTTCTCCATTTTTAAAAATCACGCCGATACGTTGCACGGGAAAAGCTATCAAACGAAATTGCAACGGCCAATCACCATATTATATTGAGTGCTAGCAGTCGAAAAGTTGCAGTTCCTATTAGCGGTGAAAGCGTGCCAAAATTCGATTTCTAAAAAGCTCATTCTAAGAACTTATTGAACTACCTGTATATATATATATATATATATATATATATATATATATATATATATATATATATATATTGAGACCGCTACACAAGAGACCGACTGGTTTCAACAACTACACAACACGTTCGATGGGGCACATTTTAAAAAAGCACACGAAACGCCCTTTGTACATTACTGGATTAAGGGTATGTCCTACCTATCTGGTAAGGAGTATTTAGACCAACTAAAGCTCAGGGTCAACGCACTACCAACGCGTGCCAGATTGGCCAGGGGACGCCCGGGCTACAACAAACGTTGTAGGCACGGGTGTCATGCGCCTGAGACGTTGGCTCATGTCGCTCAGGTGTGCGATACAACACACAAACAAACTATAAAGAGACATGGCGACATCTGTGATCGCGTGGCGCGTCTTCTCCGCGAGAGGGGTCATGAGGTGGTTCGTGAGCGAGTATTCCGTCGACGGGGCGCACCGGGTCTAAAGCCCGTCCTCGTAATAACAACACCTACCGAGGTCTGGGTTTTAGATACCGAGGCCCGAACAGGGACCTCGCAAAAGTGTGGCAGGACAAGTTCACCAAACATGACGTCGAGTTTCTAAGAGCGGCGCTCCCCGACCCGCAAGAACCTCACAGATTTGGATCCATCACTATCTCTATGAGTGGTGTATGGGACTCCGAATCTGCGAGTACGCTCTTGGGGCTCGGCGTCACGAAGAGGAATCTTATGGATCTTACCGTCTCAACGTTGCAAGAAACCTTGGGGATATTCCGCTCGCACCGGGTCCATAAGAGCGGGGGCCACCATCAAGCAAGGACACACACAGCTGATTCTTGTGACACCTTTTTACCACAATTTTTCATCAAGTAATCCTAAAACAGTAACGATGTGTGCGCTGTCGTGATAGAGCATACAACTTTTTACCCAGAGTTCAGGCCCGTCGGACAGTCTCGCGCAATATTCTTAAAATTCCGCGGTAGTATTCCTTACCCGATTGAACGAGATGCCAAACGATGATTCCTTTGTTGTCGAAAACGATCTGCTTTGTCTGAAATGCTTCTATTGATTCCCCCCTTGGAAGCCCCACTGGAAGCACCGGGCTTTAGCTCGTAACCATACATATCTCTATATGTATGGTTACATATATATACTCATATACTATATGTAACCATACATATCTCTATATGTATGGTTACATATATATACTCATATACTATATGTAACCATACATATCTCTATATGTATGGTTACATATATATACTCATATACTATATGTATGGTTACATATATATACTCATAATGCGTCTACTGTAATCACTCTCGGAGCAATCCAGAGACTTCGGCCACCACCTAAAGGTTTAATTCGGACATTTTCCCGACGGCCATTCATTTGCTGCAAATTCAACATTTTTAGAATGAACTTCCCCGCCAGACTTCTGACACAATTTATATCGATCAGGGCCGTTACAACTGATTCATATAATATCTAATTTCACAGCTATCTCCCTGCTAGTAATTCGGCGATTATTGAGTTAGATCTCACCAAGTTTTTAAACGTTCTCGTCTGTTATTGACGTCGAAGGCCTCCCCTAACTGGGTCATCGCCGATCTCTTCACGTGCGTCACGAAATTGACGGTACTACGTATACACAGTGTTTCGGGATACTGCTTGATTACTATAACCAGTTCGTAACATGTCGACTATTTTAGAGCATATAATTTGTTTTTTTTTACACAGACGTTGATGCAGATCCGATGCACCCCCATTTCCGGCCTAAAAATTACCGAATTTCGTATCATACAATAAACACCGCCACCGGTTACCGATGACAATTTGGCCTGTGTTTAGCGAATGAATGGTCTTTTTAAACAAAATAAACATATATATATAAAGCAGACTTTTTCACTAACACGACGGTGAGACGGGTTGTCTCTCAATCGTAGAATTTGCGGTCCTAGGTCGAGCAACAACACCAGTATCACAGGTTTTGTGTAATTTTACTCACACTCCGAAACAAAACTCTCAGAAAACCTGTTCCAATATACAAAAATTGGTTTAACGACCTCTCGTCGATCATATGATCAACGATCTTCAAAAATTTTTCGTACATAATTTTTCTTGGAACATCTGTTTTTAATTGCCTTAACCATGTGCTCGCAGATGTTGACCCACTTGAGTTACACGTTATCTACGGTTAGTTGGTTCAACTACTATCGAGCTCCACAAGACTCTATTTTCCTTTATGTTTCCACTGTTGCTAAAATTGTATACTTTTAAGGCAACAACCCTGGAAAGACGATAGCCTATACTAATGAGACAATGATCTTGTTTCGGATCGACGCAGCCAATATATAGATACTTAATTCGCCTTATCTAAAAGGAATGTTGAGATCTTCATTAAAAATGAGCCAGCTGCGAATACTAGTCAGGCTAACAGCTTGCTGTTTCAGCCTGCTTGAGGCTGCTTCAATTTTCAGGTAGTTTTTAACGCGCTAAAACTGGTTGGTTCTCGCGCGTACACGCTGACATGCTTCATAGGGCTCACGTAACCCAAAATGATGTTGCCAGTCTCAAAGCCATACGTGCTCATAGTAACCATGTTTGACTACAAAACTACTAAACTTTTTGCGGCCTTGTACTGGCGGATAAAACGTTCCCCTTACTACCTAAACGGGGAAAGCAGTTGAAAAGGCACTCGTAGTGCCTTGTTCATCATACGCGATATAAATCTAGCTCCAATTCCTTATTGTGTCGAGTGTCGCAGACCGCGCTGTTTAGTCGTTAAAGATGCCTCTCTCTCTCTCGTTTCTGTGTCGCCGCTTTTTGCACGAGAGTTAAAAATAGCTTGCGCTTGATTTTGACATAACACAACAATGACGGGTGGTTGCTGTTGCTATTGTACAGCTAAACAGCTGGCATGATAGAAATTGATTTGAGGGTTGTATGCACTTCTGTGTAGATGGTCAAATACGTCCACACGACCGCTACGTTGTTGCGTTGAGTGTATGTCATGTGCTGCTACGATGTTTTCACATTTTTGAAAGAGCTAGCTCACTTGTGCACTTTGTGTAGCAAGGCTTATGTGACGTGTCTACGATTTTGTATTGTTACTTTGAATACTATTGATGCCCTTCTGTGATTAATATATTAGATATTTCATTTAATATACACATTGTCCATATATATATATATATTACACATTGGTAGGGTTAAGTTAATAATTAATATAAGCTTTCCCTCTTTTAATGACATTCTGCCAACAAGCCAGCCTGTCTTTCGATACTTCTTTTGTAAAAGTCTTGTTTCTTAAAGACAAAAAAGTACCTCATCTTTGACATCTTGGGCGTGCTCGATTTGAATGTCTCCGGTTAAAACTTTTTAGAGAGGCCGGAATAAGTGATAGTCGGGAGGCAAAAGGCCGGGACAGTACGGTGTGTGCTCTATCGACTTCCCAGCCTAGGTAGGGTGTTGTTTTGAAGGCTGGTGCCACACAAATAGGGTCGTGCTTTGTCTCGGTGGAAAATTACCTCGTTTCTGTTTACAAGTTGTCGATGCGTGTGGGCCTATTTTTTTAGGATTCGTCGGAGTTTTTGGCAATAGAGGTGCGTGTTGCTCGTCTGGTTCCTTCTCAAAGTGGGCGATGTCTCTGATATTTTTCTTGTTAACGCTCCGACAACCACGTTTTAGAAGCTCGTAATTGGCTAAGTTGTTTATAATACGATAGGCACCGCCACTATAATCCCCACCTACAATATCCCACCTATAACACAACATAATCTTATTTAAATAGACGCTTAGACTGACTCAGGTCTTTCTTTGTTGCCATTTTTGCCTCCTTACATTTTCGTAAAAGGTATTTTTTTGTCGCAAGGTACCAAACGATCTAAGAGCGAAGCTTAGCGCTGGGGAGTGACAACAGAAGTGCAGACGCGCTCCGATTTGTTAGCCTTACTCAGTTTGTGTAGAATCCACCTACAAAGTTATTCAATCGAGAGCGTCCTGAGAATGATTGCTTGGACAACTTTAACATCTTCTGCGAGTTCACGAGTCGTGACCGTTCGAGTTTGCTTAACGCGCAGAACGTTCTCTTCCAGAAAAAGGATCGACCAGACCTTGATTCATCATTCAGATTAAAATCTTCACCCGGAACTTGGCAATCTATATTGGCAGGTCTGATTGTTGATTGAAAGGTCTCCAAAAATAGTAGAAAGGGCAGCGTTCAGTAAAGCAGAAATGTATCAACTCATCGTGTAAAATAGCATCTGTGATGAAATTAAAATGCAGACTTAGCTTAGACCTTCCTCCAAAACTTGTTGGGGATGACCCTCAGCCAAAATTTAACGTTCACGGGTTTGCCTTCGCATTGCTTCGGAAGAAAAACCTAGTAATATAAATGTGCAACGGTAGTGCTCGAACCTGTGCACCTAAGCGTCTCCTCCGGTCGCGGGGCGCACGGGAATGCGCCTGCCATTCCTCCAAGAATCCTCAAACCCGACAGCATTCCTCCAAGAATTCTCAACAACTTGCAAGCAATCTGATGCAGTAATTAAAAATATTATTGTGAACTCTGCTGCAATGAATTAGTTGTTATTGGCCTGAACAATAAGGCGTCGCGTGGCTCAGCATAGACCTAAAGGCCCACGCCTCGTATATGCATCTATGTCCTATGATGGCTGCTGCGTATTATAGCTGCCTTACAACTCGTTAAAACAAAATGTGTTTAGCTGACAATGTTAGTAGAATTCAGTTACTCTGTAAGCTTTATGCGGAAGTGTTACTGACCAGAAGCCACAAACTCTCTAATTGAAATCAAACTACGCCTGTCTAGTGAGTCGTGATGCGGATTCACTCGGTAATGATGGTGCCCGCTATTGCTGAATTCCACGGTAGTACTCCACGAAAGGCCAACTGCTACTAGGGCTGGATTTGCAAAAAGCAACCCGAACAAAGGCAATGGCTCCTGCAGCCCTAGAACAAGGAAACAATCCGAGCCAATCCGCTTGGCCCTGCTTGCCTCTAATATGATTATATTATTTGTTTGTGATGAGCAAATTAACGGAAGTGCCCACACAATCTGGAAGGAACAAAAGTTTATTTCGAAAAACCCAGAAACAGTCGCTGGAAGCTATAATCACCCCTATTAATCTCGAATTGCGTATACGGTCCCAGGAAAGCCCGGGGCACTTCCCAAGGGAAGAAAGAATGGCATCCTTCAAAAAATAAACACCTACCTGAATTTGAAGAGGGTCGTGGCGGAGGTAGGTGTTGAACCTTTTCTGTATTAAACCTAAGCACTTATACCCAGTATATATAAACGCGGCTACTAGGATAATAGACACCTAGCCACAAGATTCGCTATGTTTTAACTATGAGAATCTTGACAGATTTGATCTATAATATGCAAACAGCCCGATGCGCCTACGGATCTCTCCATGCCCACACCGTCGGCAGTCGCACTGCCTTCTTCAACCTCACGTGAAGAGATACTACGTAAGATAGATAAGACATTTAGCAGAAGTTCAGCTGCCGGCTTAGACTTCATACGACCCCGTCTGTTGCAGGACTTGTTGTCTGGTGCGCTGGGCAGCACGGCCAGTCGACTAGCGGACGCTATTGCTAAAGTAGTGCATGTACTCAGATGGGGCTCGCCCCCGTCTTGTCTTTTACCACTCATCTTTGGGGCAATAATGTTTGATTAATTAAAAGATGGCTCATTACGTCCAATCGCCTGTTCCTCGGTCATTCGCTGACTGGCGGCCAAAATCGGCTGCTGCGATAATAGGGAAACTATTTCAGCAACTCTTGGCCAGCATCAGCTAGGATTTGCTACCCCGGGGGTTACAGAGGTAGTAGTCCACTGTGCCCGTGCACTTTTGCAATAGCGCAAAGTGCCAACGGTGATCGTCAAGCTAGACTTCCGAAACGCCTTTAATAGCGTCCGGAGAGACCATTTGCTTCGAGCCGTCAAGTCGTGAGCACCATTACTGTTTCACCAGACGAACCTGGCCTCAGTACCATCCCACCTGGTTCAGAACCATCCCACCTGGTAATGCCCCACAGCGCTATGCTATCGCAGACAGGTCTTCAGCAGGGTGATTCCCTGGGTCCCCCACTTTTTTGCTTATGTATCGTGTTGTCGGAAGGCATTTCAAAGGCATTAGACAATCGAAGAGACAAACTTGACTTCGCGGCGGGCAGACTACCTCAATTGGGGGCCCACTGCGGCTTATTCCTTCTTAGATCTTGTTTTTCAGCCACGAGGTTAACACACCTGCTTAGGTTGCAACCTGTTTTTATCACGAGAGCTTTTACAGCCATTTAATGGACTTAGCTTAGACATTTTAGAGATCATACTAAATCTTAAGCTGACCGCTGCGGCAAGGGAACAGGTAATGCTCCCAGTTTCTTTAGGCGGCCTTGGTGTGCTCGACGCGGTCATGATGGCAGGACCTTCCAACCCTGTCCGCCGCCTGGGTCAATGACGACACCAGAAATGACCTAATGTCGTCATTGACCCAGGCGGCGGACAGGGTTAAAGCATTATTGGACAGTGATGGGTGGGACGCCTATAACGGTGAACTTCAAAGACGGACCGGCAAATTGTCGTTGTTATTTGATTCTCCTCCCGGCGATAGGGCTAACCAGGGCAATTGGACAATTCCTCTACAAGAAAAGCGACTAGCAAACCTGATTAATAGAGCGCCTTCTGTTGCTGATAAAGCCAGGCTTCGAGCTGTTAGTAGTCAAGGGGCTGGAACTTGGCTACACGCCCTACCATGTCCGCAAATTGGGACTCTGTTAGAAGACGAGACCACGCGCATAAGCGCAGGGCTGCGGCTTGGTGTTGACCTAGTCGAGCCCCACCGATGTCGTTGTGGTGATTTTGTGGACGCGTTGGCCCATCATGGCCTGCCATGCGCGTCAAGTGCAGGCCGACGCGCCTGCACTTGACGCGCTGTCGCGCACTTCGATCTGCCGGCTTCCCATGTGTTCTAGAGCCCCCAGGTCTATCGGGGGATGACAGAAAAAGGCCTGACGGCCTGACTTTGACGCCCTTCGAGCGTGGCCGCATGCTTGTTTGGGACGCAACTGTAACCGACTCATTAGCCCCTTCGATGGTCGGTGCAGATGCGGACCGAGCAGGTGATGCTTCCAGGTTAGCTGAGGCTAACAAATGCAGAAAATATTCCAGTGTAGATTATACGCACGAATTTTGTCCGTTGGCGTTCGAGACTATGGGAACTGCAGGCCCCCTTACGCTCAAACTGATTCAAAGCATAGGCAGAAGCCTTAATCTTTCGACAGTAGACTCGAGAACATCCGAATTCTTGCGTCAGAGGCTGTCGCTCGACATTCAACGAGGAAATGCAGCGTCTGTTCGGGGCACATTGTTGAACTGGGCTAACCCTGGGTTAGAGAACCCCTGGGTGATCACACGTTCGCGCGGAAACAATTGTCCACTCCAAAGTGCTAACATAGCAAAGTTATATAAATGCAAACAGATCATTCATGATTAAGACTGACAGTAATGGTTTATCGAACCGTTGGCCATTTAAGGTGTACTTTTAGAAACCTTATTTACTTGGCCAAGTATACGTATTAAAATATTAATCGGTTAGCTTATTTGGCCTCCCGCAACCTGTATAAAAAAAACCCACAGCCTCTCGCAACCTATATAAAACTGCGTGTGGAGAGGATGAGGTATCGCTAAAATTGATTAAGAATATTGGTACGCCAATGTACGAATACCTGGCGCGTGAGTTCAATAAGATTCCTGCTGGAGATAAGATCCCTCAAGAATGGTTAGCAGGGAGAGTCGCCTCCATACCAAAGCCGGGGGCTGAAAACACGAAATTGTTCAATCGCAGACCAATAACGGTAACAAGCGATGTGTACAGGATATTTGCTGCCATTCTTAGAGACAGGCTACAGGACGAGCTGGAGAAAATGATACTAATAGAACCATGACAGAGTGGTTTTAGAACAGGCAGGAGAATAGAGGATAATCTTTTCGTACTAACGGAAAGTATCTATTGGGCCAGATCTAGAGAACAGAACATAGTTGCAACATTCCTAGATATCCGACGAGCCTACGATACGGTCGATAGAAACACTCTTTGGAACAAGATGATGTGGATTAGAACAGGAATGATTCAGTATATTTAGAGAAATATATGACAGAAACAACATATTTGCACGAACCGGGCCAGACTCATCTGATTTCTACAGATTAACGAAATGATTTCGACAAAGATTCCCTGTTCTGTGTCACTGTTTGTACTGTACATTCAGGAGGTGGCACGACAGGTGTCTGAATCGAATCTTGGTTTTAAAATGGTATACGCTAGAGGTGATGAAATAATATCCCTCCGACCGTGTGCCCTGTTGTTTGCAGACGACATGGTGATTTTAGCGAAAGGTGCTGACCAAGTGCAAAAAATGTTAACAATATGCGGAGAAACGGCGAACATGACTGGGCAGGAATTCAATGAAAATAAATGTGCAAATGTAATATTTTCCGGGGATATCAGAGAAATGCCGCTACAGAAAAAAAATGCATACGAATACTTGGGGGTTATAATAGAAAACGGTCCAGATATTTTTAAAGCTGAGCATGCAATAAGAAAAGAATGAGCTGAGAATGGACAAAAGACTGTAAGAAAGAAGGCTTTGTGGAGTGGCAATAGATTCAGGGTGGCTAACGAGCTTTGGGAAAACATGTTTGGGCCAACAGTGACATACGCTAACGCTATTGTGAGTTTAGACGCAAGCATGAAAAACAGACTGGACACAATACAACGTGCAGTTGGCCGATATGCAATGCAATGTAGGTATACATGTGCAGCACAATTTATCGAAGGGGAATTCGTAGTGTCCAGCTTCGGGGCAAGGGAAGCCAAGCAAAGATATCTATAAGAGCAGATAATCAAAGATGTGAAGAAGAAAATTGACAAAACAGCCGAAGAAAGATGGAGATGGAGAGAAAGACATCCTTGCAATTGTACAGGCAACAAAAAAAGGAATATGGCCGAAATATATTATGTATCCGAACTCGCAAGCGTCCGGGCTGTTCGCTGGACTGTAGGGCCGGTGTGCTCAACACCCGACTGCTGGCGGCCAGATACTCGGAAATTGAGAGCGTTCGGTATGGAGCGTGTGATATAGAACAAGAATCCATCAAACATATCGTGCTAAAGTGCGACGAGCTATATATATATATATATATATATATATATAGAAAATATTCTTCTTCTAGCCAAACATCTATATATCTAGAAAATATTGTGATGATTTATTAATCATTTACAATACGTTTGCACACTCGACAGTGCTCGCCTTTATATATATAGAAAACATTACGATGATTTATTAATCATTTAAAATACATTTGCACACTCGGCAGTGCTCGCCTTTTTTGCGGGTCGGAAAGCGCCGCTCTTAGGAACTCGACGTCATATTTGGCGATCTTGTCCTGCCGCGCTTTTGCCAGGTCCCTGTTCGGGCCGCAAACCTCGGCATCTAAAGCCCAGATCGGCATCTAAAACACCTAGACCCAGTGCGCCCGGAATATATATATATATATGGTAAGAGCAAACTGCTCAGAGATCTACGTAGCTTTTATTGTTGTTTCCCGGTAGAGTCAGATACTGCATATAGAGGACTCGAGGAACTTGAGCTGTGGCAAAAATAGTAATCGTTGAGTACGTATCTAGACAGCGTCGAGTATATTCAGTTCGTTCTAATCTACACATGCCTCTCTACCAACAACGTTCTACTATGTATTCTAGCCTAGCGAATATGCGCTCTTCGTACTAATACGGTCAATAGAATCACTCTTTGGAGCAAGATGATAGAAGGTGGATTGGAACAGGATTGGGTCAGTATATAACGTTATTCTTACAACGTCTTGAACATTTGTAGAATATGTTATATATATATATATATATATATATATATATATATATATATATATATATATATATATATATATATATATATATATATCTACAGCAAACAGCCGATAACGCGTTTAAGCGGCTAACAAACTTTAAAATGTGCCACCTATCGCGTTCTATAAACAAACTTAATCTAATCATTACTACATGCCCCAAGTATCAATAATAAGTGCAAATATATATATATATATATATATATATATATATATATATATATATATATATATATATATATATATCAGTACTAAAAAAACATGTTTTATAACATCAAACTACTCAAATGTGGTGATTGCGCACGTTGTTTTAGTTTGAGCGTTGGATTACTTAACCCACGCCCAATGTAAACAAAAGGAAGTTACGTGCAGACATACCAGTAATGTTCTGTTTAATATGTTTCATATGTTTAGCTAAAGTCAGCGGCTATTAGCCTTCCAGGAACATGTCTTGAAGACGCTTATCGCGTAAAAGGTTCTGCATTGAAATGCGCTGGTCGAGGGTACCAGAATAGTGCACCTTCATTTGAAACTCTCGATGAAACTGGGAGTTTCGGCGAGCCATTTTGTTGTGGAAGTACTCGATATGGATGTAGCCGGCATTCGTCTGTAGTTGCAGCCGCCTCTTAAACTCTTCCCCCTTGCTTCGCACCAGGAATTCGTAGAACTGTTGCGAAATGTTCACCACCTCAGGAGGAGCTATAATCAAACACACGCACACAACAGACCCAATGCAAAACTAGGTTTAGTTGCTCTTACTCTACTTACCCAGAACTGCTTCATTAAAGAACACACAGTTTTACTAGCACTAAGTATTACTAACAAGCGTTTAGTTTGTCGTCAGAGATAGAACATCATGAGCGTATTTTCCACTGTTTGAGCTACACGCTACGAAACGGGTGTCCCCAACGTACCGTCAGTCTGAATGATATCTGTGCCACAGTGGTAACGGGTGTCGCAGGGCAGGCCAAGAAAGCACAGGTCCTTATTTGCTACTGCAATCATGTAGGCGCGTGTAGCTTCAAGACAGAGTGGCGACACCAAACACCATTGTTGAGCGTCCATCGGCGATACGTCTGCACCCATTTGCCTGTCCGAACTGCCACATCTTAGTCGAACACCGCCGTATGCCGAACGGTCTGCGTATCCGGCACAGAGGGCGGCCGCAAGTCGGCAGCTGGATGAGGAACACGCGAGGTGGCCACTACGACGCTGGTCAGGAGGTCCAGTCAACATAAATTGTGGACTAACGACCAGATAGCGCAGAAAGCGTACCACAAGCTCTCCTGTAAACGAAACCATCATTGTTACTGCGACAAGCTGCCACGGCTGCGATGCTTACTGGTGAGTTTCCTAAACAAGTTATCGGAGTTCTGTCGGAACGTGAGCCGAACATCTATCACAGCTAGGCACCCTGCAGCTAGGCAGTACTTGAATGACGCCCTCAAAACTTGCATCACATGGATACCCGTACCTTACATCTCCTAACTTATTAAATCACGTGCACACGCGACGTTTGTGTGGGTGTCGTACCTGTGGCGTTACTATAGCGTTCGAACGTTGGACTCATCATAGGCATTAACCATTATTATTATTATTAATAATAAGTAACTTGGTATCAACCTAGAGCACTCAATAGCACCATTACGAAACGGCCATCCAGACGTCAACGGACCCTACTTGTTAGAGGAGCACATAGTGGCTGAACATTGGGAACATTATGACCAGATAAGGAATGATAATGGTGACAACGATGATGACAGTACTCATTGTACTTCTCGCAAGCAGAGTGAAACTCACCGGCAGTTTCGTCGCCGGTCAACTGCTTGTGAGATGCGCCGCCGTCGTTGCCTGCCGACATGGTACTGGAAGTACAGGAGGTAGGAATCGTACTTGTAGTGGTAGTAGTAGTAGTAGTTGAAGTAACCCCAGTCGTGGCGGGGGTGTCGCGGTGCTGCAGAACGTCACCGGCCACCCACTCAAGGCAGGGATCGCACAGCAACGGCTCAGAGAGCGAACTGAGTCCCAGCCGCGATCGAATCACCCTCATAAGCCAGTGGCCGATATGACGCAGTGCGACTGCACGTGCCGGCGCTGACCCACATGGCGAGATGGCGGCGCTTTTCTTGCGGGCCGCCTCTGCAGCGTCCGAGGCAGACGCCTCGGACGTCGGGATCGAACCACGCTCGGCGGACGCCTGAGAATGATAGTAGTCGATCATGCTTGCGAGCATGTGGTCGTTCTCGGCGTTGACCTTCGGTGCTTGAAGAAAGCCCCGCGCTGAAACAATCATAATGATGTTGATGACGACGACAACGACAACGGCAGTAACAACGTGTTACTATTGAGCAGAATATCATACATGAGAGAGTTAAAACTTAAAGACAAAACTTGTTTTTAGAATCAACGGCAGCGACACACAAAGTAACAACAACAGCGAAAACAAACCTACTGCCAGCTCAAATATGTACATTAACAGTGAGCTTTCTTCTAGGCTAATCACCTGTGGTACATATCATCATGTCTGACTGCATCAAAAAGTAACGTATTTTGTATCATATCTACAGGTGTATGTATCGAATTTCGTCCACCTGTAGCGGCTTTGACGCCTAGTAGAAAAAGCGGAACATGCTTGTCGTAATTGCTGCGCAAAATTAACCTTACTCAATGCTTTCCGGATACCGTCGACAGTTGCATATATGAATAGCTTCGGGGCAGTGCCCGAGCTGTTTAAGGAGGTTTTTTATTCCCGTCGCTGCACATTTGTATGCAAGGGCTCCATCTTACGGAGCAATACAAGATGCTTCAGTGCAGAACGTGCACAGCAGTTCTGTGCACGTTAAATGTCGACTGAGAGTCAGCCCGCAAAAGTCAAGTTTTCAAGACATGCATACGTACAGACAAGCCATAGTCGAGCGTCCGCGATGACATTGCTGATGCACCAGGCAAAGCTGTAGAACATGGTGGACCTCTTCGAGCTGCCGAACTTTGCCTGAAGCCAGCAGCTCACGGAGCGGCCTCGATCGTCGCCGACGACCAGAGGCGTTAGGCCGTAGCAGACGCGAAACCACGCGCAGGCAAGACGAAACTGCTCACAGAGGACGTCATCGTGCGCCGACGCGCCAGACATCTTCGCAAGCTGGTGCGCCTGTTCGTGGAATAGCCGACGGGTGTCGGCCACCAGAGCTTGCCACTGACGCTCGATCAACGTCTCAATGTTGTCTTTCGTCAGTCCTGCCTGGAAGACCAATGAGCCCAACTCAGCTCAATCATAGACTAGATGTTTACGGCTGACAACGAGTCAACCTGATCACAGACAACAATGACGAACTCTACGTTCCTGCGCTCTACGTCCGCGCAGACCTCGCGGCCATCTTTTATTGATATGAGTATGAAATATGGTTCTACGTTTAGATAGATGATTTATGATTCGCTTGACATGTACAAGTAAATACAAATGTAGAGGCAGCATACGCAGGCGTAATATATATATATATATATATATATATATATATACCGCCGATTGAACCACCGCATAGCGGTACGATCACACAAAGTTTTAGTCCCGTCCGTAGTACAAATCGTTTCGGCTCAGGCTGTCACATTGATTTCTTGGTGGCAGGGAAAAACATAAAATTAGCTGAATATAGCTAAGCTAAATAATTAAGCAAATATATATATATATATATCATTCAACAAGTCAGATGGTGGTTATAAAGCTTAAAAAAATATTTTCTGTGCGACATCGATTCTTAGGCCAGTGATGTTCCAATTTTTATCTGTTCGAAAAAGTAGGAGTCTGACGACAATCAATTGAAGGTAAATTACTTCATCTAAGAGATAACCCACGCGTGTATATGTACACCAGGAGTCCAAAGCCAGTTTGACCAGACTTGAAAGGTTGTAGATTTCGTTAAAATTAGTAATTATTTCCAACGAGATAAGGGCAAAAATGTCTTATTTAAGAGTGACAGTAGAAATACTGATTTTTGTTATGCCGATGAGACTGACTAGATGATAAAATGCTAAGATATTGACCGTAGAAGCCAATAAATAAAAGATCACAGGAATTTGATTTTGCAAGCTTAGTGAATACGACAATTTGCTCTTTGCTATCTCAGAACGTGTTTTAATTGCAAAACTCTGTTACAAATGATAACGTCTTTGAAATGAATGATGACACTTTACAAAATAAGACCATTTACGTAGTCACATGGCCATATATGTAAAAGTGCAGAGAGTAACGATCTTGCCCCTCAGTATGACATATCAATATAGCCAAAAAAACATTCAACACATCAGTATTGCCGTTTCCTTGTATGGTGGCGGCTATAATTCATAGATCAATTAACATCCCCACACCTCTTCACTTCACAATGCCTGCCAATACCCTTATCTTGAATTCCCGCACAAAAGCACTCACAGATGGTAGATATCTTATGCAGCCGGATAGTACGCTCCAAATATGCGGCAGCCAATGCAATAGAGAATGGAACCAGAGTTACCTTGTATTTTGGGGTAGCCCACGAAAGGTTTTGTAGTCAAACGTGTGACACTCTAAGAATATATATCCGTCGGGAGAAGATATCACGAAATGCATCATTTTGTATCACCTGACACAATCGAAAATTGTCTCCCACCACCCCGAAGCAGGATATCATAACATAAAATAGATAAAAACCGGGCTTTGTAGATAGTCAAAAGTATTTTAATTGGGACCCCTATCTGCCTCAACCGTCGTAAAGCTGCAATAACGGCATATCATTTGGCATCAATAGATCTATGTAGAAATGCCAGGTTAAATGGTCATACAATAAAAAGTGTCAATACTACTAAAACGTTAGTGTTAGGGCCGAATTAAAATGGACGTGTCGTCAGCGAAAGCTACCGCCTTTTTCAGGTCATCGTGTTTAATTCTGAAGTATAAAGTTCAATAATATTAGAAAGCTTGTCTATTTTAGCCGAGTCAAGCCCATGCTGCCATAGGTGTGGTAGTGTTAAAACTGTCGATCGGTTCGAAGGCGTAATCAACTGCTGGACGCAAGACACATATCCCCTTTACCCTTGTATAATAATTCAAGTTTATTGACCAAATAGTAGGTATTATATTTTGTTACATTAGACGGTTTACAGAAACCGGATTGGAGCATTCAAGTAAATGATATGTTGTGCACTGATGGCCGCAACGTTGACAAGTGCATGATTCGTCAGCTTCATGGTGGCCAGGTCGAACACAAATTTTATGGTGAAAACCATGCATAGCAAATCGAAGGGTAATATGACGATTTGCCATATTGGGATCCTTCCACGTGTCCGAGCTGAGGGCAGGCGTCATAAAGAAGGCTGGATCGACATCAGCTAGTTTCGCCTCCCAACTCTGGATGTGCTGCCTAAATGCTTCAGTGTGAGGCAGGTTGAAGCTTCGCTGCAAAGTTTCTGTGAAGAGAGGTGTTCCAGCCGCCAGGTAGACAAGTCGGTTGCGGCTTGTTCTGTGGACACCCAGGGTACGCTTGAGGAATGCAGCTTTAAGTCTGTCGAGATCAGCGAGGTTCGCTGCGCTGAGGTACGGCCATATCACTTGTATTCCATACCCAGCTGTGGGGCCTATTTTTATATCAAATAGCTGCAAGGCTGCCTGTAACGACAGCCGCACTGGATTTTGAATACTGTGAAATGCCATAAAACCCTTACGGATTCTTTCTTTGATATGTCGCGTAAAACACAACCCAGTGGTTGTTAATTCGACGCCAAGGTAGGCGAAATGTTTTACGTACTCGACAGGGTTTCCTTGAAGGTGTAGCCCATCATCGCTAGCCAGCCGACCGCCTCCCCTGAATTTAATAGCCTTTGTTTTACTCACATCTGTAACCAGGCCATTAGCATTCACATACTTCTGCAGAGTTGCGAGCGCCTGCTGAGTGTGAAAACGGCTTCTGGAAAACAGGACCAAATCGTCGGCATAGAGCAACACTTTGACGAACTTGTGTCGTTTAGTTATTATTGATGGTAAATCCGAAACCAGAACAGAGAATAGGAGAGGACTGAGATTGTCCCCCTGAGCAACCCCTGTTGTTTGAACCAAAGGCTCGTGCTCAGACACTCCGTCATCGAGGACAACTGTGCCCTGTTGAAGGATTGAGGCAATCAGCTGAAGAAATGTGAGCGGTACTCCGAGATATGCCAGCTTAGCCACAATCAGTTTCCGCGACGCTGTGTCAAAGGCCGATTTAAAGTCTACAAAAACGGCGTAGAGCGGTAACCGTTTTTGTGAGAGATTTGCTCGAATCTCGCCGAGAAGCACGGAGCAAGCAATCATCGTCGACTTTCCCCTTCTAAATCCATGCTGCTCTTCCGGCAAGCCATCCACGTCGTCGAGAAACGCCTCCAGACGCTTAGTTAATATACTAGCTAAAAGCTTGTACACAGCACTTTTCTTCGCAATACCACGCCAAGATGACGGGGAGAGCGGGTTACCTTTCCCTTTCGGTATGACACTCAAAATAATTTCCCTCCAAGACGAGGGCAAGGATGCATATTCTTGTATCTTGTTGAATAGAGCGTGTATGGCGGGAACCAGCAACATAACTTGGTGCAGGTGTTCATTTTGCACTTGATCTGGACCTGGTGCTTTACGAGATTTTGAATTCAGTATGGCGTTGATAACATCATCTTTAGTTATCTCAGCCAAGATACCCTCTCGGGCTTGCATAGTCATCTCATCCCACACAGAAATAAGCTCAGGAACGTTTTCTGGGATGGTATTATCGATTGCGTACATCTGCCCAAAGTACGCTCTTAACTCCTTAGATGGGATAGGGCAAGCGACATTCCGGGATTCGCTTTTAATCCATTTATACGGTTGTTTCATGGCTTCCAGAATGAGACGATTTTCTTTATTCAGAGCATAGTCCCTTTTGGCTGACTTGATCATCTGTTTGTATGTCCTGTTGAGCCATTGATATAACGGCAACATAATGTCTAGTAATCGGGATAGAGTATAAGCTTGGACAACATAATGCTTAAATTTACGCAGCTCTGTGTTCATCCAAGGTACGCTGCGCCTGGATCGCTTTTCGCAGACGCTTTGTCGTATGACTGAAACAATTCGACTGGCGTACTCATCAACCGAAAACTCTTTGGGAGGCGGCAAGATTTCTCGGGAACATTGAACAAGACGATTAATGTCTAGCGACTTTGACCATTTTAATCTCCGTTGAACTAGAGGTTCCGCCGGCATCCGCGCACTGAGTCCAACCGGAAGATGCGATTTGGCTCCGAAAGCTGTTAGTTGCGACAGCACGCCGTGATACGTCACGGAGGTCTCTTCCATGTTGGTTGCAAATATATCGATCGTTGATCTACCCTGTGGTCCCACAAATGTATGCACATCCGGAGAGGTGACAAGCCACAGACCTCGATCATGTAAGGTGTTGATCAGCGATCTGCACCTACTATTGCTGGGTTTATCTATTGGGCAGTTTAAGTCACCACAGAGTAGAGTTGATTTTCGTAGATCAACTGAATCGAGCGACCGACACAGTTTATCAAGCAGATCTATTATTCTCTCCGCGGGACTTGAGTACATGGCAATGACATTACATTTATCGGTACTTAAAATGACACAGTTGTCATCATTATACTGAATTGTTACTTCACCAGATCTGCCATTGTACAAAACGGCTACGCCCCCACTTGGTCTTCCTGGTCCTGCTGCGTGTTGTGCCAGACACTCAGCAGTGTAAAATCCATTCACGTTTATGCTTTTTGTAGACCATGTCTCAGTTAAAATAACAATGTCAAACGCGGATAATTCTGCGTGCGGGAGAAGATCTAGACCTGTTTTGGCACCCTCGATATTCCACTGCATTATGTTTAATTCCAGCGTCTGCCTCGCACGGGAGGGCGCTGCAGTTGGAATGGGTACTGGCCCATGCCCATCCAGTAATTCTCGGATAGAGCAGCGAACGGATTGTATGAGAGGTAGGGGTTGGTCATCATTGGGGGAAACCCCAACAAATTACCCGGGTTACGCTCTCGATTATCATTACGATTGGTCCGAGTGATGTTCGGTCTACGTTGCTGCTGCCAGTGGCTGTTGTTGTTTTTAGCGTTCTGCCTGTTGATTCTGGTTTCTCTGTTATTAGTTTGTCGTTGCTGCACTTGAAGACTTTGTTTGCCATTACGAATCTGGCGGTTTGGCAGTTTCTTGACGTCGTTGCTAGCCGCTGACACTGCTGTCTGTTGTTTGTGAACCACTTTGTTGACGTTGGAGGTCTTCTTCGAAGTGCGCAGCAAGGACGGCAAGGGATTCTTCACTCCAACAAATTTACATGAATATCGCACTAGAACGTTCGCAATTTTATTCGCCGAAATCTCGTCGTATCTGAATACTTGAGATAATCCTGTTGCTGCCTGTATATTAGTTATGTCTAAAAACTTGGTCTGTACGCTAAACTTGTAAGCAAGGCTGGCAAGTCCGTTGTTGAAACGCTTACACTCTTGGCTGTAAACAGGAGTTGACACCAGGACAAGAGAGTGCCCAGGGTGTTTGTTTCTCGCCTCAACTAGGAAGCCTTCGTACAAAGCGAGCGCCTCGTCAGTTTCTAGTTTAATGCACTCTGCATGCCCTGCATGAATAACAACTTGTAGCGGGTCCGAGGTGTCACTCATGGCCTGCAATGTGTCAGTAAAAATCTGCTTGAGATCATTACTGAATGGTCGAAGTGAAATATGAAGATCTTTGAATTTCTTGAGTAGCGATAGTTGCTTCTGGCAACCATTAAGAAGCATATCCCCAATTATTATAGATCTTCTTATCGCCGGTTCCATTGTTTCCGGCGCTGTTGTAGATGCGAGTGTTGCCGGCGGTGCATTGCAATGCTGCTTGCAGGCATCCACTTCCCTGGTGAGAACGCACACTCGCTTGAATAGCCACGCTAAGACAGTGGATAGCTCTCCGTTTTGTGAGCTTTTTACGACAGAATCAATTACGGGCAGTAAGCCAGTGTCATTAAACTCTCCAACAGCTTTGCAAAGAGTGCATACCCAGTTCTCCCCTTCCCTGAGCTGAACGCCTGTACAGGTGAGGTGCACAATTCGCGCACAACTGCTACATGAAACATGCATCAGCCCTTGGGAAATTGGCTTAGAACAAACCGTACAATGTTTAGCCTCCATCCCGTTTCAATAGGCGCGACAAGCTTAGAGAGCAGACTGCGGAGGAGGGGCGGGAGAGGGTAGAAATAGAACAACAACAAAGCACAGAGTGGCCGGCAGGTGTCGTTGACGGCTTCACGCGTCAATCAAGTAGTATGATGTTGATGACGACGTTGTTGTTGTTCTTGTCGTCGTTGTCGTTGTTGCTGTTGCCGTTGTTGCTGTCGTCGCTGCCGTTGCAAATCGTAGCGCGGTTGGTTGTAAAGCTTGTGAAGAAGCTATTTAACAAGTGCTTGGGTGAAACGATGTTGGCTTTCAAGTTCAATGTTAAACCACAGATGTTGCTGAATCGATTACGAATTTTCGAACGATCGATTACAATCGTTTAATAGCAGTCTACCGCCAATGTAATGTGGAGGTGCCGTAGTTGGATGTCGGTTGCAGTAATTCGAGCACTAAAGAGATGATGTGTTGCACATTATATCCCAGGAACTGCTCACTGTCGTCTTTGGTCACCGTTGCTAAGAAAACACCACAATTACACAGGTATGACTTGCTTTAGACGGAGCTCGCAAGCGATGCGACTTGCTGGTTCAACAGCTGATCACCAACGACACCCTTGTATAATAGGACTTACGTTGGTAGATCTCCAACATCCAGACCACGACCTTCCGTTTATTAAGCAGTGTGAGGAAAAATGGGTGACCCTTACCCAGCGTTTCAGGACCATGCTAAACTCAGAGTGAAAGGGAGTGGGCAGCCCGAATAGACATATGGTGATTCGTTTTACAGTCCATAGAATTCACCATACACTCTGTCGAACTGAGGGCTTCCGCGAGCAAGTGCATTTGTAAGGTTATGTGCAATATATTATGGTAGTGAGTGCCACGCGATCGTTTTACTACATCATACATATAATTAGTAGTACACATATATATATGAGACCGGATTGCGTGAACAGCGGACGCGGCTATCGCTGTAGCTAGCAGCCGATAGTGGCAATTACGCAGTTACAACCGAACAGAAGAGGAGGTGTTTTGTTGTAGTTGAAATTTCCTACGAAATTTTCGAAAGCGTTTACTCTATCTAACTCCGTGCTAAAATGACTGATTTGAGGGGAGTTCTCATTTTTTGTTATCATTTGTCTGAAGCACATGAAATGCTTGTTGAAGCTTACGGCGAAAATGCTCTAGGTAGATCGCAGTATTTTGAGCGGTTTAAATAGTTCAACAGTGGCTACTTGATAGTGATATGATTACCGTCCCCCCGCTTTACGGTCTGTATCTGGCTGCCGCTAACGTTCTTTTTCTGTTAATACGGGACTCCATAGGAGTCCCGATATCTCTGCGACAGAGAGCATATTCGATGCCTTTTTATAGCTACATGACTGGCCGGTCATCACTTCACAGAATGTGCGTATGCAAGATAACGAGTTGAAGAACTGAGAAACAGAACATACCATTAAGTTCTGAAAAAGATTGCGGATGAAGAACATCCAACAAAGCGAAAGTAAACCAGTCGTAATAAAAAAAATTTGCAAAAATTGAGATTCCGTGTTGTCTCATTATTGAACATTTACGTCTAATATTTTGAACATATATATACTACTCTTGACTACATCCAAAGAAGATTGTCTAATTTCTTCAAAAATATGCCCCGTGGCACCCAAGTGTGAATTCCCTCGCTGTGTTTTCTGAATATCAGGAGAATGTACAACAGCTGACACCGGTAGGTGTTGAAATTGCTAAATTTAGTAATTCAGTAAGAATTTACTCAAATTGTAGTGCATACCTAATTTATGATTTTTACTTAATGATAGGAAACTAAAACTTTAAAAAAGTGAATTTGCTAGTCATAGTATATAGGAGTACAATACTTACAAGACTGTTGTCCGATAGCTTAGAAATATGACCAGTGATTACTTCACTTTCTGTCCGAATGCCGTGCTGATTTAGTAGATATCCAAGTCTGCGCGAGTACCTAAACAACGATACAGATGAGCACAATACATATATATATATATATATATATATATATATATGCCAATTTGAAAAGACCAAGGTGGTGAGCGATGCTACGGCACTTGTCTCTTACTTTGAAAAACAACTCGACGTACAACGTGTATATTCATAAGTAAATGTCCTTGCTACCTATAACGTGTACAAACAAAGATAGCGACTCACATTTCATAAGCAAGCGTTGCTTGAGGCATGCAGTCCTTCCAACCAGGCACTTCCCAATTTGTGAGTTGGTCCACGCCGGCACAGTTTAGGCGCACCTTGACGTCCTCGATCGCTAGAAGCTGCCGCACACTGCGATAGAGGTGACCCAATACCTTTCTCGACTCGTATGACGGTTTGTGATCGCCCTTCTCCATAAAGTCTGGATACTTAAGGGGTTTGTCGTCGCTCCTCATGTTTACCACACAGCCCGTCTTAACGGCATCCAGTGCTTGCGACACCTTCTTGACGAGATGAAGGCACTCCGGCGAAAGGAGACCCTTGGCGTCGGCAATCGCCAGATGCGCGTTCGAAAGCTGACCGACAACATCGTTCGAGATGTAGTGGCAAAAAAAACCGGTCTCATCGTCAATGAATTTTTTCGTCTGCTCCTCCTGAGTTTGGCTGACTCGGTCGACGTACGCGTAAGGCTGCGCGTTCTCCGGAAACAACAGCTCCGGGTCCCAAATCGCGATAAACTCGTCACCGTCTAAGTCCGAACCGGACATCTCGTAGGGCATCGGCCGTGGTCCCTTCGTTGAGAACACGATGCAATCGCGAATGTGTCGGAGTGCAGGCCGATCGACAGCCAATAGGCGACGTACATCGCCCGGATGGTAACAGGGACATTTGGTTACTACGACAGGCCCCTCCAGAATGCGTAGGCGGGACTCGATCATCTCATTAGGAATGAGGTCCGTGTTTGGGTGATATTCATCGCTGAGGTCCAGATCAGTCTCCTGCTGCACGAAAGGCCACTCCGAGTACTGGATGAACACCTCGCCGTACTCAAGTGTGTTGGTCTCATCGGCGACGCCGTATAGATTTCTGCCGAGGTTAGGGCGAACAGCAATGTGACTCTTGTCCTTGAGGCACCGTAGCTGGTGTTTCAGCGACTCAAACAATATATTCACACAGAAAGGATCGGCTACAAGAGGCCATCCGGTGCGCAGCATCCCCTCAAAGTGAATCTCAGATCTCCAACAGTGTTTACGAATAAAGGCTGCCGCGGCATTATTATTCGCAAAGGCATCGGTCAGCTCAAGCAGATGTGTCTGTTGCATTTCCAGAAAACGGTATATCGGTACACCAAGAAATTCGAGAATCGATATCAATGGACGGTTTAGAGTGACTGTCATCGGCCGAGAGCCTCGAATCACCTCAAGTGCCGTCGTAGACGAACACGGAAACTTGTTCATCGACGGCCGAAGATAGAGCGCGCGACCGGGGAGAGTCGAATCTAGACACAGCATACCCTTGTAGCCTTTGTAGCGAATCTGTATGGCTGAAGGACGCCACTTTAAGGCGCATGCCGACCAAACGTCTTCGAGTAGCTCGCGAGAAATTGTTCCACAGCCGTCCGTGAACACTAGCGGTTTACCACTTTTCGGATGTACAGCCACGTCAGGATAGGTTATGTCGGCCATATGATGCTCCTCGTTGGCAAGGATAACAAAGGCCGGCTGCGTCGACGAGAGACACTGGCCTTTGCGGGCCATCCGGGTAGCAACGTTTTGAATGCCGCGAAAGTCTCCCATCCACTTGCAAATGGCGCTTGCATCACGACCCCGCCTATCTCGAGCGTAAAACCATACACCGTGATCTCGAAGTTGAGATGACGATGCCGCAACAGGTTCATACAATCGTTCGCCCATCTGAAACGGCATAGACGTGCACAATAATATGCGTATCGCATGCGTGTTGATCATTGACCGCATAGCAAATCAGCACTTCACAGACCTCTAAAAGCAATTTTACAGACTCCATCCATAGCGGTGTGACGTACCTGCAAGCCGTTGCGCAGCAGCGGTTCAATAACGCTTTTTATAAACGTGCTCCGCTTCGAGAACGTAAGCTTTTGAAAATCGTCGTCCCGAAACGAAAGACGCAGAGCAAAATCGCTATCGAACTCTCGAAGAATACGATTTTCCATGTGGTGTTCAGGAGGCCGCGGGAGGATACGAAGGGGCGTGACGACAATCCGCCGAACAATACGCATACCGGGAAGCTTCAGCAGATCTGACCGTAGAAAGCGCATCATATCAATTCCTGTGAAGCCATCGAGTGTCGCCTGAACCGCCTCGGCTGTCACTCTAAACAGCAAAACAGCCAATCATCCACGTGCTACGACATTACCATATATGTGTAGGAATAAATAAAACAATATAAAACATGCGCAGACGGAATTAACCTTTACAGAACATGTCGATATGTGTCGACAGCATTTTTATAAGCGTGTTGTACACACTTGCCTGCGCCTGTCGCTTTGTTCAGCCAGAGTCTCGAGTGTACGTCGAAAGTCAAGAACCGTTCCCAACTCAACAGCGGCAAAGATATCCGTAAGCAAGGCTACCAGTCGACTTGACCCACCACTCCCGGCCGATTCGAGTTGCCGCAGCAAAGAAAGGACAGCCGTAATTTCCTCCTGACCGCGATACCACAACTGCTCAACCACCTGCTCGGCAATAGACACCAGACGAGTGCTTGCAATACAGTGAAAAGATGTCTTTGAACGCGTCATAGATATATGACTAGACAGGAAGTGCATTAAATAAAGAGCAACTTTTGCTGCGACAATAACTCGCCTGACTGTAATCATACATTATTGCGTACCAACTAATGGTGAAATAAACAAAATCTGTAAACCAAAATGCAACACAAATGTTCGATTTTGTTTTCCTTAATATTGACAAATTGAGTCATGCCGTTGACGCAACACGCCCCGACCTATTATGTGTCACGAGCGTGACATATCATGGGAACTATGTATCAGTTACTTGCTTGCTCCGACGGCCGTCGTTGCTAAACTACTAACCGTTTCTAAAAATTAGCCGATCCTTCTCAGGTTTACACCACTAATAACCCATGCCCTTATTTAAATAGATAATCTCAATTTGGCAAAAAAAGAACAAGGACAAAACGCGGCTAAATCGTTTTTAACGAACTTTGTCTACCACCTCTCAGTCTCGGAAAATAATCATAAGCTGATAAGTTCTAATCTTTTCCTAACTAAACTACCAAAATTAATAATACTACATTCCCAGATCAGCCTTTGATTAGGCATCAAGTAGTAGCATAGGTGTATTTAATACTCAATTAAGTACACCTGTTCTACTTTTGGAGTACCGTAGCACGAAAAGTGCTCTCATGTACACGCACACATATGTAAAAGAGTGGAAGAAAGAAGCGATTGTGGCAGCCATATCGATAGACGCACAAACAGCTTTTGACTTAGTGAATTAAAGTATATTTTGACTTAGTGAAAAAAGTAAATCGCGCGAAGAATTTGCCACTCCTGTCGAAGTGTTCAAAGCCGATTCCCGCTGAACGGTACATTCACATCAGAATTACACACGATACACCACTCCACACCAAAGAGATGTAGGTTATCACTTTTCCAAATGTACGTACATTTCCTACTAAGTACGAGTCAACTACTCTTGTCGTCCTTTGCCCATGGTATAAAATTTACAAAATAAATACTCTCACCAAGACAACATGCGGCTAAGGAGGTTATGAAGTGGCACGAGAAGCATGCACTGCGCATCAATGAGGTAAAGGCCAAAATTATAGTCTCTAGCTGAAACGAGACTTAAAACACACAATTCCACTTTAGGTTATATTTAGAGAAACAAAGGCTATTATACAAATGTTTAGCATTACGAACACAATTCTCACTAGCGGGATTATCATACGCTTTAGAAAACGGCACGTCTGACCCTTATCCCGAAGCCCGGTAAACCACAAGGAGACCCCCTCAGCGTATTGCCCTATAAGTATGCTCACCTGCCTATTTAAGGAAGCTGAGCATATTATCGATGGACGACTAGTTACAGAACTAGACGACAAGAAGGCGCTTTCGGAAAACCAGCATGGTTTTTGCGCCGGACACTCGACACATTCGACTATCAGCAGAGCTCTAAACATAGCTGAAACACATTGAAATTCACCGATAGCAAACTGGTTGCACTGTCTGGCTATCCTTATAGACGTCAAAAACGCATTGATTACGCTTTCGTGGGACGCTATAAACCAAGCAGTAAGGAACAAAGGCGTGTCTCCCTACCTATGATGTATCCTAGCGTCGTACCTAAAAGACCGAGCATCTAGATACGATGGCGTCGACTACGCAGTCACAGCCGGGGTTTCCTAAGAGTCTGTACTGAAAACAACCCTGTGTAGTATAACCTGCGATAAAGTACTTAGAGTACCGCAACCCCCGGAATTTTATTTCATTGCCTGCGCAGACGATCTGGAACTGACTGTTACTGCCCGTGATAAGGGTCTGCTCGAAGGAACAGCCAACGAAGCCCTGGCGGATATCCGACAACACCTCCACACGCAAAGTCTCGAACTGGCTTCACATAAAACGGAAGCAACTCTTTTTAACGATTTAAAGCGTTTTCCACGTAATATTTTTTTTAATTTACACCTGAAAGGCTACCTAGTAAGACCCACGCCCATGGCCAAGTACCTAGGAGTGGTCGTGGATAGGCCTCTCACAGAAGCACCTCATGTGCACTTTGCAGCAACAAAAAAAAAACAGTTAAAGCCTCAGCATAGCTACGGAAAATTCCCTACGGACCAGAGGAGCAACCGATTCCCGGCACCGTCTCTTAACATCAGTAATCGATAGCATCATGTTATACGTCGCATCCTTAATAAGAGCCAAAAACCTAGGGCGCTAAAAATAGCACAGGAAAGTCGCACTGCTTGCAGAGCAGCCATGCAAGTCATCTCCAAACAAATTCCCTAGGGACTAAGAGTTAACGAACTGGCATTAAGAAATCCCTTAATTAAAGATCGGACGGAGAGAAACACTAATTAGCGGAGTAGACAGCCTAAGCAAATGGAGCCAACAATGGAAAGTAAACCAGCCGGGCCATTCTAAATCATGAATACTGGATTATGGTAAGAAGATTCACAGAATCTGTCTCCGAGAGTGGCCAGGTAAAAAAATCTTGAGAAAACAGTAGTGCGGCCACCCCCAACAACGGGCAAAGAGGACAACTTGATTTTAGTGAGTCCCACACTACCGTGCCTTTAACAACGATGCCCATTGTGCATCACGCATTTTACCAGTTTACCTCTATAAAAAAAATATATATACATATATATGAATGTTTCAAAGTGACCCTCTATCCCTTTCTTCATTACAAGCATACTGAGCGCATCAGCCACATTATTAAATAAAGGGAAATTAATTATATCAACATTGAAACACTAAAATAATGTAAAATACTGTTGAGAGTTATTATCAAGATCCATAAGGTGCTATTCATGTATTTAATTGTAAATAGCATTGCCCGTTGTGCTTAGCCAAACAGGTCTACGCCACACAATTTCAAATCATGCAAATAGATATAATAAAAGCAATGCTTAATTTTAGACGCAACTAAATAGAAGTTAAACATCTCTGTAAGTTAAGAAGAAAAGTACACATAAAAGTGAGCTCCGAGTACTGTCCTACAAACTTTTCAATTTATTTCGCAGCATATTATCCACCAAATGGTAACAGGACCGTAATAGTCAATAGTTGAAGACTTCTACAGCTATGGCTACAAAACCAACTCACCAAATCGGGTTATGGCAAATATATGGAACCAACTTCACGCAATATCACGTAAAATACCGGCTCTCGCGTATAAACGCCATCTAAACAAAGTTATAAATCTGCAAACGGTGAAAAGTTATTAAAAAGCAGGCATGTTAACAATTCTTAACAATTATATTTGCGACAGACCCGGACGTTTCCTATATATATATATATGATGCTGTAATAGAACACAATAGTGAAAGTAGTAAATGAAATGAATAACCTCGTCGCTCCAGCTGAGGATACAGTTGAGGGCGTACTGGCAGTCAAACGTTGAAAGTGCCCTGATTAGCTGCGAGCGGGCCTGTTCACGCTGCAGAAACGGTAAGCGGATGGTTTTAATGCTGCAGAACGCTACCGAAGCGCCGCTCATCGACAGCTTGTAGATGAACCGTTCGAGTAGCTTGATAAGCCCGCCCGATTTATGGTTCCTGATCGATATCTGTAGCGTGAGACACGAACCCAGTTGATGGCCATCCCACTGAACAGGGGCACAGTCAACGGTGCGTTCGCCCGCGCACACCTCTTCGAGACGACAGCCGAACACTGACGTGTCGGAGTTCGTTTCATGCACCGTCTCATGGCTATCGCCAGCGGCTTCGTTGGGGCTGCGAACTCGAGGCCGCTCGTCATCGAGCAGCTGGTTGCAATGGCATTTTGCGCACTCCGAAGCCGACCTTCGAGAGCCGCTAGTGCGACTGTTCTGTCTCTGCACGTGTTCAGCGATATTCAGCGTCCATGCCTGTGGTAACTACAGTACGTACAAATTCATTAGCTAGCGGCGTACGAGTGACGACAACGATGCTGTTGCTGTTCCAATCAGAAATAGACGGTACATTTGTGGATGTACCGCATACGTGTTTACTAGTACCGGTATGCCGGTGATGTACAATTACATAAAATTAGAACTTGCTTTTTCTTTGGGTACAAAGAGAGAGACACGCGAGAGGTATGCATTTGTTCTTACCTTTGGGGCACAATTAACGGAACGGAGGAAACACAATAAATGTAGCCGGCCCAATGTACCTGGCAAAAACTTTATACCAAACGTAACCACAAGCACGCACATAATCTGCCGAAAGTGCTTAAGAGAAAGTCTTGCGACAAACCACAGTGAATGCTTGCGATCAGATATACCCGCAATCGTACAATCAACCATGTGCGATAAATCAGTAGCTGCGCATTAACGTTTTCACATAAAACAAAACGTTTTTGGCAACCACTTTACTCCATCTCACAAGACGCATCTATAATCTGCTTGCGAATCTGATTCTTCGTATGAAGTAGCAAGTTAGAGAAATAGCGAGGCCTAAGCGAGCAATATCATAACAAATGCTACCCGTTTTGCATAAACTTATGTGAGAGGTTTTGTGCTTCTTATTGAAGCTTGTTAATATACCGGCTTCTCTATGACTAACAAAGGACAAAGGCTTACTCACATATTGCAAAAATATCAAATGCAAGGAAGGCTTTCTTACCAGGAAATAGATATCGCCTTAGATATTGTCTATTTAATTGGCCATGACCGATAGCGGTCGACTAATATCAGGTATCTATACCGATATCACCTTACCTAAACAAAAAACCTTAAGTATCAATTTAAACAAGACTTGTCCTGGACTTGTGCCCACGACTTGTCAATAGCAAGACGATGGCTTACCACAAGCCACCTTGTTCGTTTTAACAAAGTTGACTCTTTTTGTGGTACAGCTGATGTACATGCGACGACTTATCAAATCAAACACTTTGTCCTTTCCCAACGGGACTAATACACTACAGCATTACTAATACTCGAACTACGTTAAACAATGTTTAAGGCAATTATGTAAACAAAGAAGATGTTATTGCCCACATACTATTATTGACAAGGGTGATTATGTAAACAAAGATAATATAGACATGTACGGCTCATAGACGCCTTGGCAATCAATGCATTGTCATTTCGGTGGTCTAAGTTGTTACAAAGACGTATGTAACATTGCATCACCAGTGCCGCTACTGGGATGTTACGTAGACAAAAAGCATCCAAATTATAGTTGTTGTTATTGTTTGAACCCGTTGCCAACTGTGATCATGATTGATACCATCTTAAGATGGAGCGTGAAGTCAGCCTCCATGACGTGCCGCCTTCTTGAGCCAATCTTTCGTAGTGCAACGAGACATGACTTGACCGCAGAGTAACCCATCGTCAGTCGCAGAGCGATCTCGGGCATTTCGCGTTCGCCACTCGCCGACGCTCGGCGGCATCCGGACACACCATCGAAAGAATCGGCGGCGCATGAATGCGCGCGGTGAAACTGCTGCTGTTGCTGATCCTGATAATGTCGATATGAGTGGAAATCACGGCGTTGACTCGACGATGTTGTCGGGCCAAAAATATTCGCTTTTGCATTCAAGGCTGCGCTATCCGAGCTTCCTCCTCCGTCCTCGCTGTAGCCTTCGTCCCCGCTCACACTCTCGCTCGGCGGTAGAAGATAGATGTGTATTCGCTGCATCGAGTGGTCCAGCCGAAGAATCACATTGTTGAACCGGTGGCGCTCACACATCACTGAAGGCTCTGAATGGCAGATAGAAAAAAACATAGTTCATTTATGCTATCATCCTATTAGTATCTATACATGGGGACCTGGTAATGTTTTCGCCGTTTATATGATATAATATAACATAACATAAAAGTCACAGCTGTGAGCTCTGGTGCTTGTGTGAAGGATCAAACAAGTGTAGCCAAGTCTCGTTACCAATAGCGAATCTCGAGAACAAAGAGGACCAGACTTTGTCGAATTTTATCAGAAATTCCCGAGTCAGAAAGACCCACACCTCTTTTTCGATCCACAATAGGTCACGAAGAACTTACCTTAAATTAAAAATGTTTTTAAAGAGGTTGTTATTAAGTCTAGACCTTCCTCCATCCCCTACGGGCTTGGAACTCACCGTGAGGTATATTTTCAATGCATCGAGGACCGGACATGTTGAGATATCTAGGGTTTCCCCAAGAGTCCTTGTGGCAGCATGGCCGCTGACTCTCAGCGATATGATTTATCATCTATTCTCAATAAGCATCGCTCCAAGAAAAATCGATCAAAAACAGGGATCGAACCGGCGTCACCCCGGTAGATGACAACCCCGGCTAGCGCACTAGTCCCGCACTAAACCACGCCGCCACCTAGCAGATTTTTTATGAGTCCGTGGTGGCCGTGCAGGATCCTATGGAGAGACTTGGCATTATAGCTCAAAGTCTCTTCTAGAAAGTGAGTTCCGGTCAATCACAGCTTTCACACGAGACACATTTTTTAGGCCGTTATTGATCTTGGATCTTGGATCTTGACGAACCCCTCACGGGGTTCGTCGTACAGACAAAAGGTCCAGTTCGAATTTTTGCCTACCATATGATACACACTTCCCAGGGATAGGGCTTTATCCCAAATGGTCAGCCAAAGCCGAAACACCCTATTAGACTTAATCCTTGCTGGAATTTGATTAGAATCGAACTCAATCGTAACCCAAACATCAACAAATATGACGTCCTCCGCCACTAGATAATATTTATAACTCACTCTTAATTACGTGGGAAAGAACAAAAGCTTTCCCAGGTCCCAAGTTATATATTCAGATAACATGGTCTGCTTTCGCAGTAATGCTGAATCTGATACTATCACTTTGCGCAAGTTACGTTACTGTAGACGGTTCAGAAGTGGATTGTCTAGAGTAACGCCGGCAACCAATCTTAAAATACCAGATGCTCTTTGTATTTTTTATAAACAATGAGGGTAGCTGTTTCTCTCGATCGACGTTTCTTTGAGCGATGCTTATTGAGAATAGATGATAGACCATACCGCTGAGAGTCAGCGGCCATGCTGCCACAAGGACTGTTGGGGAAACCCTAGATATCTCAACATGTCCGGCCCTTGATGCATTAAAGATATACCTCACTTCCAAGCCCGTGGGAGACGGAGGAAGGCCTAGAATTAAAAACAACCTCCCTAAAAAATGTTTTTAATTCTAGGTAAGTTCCTCGTAACTTGTTCTAGGTAAGTTCCTCGTGACCAAACAGCAAACAAAGCAGCAACACAGCAAACAATGCTTCGCAAAAACTGATTCGCCGTACTCCAGACAGACCACAACAATGGCTGAAGATCCTGATTAAAAACGTGCGCTCGCTTCCATCAGGGTGTCTACTGAAGTGAAGATCACTAGCTGACTGAACATTCGGACTGACTAGTCTGATGCCAGTGTGATCTGTATCGCTATCAACTTTATATGTAGCTATCTGTGTCATACATTCCAGCCTGACTACGCATCTTATCTTACTCTGTGATTTCTTATTTCACGCGTATTTCATTGTAAATCGTTGTTTAGAAATTTTAATGCCACCAAGTGGCCTGGCATCCCCAGGATTCAACGGCTGTATCTAGTAGTCGGCTTTCTATACTACTTCTAGTCTTTCTATAGGTTTGGTTATCAAAGCGGTGCCAGGCTGGGTATAGCGACGGGTCTTAAAACCTCTGATCTTGTTTCGTACCGAATCTCCAGTATCGAAGATCTCCTTTGTAAATATCGAACCTAGTGATAGCGTATTGCTTAGTGGTTGCAAGGGTTTTCCCCCATTATACGGCTAACTCTTGTTATAGCAATTGTGTTGCCCTTTTCCTGCGGTACTTAACTGTTGGTACTCTAAGCCATAGGGTGATTACATTATGGTGCAATATATGATATATTTCTGTCATAGGGCTATCTGTCCTACTACCTATAGAATATATAAGAAAAAAAGTTACATCCGGATAGTTTACTTACCGATAAGGTTGCCGAAGGCAACGCTTACCATACTGGAATCTCCAAGTTGATGGTAGCGCTCCCATCGGGCCTGATACCTTTCTGCGTCTACAATGCGCAGGTGCCACGCAAAATCTGCAGCACACCAAGCCAGCTGCAGTTCGGTCACGCAGGGAGCGCTCACCCATACCGAAAAGGTCACCTGCACGGCCACACACAAATAAATAAATGCTCGTTGAACGTGCACACCGTTTGTCAAGGTACCCTGCAAAGGCGGAATGCGTTAATTCAATTCGGTTTGCGTAAGCAGACAGCTCACTCACAATAGAACAAAAACACATCGTCATCATTGCGATGGCCGGCGGAACATGGGTCCAGAATATGACCGAAGAGCAACTGTTTTATAAGATCCAAGTCTATCGATGTGCCGTTTAGCGATCAAATTCAATATGAGTCTCCACTCTATGCGTCGGATAATCATCGAAAAACTGAGCTACAAGTCTTACACGTTCAAAGTCAGGCAGATGTTGTTTGAGACCGCAAAAATCAAGAGGATGGTTTGCTGCCATCTCATCCTCACGTCTTTGAGACACGAAAAACGGCGGGACATTCTCCATTTTTCTCCGACGAAAAAATCTTCACCATTGACCAAAAACATAACCCGAAAAATGACCGGTGGTTCGCAAAGCACCCTGAGGATGTACCAATCGTGCATAGAACTAAACATCCTGCCAATGTGCACGTCCTAAGTGTTGTGTCGAATGAAGGAGACGCGATGTCCCCGCACCTTTTAACAAACACGAAACCGTAACGAAATAAGTGTATTTAGGTGTTCTGCGAAGGTTGGTAAAACCATGGATTGATAGAGTGTCCAATGGAAGACAACATGTCTTTCAAAAAGACGGCGCTCTCGACCACACCAGCAACCTCGTTCAGGATTGGCTCCGGGACAACAAGACGATGTGGTCCCCTAGCAGTCCAGACTTGAATCCCCTGCACTTCTGTGTATGGGGCGCTGTTGAGCGAGAGTTTAACAAGTTTCGACATGCAAACACAGAAGCGCTACGCAGAGCCATTGTCAAATCTTTTAAGAATCTCAATCTGGCAACTTTGATGAAGGCCTGTGGGCGCTTAGTGTGAGGATGGAAAGTGTAATTGCTGCTAAAAGAAGCTACATTAAAGAAACGTGCTCCTTAGGAGTGTCCGTAACGGCACGTAAACAAATATCACCCAATTACTGCTTTAATTTAGATATAAATAGCGAAACGGGCAATAACACTTAGTCCGGATTTATCAGTACAGCGACAGGCGCTCCCTAATAAAATCGGCCGCTCTTTTATCTCCGCTGGCTAGAGTTAGCCGCTGTCGACGTTTTCCAGTAAACCGCGAGTGAATGAGGCTAAAACCTCTTATGGTTGCCGATGTTCTAGTACTTCCTCACGTTGCTAGCCTCGGCCAGAGCTGAAACATGGCCTACACTGGCTGCGCCAATTGGACATGAAAAGAGCTAATTAGTTAGAAACTGCTTCGTTCAAAACCAGCATGCTCTTGAGTAACGTTAAAGGCAGAACATCAAGACCCTTTACCCAGCCAAGATGCCACTGGATCTTCTGGAGCTTATCTAGTCTTTTTGGCCTTGTGCCCTTCTCGCCTGCCTGCGCTGATGATACAAGACAAACCGTGGTGCTCGTCCGGCCGGACGACGTCTTCGCAGATGGAGGTGTGGGCGTTCACCAGGTCTGCCCCCAAACGGCAGACGGAGGTGTGAGCGTCCACCAGGTCTGTTTCAAACGGCAAACGAAGGTGTAAGCGTTCACCATGTCTACCCCGAAACAAACTCCGGTCGTAATACTCAACGACTCATCATCTAGCAGGACGTTCCATCTCGCAAATTTCGTTGTTCACCTACACTTCGTTACGGCGCTTGGTGTATTTTATTAATGTGAACCTTATATACGGAAGCTTAGCTATGCCAATAAGCCTAGCGGGTGTGTATTGTGACTATCACGTGTCCGCTTCGTCTAGGCTAGGCCGAGACCACTTCAGAAGAGTGCCAAGAACGGAGGCTGCGTTTCCACGTTGCATGTCAAGATCCAGACGTTGTTTAAAAAAGGACGACGATCTGTTATCACCGGTTGACATATTTAACATAGTGCCGACTTTGCAGATCAGCTGTCTGGCCTGAACACCAGGAGCACCCAAGGTCTCAAACGCAAGAGACCAGAATTCGTGGGGTTACCCAATTGATGAGTATTTTCTTAGCTTGTTGGTCTCCGCAAGGTGGGTTGCATAACCAGCTTCGGATGCGCCGCCAACGACCATAGAAGGTGCTAGGGAGTCGGTAACGGTTGCATCCCAAACCAGCATTTTGCCTCACTCGAATGGTGTAAGTGTCATCCCATCTGGACGCCTGCCGTACTCCGCACAGAGGCCCGGGGGTTCAAGGATGCACGGACGACCGCATGACCTAAGGGCTCTGCTGAAGGTCTCATTGATAGCGGCATGTGTAGGGCGTCGGCTTGCGCTAATGATACACGATAGGCCGTGACGTCTCAGTTTGTCGACGGGGTGACCACATTGACATCGATGAGGGCTTACTAGGTCTGTCCCTAGTCGTAAGCCTACTGCTTGCTATGCGAATCGTCTCGTCGTCAAGAAGGGTACCTATGAATGCACTGGGAAGCGCGTGTAACCAGGCGCCTGAATCCTTGGCGGACACGGCATTTAGGCGAGCTCTGGTCGTGTCGTCGGCAGCTTCATTAAAGAGACGTCGTTGTACCTCAGCGTGCAAAAGGGCGTTCTAGTCACGTTGGGATAGTACGTTGTCAGGCCTGCCTCCGCACCGGGCCTCAAGATTCTCCTGAAGCTGGGCTAAGCGGCTTCTAAACTGGCCGACTCCTGGTGTATCTGAAAAGGGGATTGCCCTGTTTTCTGCGCTTAGCATTGATGAGACTATGGCAGGACCGGCCAGGGACGAGCAGTAATGCCTGTTGCCGTGCGCTAGGTGGTAGAGATGCCTCCCACGGCTTCGATGTAATGCCAAAGTAATACCGAGCCTGAGGGGGTGGGGAGGAATCCGGGTTTAGTGGGTTTGCGAGTCTCACACAAGTCACGCAGGCTGCTAGTGGCGCATGTGCATCATGCATTCCCGAAACCTCCCAGAAAAAAAAGGTGGTAGAGATGTGTTTAGCAGGGCTTCGAGGGTCGACAGTGTCAACTCGTTGAGCGTTTGCAAGTCTTCGGCCCGATTAGATAGGTCAGTTCCTCGAAGAAGATGTATGAGTCTTGAGGAAGAGAAAGAAGACCTGAGTAAGAAGAGTCCCCGATGGGCTCCTAGAAGAGGAAGCGACGCGAGCGGCGGCATTTTCCAGCTTTAATCTCCAACGCTCGATTGCTGCTGTAAGCCCTTCGGGACAAAGTGGCACACCTAGTAGCTCCAGATCGTCCTTGGCGGTCACCTTGCAGCCGGGCAGGAGGTCTTGGAGTAACTGTATATCATTAGAAGCCTCATGGGTAGAGCCAAGGATGCACACTTCGCACTTGGCAGGATTTAACTCTAACCCAGATGTTACGCCAAAGTTAAGGGTCCGTCGAATGTCCTCGGCTACCTTAAAGGAATCTACCAGATCCTTGATTCCCAGACAAAACAGGGGTGGTGCTAAGGGGTCCCCCTGCTGCAATTCGGTAGAGAACGAAATCACATGCTCAGACAGAATCAGGTGGGAAGAATGCCGATATGCCAGCCCGACGTGGTGTGATGAGGGGCGTGGATGCAACGACCTTCAACAGGTGATCGCGTCTCATACTGTGAAAAGCGTTTCTAAAATCGACAAGAACCCCTGGAGGTTCGCGCGAATTGAGGAAGGCAAGGGTTGCGTGAATGGCTACCTCGGTCCCACCCGGCGTCGCAAATCCCAACTAATGTGCACCAGTTGCGTGAGAAATAACGGCTTTGTTGTGGTTGCATCCGATTTTTGCGGCGAGCCTGCGTAGTGTAGACGAACACGCAATTGGACGTACCGACCCGCTCTTTTCTTAAGGGCAAATAGTATTGCGCCAAATATCAACGGTTGGAGGCAAGAAGGGGGGTTACCCCAAAGTAGAATGTCTACAACCTTTGCCAATACGGAGAGCAGGTTAGCGGCCACGTCTTCGAGGGACGGGGAAAGAAGGTCCATTAATAACCGCGGTCTCATGAAGTCAAGCCCTGCGGCGGAGCTCTTGGAGAAGCTTTTAATAGCCACCTGAATATCCTCCTTTGATGTGACATAGGGCATAGGGGTTCTGGTCAGTGTCGGCCATTCTAGGTCCTCGGGAGGCAATGGGTGTTGCTCTTGCAAGGCCTGCATACGGTCAATTCCGGGCGTTTTCGTATCTGTGAACACGATGAGTCTAGCGCCGCCAGAAACATCTCCTTCAGATAGTTTGATAATTGACTGGCACACGGTATCATTCCTGAATGGTTTGGGACTCGATACGCGAGAACGGGAAGTGGCAATCACATTTGACAGGCGCATATCTCGCGAAAAATCGCGAAGATTGTTGCGTATTATGACTGCGAGGGAGCGTCGTTGCAGGCGCGGGGGAGTCGAAAGACCACGGGAGCAAAAAAAATACTATATCATTCAGCAGCTTCAGCCACGTGTCTCCCGACTGACTTTGGTACTGTTCGAACCAGCCTAGTAACAGCTTGAATATCCTCCAAAATTTGTGCCGATTGCAAACGGGGGGGGGGGGGGCTCAGAGGTCGTCGGCATTGGGGAAGAAGTGTCAGTGGCGGTCGCGTGTTTAGCTGATATGTGTCTTGTTAGGCCACGCCGCGTGTACCGACCATCGCATAGTGAACATTTAACAGTAGATAGAGTAGCGCTTGACGCTTCTCCGCCATGAGCTGAGCGAATATAGTCATTCGTGGTTGTACGATTCGTCGTAGGTTGTCTACTAACGGTAGCAGCTGTAACAGCGGCTCCAAAAACGCAAATTTGCAACTGCTCTGTGGCGACTTGATTCTAATCGAGGTTATAAAGCCTGTGAGGAGGATGCCATCGATATTGACTATAGCGTGTTGCCTAGACCTGTGGTGGAAGGCTGCCACGCTTATCTCTGAAAGGATAATCGCATAGGGTAATCCTAGGCCACCCAACCGGAAGGGATTAAGGCTCGTTGGGGGGCGTCCGCGGATAGGCTGAGGTTTAACAACGCCTCCACCGTAGCAAGCAAGCAGTAGTTAAGTCGTCGCTTAAATCACGAGCGAACAGTCAGGATGTTATCTTTCTCCTATGTGGATGCCATGACTCACAACTGCACAGAAACAGCTGCTTAGACACCGTCACCTAAGTGCCATAAGCTAAGAAAGCACCCGAAGGAATCGACTAAGTCCTTGATAGCCAGACAGAACAGCGGCTGCACCCCACATGCTTCCTAAAGTCAGGTTTAACCACAAGCGTGGCTTCGGAGCACGACTACAGAAATGAGTGAGTCAAATGCATCGCGGCTTCGCACCTCCGGTGCCGCACACTCAAGCTAATGTTCACTGGGAGAACTTGAGACTCTGTCTTGCTCTAAAAAACACAGACTTTCAACATGCGATGGTCTTCTCAAAGCCATCCTTCTTCTTGAGGGCAAAAAGTCGGGTCCCCGAAAATGAACGGTCGCCACTCGGAAGAAGATCAACGGGCTTGGTCAGAGCAGTTGCAAACCGGTTGGCGGCAGTCCCTAGGGCGGAAGACAGCAGATCTTGCAAACGGCGTGGTCCAATGAAGCCGAGGCTTGCACATGAGCTACGCGAAAAAGTTGTCATGGCAGACCAAACATTGTCACCCGATGTGGTTGACGTTAAGAAAGCCTGAGGAGGATCGGGCCAGGCTAACACTACCGACGCGGGGGAGGGTTCTTCTTGTGTGCCAGCGCCTCTTTCTAGATTAAAACCCTGGCCGCCGCAGAAATATTGCTTTCTGAAAGCTTGGTAATATCCAGCTGGTCACCCGCTCTCGGTGGCGTAGGTTTGGAGTTGGGCTAGTACAATCGTTATTAGTTTCCCGTTATCGTTTCAGTAAAGTCACGGAGGCTTTTCAGTAATGCACGGTCGTGGTTTCCACTATCGGGGAGGCAGAAAATAATTGGCGCGAAGGAAACAAGAGAAAAACAAGCCAAGTCGTCATTGTCCTCTACGACCGAGCACAGTATCTTGATGAACTTTCAGCTACCTGTCTACTAAGTTCTGCTGTCGGCGTGGTCGATCACCACTATAATTAATTGCTCGCGTGAGGCAGTGACCTTCTCGTTTCGCGAAATCACTTTGGTGAACCCCCAGGGATCCACAAGCCTGCATGGTCCGCTGGTTGTCTCTGCGATTCCAGACGCGTTGCCTTCAGCCAACACAACGATACGATAGCACATCACTAGCGTCGTCGTTGCCGGTGACAGCGTACTCCATTTCATCTTCGAGCATGAACGATTCAGCTACCTATGCCGTAGCGCAGTCAGCTTCGGCCGTATTGCTTTCAATACAGGCGATGACCGCCTTCAATCATGAGACGTTCAGCAAATCAGGTGGCCTATCCTGACCGGAGATCACCAACCTTGGTGACATTCCTGTGCCGCAACGGGCCTCGGAAAAAACGTGCAGACTCGGAAACTAAACCTACGAACCTGCTAGGTAGTATTTGATGATGCAGTGCTACAAGGCTACGACGAGCAAGTCTACTGCGAAACTACTAGTACTATTAGGCTGTCGTTAACCGGCCAGCTACAACCGCAGCTTCCGCCGCAGCTCAATGTACATCTCCCCCCCTTAAATGACGCTAGCAAATCGAACACTGATGGCTACCAAATCTCGAAGACGATTCAAGAGGTACAAAATCAAAGTGTCTCCGAGCGTTTACCGTCTACCAATCGAGCATTCACAAAGCCTGAAAGATGCAATGATCACCAGTCAAGTCGAAGTCAAAACCTGACAAAGCAATTTCTCTCCCATACAGAATAACTAAAATATGAACATGCGTGTGTGCAAGTGTTAAAATATGCATTATATTCCATGTTTTTGAAACAACAGTCATCTATATTAATTCACATTCTCTTTTAAAACAGTTATTTTATAAATATCAAAACAACATATATATATATATATATATATATACATATATATAGTACATACTGAAATTCCATAGCCAAGGAGAACGCAGGTTAAGTTCGCTTGTTCTATCGAACTGCTTGCGCGTTCCCGGAAGTTTTGATAATTTTCGTCCATCTCGAAGTGTCCATTAAACTCAGCTCTGATAATCCAAGGTTGTTGATCGAGAAACATTTGAATCTTCCGAACGCAAGAATGAATCCATGACGAGGGCGACGAGGTTGAAGACGAATTATTGCTCCCATTTTGAGCTTTACTTGACCCCTCCGGTTTTCGGGCCGGGAGGCTGATAGCGAGCTCCAGACGATGAGCCCTGCAATTATGAAACAACCGAGGTGCGCGAACGCTTAAAGGGATGACTCAAATGCTAAATTTCAACGTATACAATTTAAAGTTTAACTGCATGACACTAAATAATAACTAAATAATAAACAGCCGTGATAATCATGAACATGTTAGCGGGTTGCGGATCGGCAGTGAAAACCATCACAGTTAAAATGCCAAATCATTGCGAAATAAACCGAGCAAGGTGGCTTAGTGGCAAAGCCTTTGCCTTGCATTCGGGAGGACTGGGTTCGGGACCCAGACCGGCCACTCTTAAATTGGTTTGCATGGTTTCCAATTTAGACAAGGTAAATGCCGGAGTGGAGTAAACTTTGCCGTGACATGAAAAATCCGTAAACGGGCAATTGCCTTACGGGAAATCTAAAAAAAAATGGTCTTACGTGGAAATACTTCAGATCATCGGAAAAGTGTCGATCATCACATTGGATTGTCCTTCCCTAAGGAAAATATAACTTGTGCGACAGAAATCATGTTGTGGTGAGAAAGTTCATCCGACAACAAATCCGATGAACCTCCAAGTTATAGTCTACCTACAATTACCTTTTGCAACTATGTACGTAAAAAAATCCCCAAGAATTGGTCACAAATAAACCCTGGTCAATTAGCTATCTTATAGCTGCATCGATTTGCCTGCATTGATTAAACAGCTAAACAAATTGAGTACGCGTGTCCTCAGCTCATCTCCTTAATACATTTTAAGCTCTAGTTACTTCATAGACTTACTGAGCAAGCGCTCACCATAAAACGAAAAGTGGCAGTTTTGCATAATAATAATAATAACTAGAGAGAGACGATTCGATCCTTTCTATTTGCAAGTGAAGCCGGTTTAGACGGCCGACGTTCTCGACATCTTTGGGGCGCGCTTAGCCAGACGATTCCATCTTCAGAGCGTCTACTGGAAGCGCTGGGCATTTTTATGGCTAGATTACTCAATGGGGCTTTGCCATCGTCCTGCCAACCCGTTTTCTACTGTGCAGGTTTAACTGCCCTCCGAAAGAAGGATAATTCCATTAGGCCCATATCGATAGACCATATCAATCATATTTATTTCACTCAATAATAACACTCATAAATACTTGTTGTCCTGCCGTACGACAGGACAACAAGTATTTATGTTTAATAAAAACATGAACTATTTTGTACATACTCTATTTGAGTGAAATAAATATGATTGATTGATAAAAATATTGATAGACCATAGAGATCGCGATGTCTATGAACAAACGGGCCATCGTTGCTGCGGTTTCACCTCATCAAATGGGTGCTGCCTATAGAGGAGATGCAAAGACTACTGTACACTCTACACGCGCTTTTCTGGAAACAAAAAGTCCGACAAAAGTACTAGTCAAACTAGACTTCCGAAACGCGTTCAACACAATAAGAAGGGACAGCATTTTCGACAATGTAAAGAGAAAAGCTCAACGATTCTATCCGACGATATAGCAGGGTTATATAGAACAGAGCTGGTCACCATTGGGTTCTGCCTCGACATTTCTGATCTGGTATCAAACCTACAGAGCCCTTTTAATGTCTGGGACCTAAGCGTTGTCTTAGGAGGTCCCGCAATGTCGTGGCGAGGGATTTGCAGACTATATTGAACTTCGAGGAACCGGGAGGACTGACCCTCAACGCGGCCGAAGGCGAGGTTTTGGCTGTCGCAGATACCCCTCAAGATCAAGCGCAAGCTATACAAGCACTTCTTGAAATATATTTTGTAAGTCAGTGTAACCTAGATGTTCTAGGTTCTCTCTAATGCCCAAAGGAATTCCACACGCTTTCGATGCTAAACGAGAGACCCTGTTAAAGATGGTGGTTCTGTGCCGATAAAGACACAGTCTTGGTTCACCAAGATTTGTCTACACGCTACGAACATGTCAGACTCTAAAATATATGGAAGGTCTTGCAGTTTACGACGAGATCACCAGAGACATTCTAAGCGAGATACTAAACATTAACTTAGAAAGAAACATGTGGGAGACGCTAGCCTTCCTATCGGGAAACGGAGGTCTTGGAATAAGAAGAGCCACAGATCCCGGCCCTCTGAGAGAGCACGTAAGTCAAACTCTTCTTGACGCTTACAAAACTAAGAAGTCTGCACAAGATCTAATGAATAGCCTAACATAAACAAGAGAGCCTGCCGTCTTTCTAGCGTCTCAACATCCCTTCAAGCGCTACCCTACAATTTGGCACGTCAACTTGGCACGTTAACTTGGCACCATGCTGGACCCAAACTGATGTCAGCCCTTAAGATAGGCGCCCCCGACTGCCAGCCCTTCTCATGTCTGCGGCCAACCTGTTGACTCTGACGGTCTACACCAGTTAAGCTGTCTGAAAAGTCCCTGAAGAATTACAAGACACGTTGAACTCAGCGCCATAGTGATAAGAGCTTTTAGAAGGGCACTCAGGAGACTCAGGCCAATCACCACACGTACAAAGAAAATTCTAAAATATATAGAAAAACGAATAGAAGACGTCATCGGCAATCGACGCTAACCCATGGGTTTGAAACAGACGATGTCTTTGGCCGTTTGTAGAGGAAACGTGGCATCTATCATAGGCGCCATGACTTGACAGAGAGCGAGCAGAGCAGAATGAATATGGCATAAAAACCTCAGAATAATAATAATAATAATAATAATAATAATAATAATAATAATAATAATAATAATAATAATAATAATAATAATAATAATAATAATAATAATAGTAGAAGTAGTTTACAGGGTACGGAATCCTTCACAAAAGATTGTTTTGATTACAAAAATTAAATGCGGATCTTCACAAGAACCCCACTCCACATGTCACTGCCAACCGGACAGGAACTGAGGTTAAGTTAAATAGATGAAAACAATACTTTAGGGACATATCGGGTGCCAAAACAGCATGGCAGCGTGGCAAAAGATGTAAAATACAAGCAGATCCGACAAATTAGTTCACCTACTTGAGTGCAGTGCTATTTTTATGCTATCCGTGACAAGCGGAACCTCTTGGAAATCAGGGAAGAAGGCAATTCATGTTGTGCCTCTGAACAAAGAGGTCTAGGGCTGACCCCGGAAATTATATATATATATATATATATATATATATATATATAATATATAAAATATATCGAGTATATATTTTATCTCGAATATTATTTAGATAATCAATCTGATATGGAAATAAATGATGTATTAATTGTTACATATTAATCTTTATGTGAGAGGTATTACGCTGTTGTATTCCTCCCCCCTGGCGCGACTTAAATATACCAGTGCAGACCTTGACCTTCAATTAACAAAGCGTTATTTAAAACTACTATGTTTAAACAATCCATTTGACGCCTTCTAATACCCCTGGCCAGAATATCCCGTAGTGAAAGAACGTTTTATGTATTTCAAGTGCAAATTGATAGTCGCTGACCGCAATCTTCAGTGCCGCTATCGTCCGCCTGCAATACGTTACTAAATGATCTGAATTCCTTGTGCAAGTATTGTCAATCAAACTGTTCGATGCAGATGACACCGACTTTACTTTATTTTTTAATAATACAAAAGTTGATAACTTTACATACGCCTTGCATTAAGTCAGTAGGGATATCGTGCCAATTTTATTAACATGACACATAGTGAAATTTGCGAAAGCCAAGGTACCAATATAAAGGCAAAAGTCTAATAGCGTCACAAATATGCACGTATAATATATTTCTCTCCTTCGGTTTAATATATTTCTCTCCTTCCGGAAGATCGTTCTTTCCTGCTTTGATTGGTATTGTTGACTGCATGTAGTGCACATAAGATGACGATAGTTTTTCGTGTGCTCTGCTTTTGTCGACGCTTAGATCAGAAAAGTACATCTCAACAATATGCAGGTTCAAGGAAGACAGCTCCGTACATTTCTTAAGGTTCATAAGAATTCCGTAAAAATATTTGCATATACTAAAAGAGAAACGCCCCGATTGACTACTGAACAGAAAAAGGCATCGCCAACGGTATTAACGGACGTATCAAATTCGACACACAAGTAAGTATCAAATGAAGTGCCGAACTCTCTTTTCTATTCACGTGTCTGTCGTAGGGTCTGCCGGATCGGAATGTGGGATCACAGTCCATATCGACTCGTCAGAAGTGAAAAGTATTGAACCATTTTAGGCCTAAACAAAAACAATGCATGACGTATCAAAGGACAGAACACATTGTGTGGACCACTGTGTTAAATTGCGACTGTGTTCGTTTGTGTGGCTTCCAGAAGACGTCAGGAGGAGACGTCTTCGTCCTCACTTCTTACGTGTTGCTATGAGATCCAAATCGGCCGTTCGTTGAAGTTTGAGGCTGTGACTGCTGACTGTTTGAGTTTAGCTCTGTTGTGGTCTTCATTATGAAGTGGCAACACTCTCCCACTGCTGTGATTAGAGTATCAGTGGATATGACGCTCAGATCATGATCTGATTACATTCAGATGAATAACACCTTCGATTAGAAAGATAACAGCAACAACACTAATAACAGCAACTATCACAACACTCACTAGCACTCTAAATTGACAAAAAAAGCTGCTGCTTGATACGACAACAAGAGCATCAGTAATAATTGTTGACCAACTCGCTAAACGTGAACGATGTTATTAATCGCGTGTCAATACACGATTTGAAAAAAAATATGCGTGTGCCGGATACATAAATTGAAAAATTAACTAATAAGGAGAAACGTCTATAAATGTACATTTAAATAACGACGTTTGGGAATAAGGACATTTGAAAATAACTTCTTAGTGAGTTAAAAAAATGCATGTGTATGTTAATGCTGCATTTTATCGATTGATAAAATTTGTACCCAAGTGATTGTGGGCTTGACTGAGGTCTATTAAGGTTTAATTCGGATTAAGTGGCTTAAGTCGACTTTCTTGCGTGATCGGTCGGTGATCATTTGGATGAAGGACGTTGAGACTTTGTCGCGAAAGCTATGGCCGTCTTCCGCAGGCTGACATGCTTTATTTGGTTGAGACATGTATCGGTTGGTGAACGTTGGGACCATTGTGTATGTTGATGTTTTGCGCATACGCTGTGGCCGTTGGACGTACTCGATTAGGACTGATTTGAATTGCGCCGTGATGCGTATACAGTGTAATGCGTGGTTGGACCATAGCCGTACTGGCCAAAGGGGGGAAAACTTCGTCATAATATGGTATTTATTTATTTTTAATTGTAGTTTCTCGTTTGTGTTACAACTTCGTATAGCCACATGATTAGTGCGAAACATACGTACAAGTTACAGAAAGGGTATATACATTATCACCGTAGTATATCGTATTATTACAATTAGTTATTTATGGATTGTGTAAATGTTTACATAGCTCTGAGTTCAGGTTCGGTTTTATCAAACGCAAGTAAAACGATATAGTGCGTTCTCGCAGCGTTTTTGAAATAATTAAATTATATAAGTGTCCTAATATCACTAGGCAACTCGTTCCGTAACGTAGCACCTACATTACAGAGTGCAAACCTCGATTGAGTGTTTGTGGCCGAGGAGACAATAAGCAAGTGAAATGCCGAGCCTCGGGTGTTTTGAGTTATTGCAGATTGGATAAGGCCAACTAGGTTGGAATCAATCTCGTGTTACCTGAGTAAGAGGCGCATAGTCAGTGAGGGCCCCGAGTTTGACATGACGGCCGGGGTTTCCAGGGCTCGATTATAGGACCCCTTCTATGGAACCTGGCATAAGATGACGTCTTACGTTTAGTCGACCTTCCAGAAGGCACCGAACTGCTGGCATATGCGGACGACCTCGCAGTGGTGGTCCAGGCACGCTCCCCTCCGCAACTAGGACTGGGAGCCAACGATGCCCTGGCGGAGATCGCTGGCTGGATGAGGGGGGTTGGCGTGACGCTGGCGCCGAATAAAAGCGAGGGCATCCTCCTAATTGGGCCAAGGAAGTGCCCCTCCCTAAAACTAATTCTAGACGATCAGGAGATCAAGATTGTCAATACTGCCCGTGATCTTGGAATGTACCTATAGAGGGGACTACGGGGCACACCCCACATACATCTTGTAGCAGAAAAGGCTACTAAGGTCTCACACGAGATAGCTCGGCTGATGCCAAACAACTATGGTCCACGGGAGTCAAGAAGGCGCCTCATTATGTCGGTGGCTGAGTCCATAGTTTTATTTGCAGCTCCGGTGTGGCCGTCAACCGCACTATTCACAGCCAACAACAGGGCAACGCTACGCAAAGCCCAAAGGATGGCTGCTCTGCGTATCACAATGGCCTAGTCAGCACAGCGGCCGTCCCTGTTCTGGTTAGTACAGTCCCCTGGGACTTTAAAGCAAATAAACGACGCCGCTTGTGGGAAGACCCGGAAAAGGAGAAGGCAGAGGAAAGGAATATAACCCTCGGCCTTTGGCAGGCCGAATGGGACTCCGTTCAGGACGGAGCGCCCGGGTACCCGGTAAGGACTCTGATCCCGGATATCAAGGCCTAGATGTACCGGCCAATTGGCGAGTTGACGTTCTACATCACTCAGGTTATTACCGGATACGGTGATTTCCAGGTATACTTGTTCAGAATTGGAAAAACCACATCTTCCTTCTGCAAATGCTGCCAAAACGAAACAGAGGACACGCCTGAACATACAAATTTGTGGTGCCCGGGCAGCACGAAACGGGCCTGTCAGCGTGCGGGTCTATCTAGGGCTGACGACAGCGTCCTTGGAACGATCATACAGCTTATGATTAAGTCATGCGACGACTGGACCAGCATTGCTCGCACCACGGAAAACATCCTGTGCGCCAAGGAGAAGAAAAACCGTTACTGCATGACATCATCCCGGGAGCATCCCGGGATAGCTAAATTCTTAAACTACTCTCCCCCTTCGATCGTTTGAACTTATGCTTATACAGTTGCCGATCGGCTGCGGGGATGATTGGTTTTTAGTGGGTTGGAGCCCCACACTACAAGCCCACACCTGCATTTTCTAACGCAGATGAAGCGGAGTTATATGACACGCAAATGTAATACCGTACACCTTTAGACCATATGTCAAGTGGCTGTGTACGTATGCGTTAGCTGTGTACATACGCATGGTAAATTTCCGCCAGGCATTGGCGGGGAAAGAATCTGCAAGTACGGCATATGGAGACTAGACCACTGACATTTTTTTCCTCTATGTTTCATATGCGACTTATACGTCAGATGTTCGTCAAGACCGATACCCAAAAACTTCATTTTGACAATTAGATAAAACGTGCGACCGCAGGCAAAAACTTTAGTGTGAACTGTTGTTTAGCCTCTTGGAGTTTTAAATTGTACAACTCCTGTTTTGACAAATTATGTAGAGGCCGTTAACTCTAAACCATAGAGAAAGCCTCTCAACAACCTCACGAATCATTGCTTTAACTTGTTGTGTCGTCAGCAAATAAGGTTTAGTTTAGCATGTTTTAGAATATTAAAAATATGGTTAACAAAAATATTAAATAATAGCAAACTCCGATTGATATATTTTCTATATGAGAAAGGGATTGTCCAATTTGGACAACTTGGCGTCTTTCGGAGATGAACTAGTGCACCATCTGTATAAAATTTTCATTCGCGCGATAAGTAGAGAACTTTTGTCTAAATCCACGTTATCAAAGGCCTTTCTTAGGCCAATAAACACTGCTGCTACAGTCTTCTTTAATTGGATCTGTTCTCGTACCTCCATCGCAGGCACAACGGTTTAAACAAGGGAATCACATGAGGAGGCATTGGGTGTACTCCTGTTCTGGTGTAGAGATTGATGGTATACTCAAGAATGCGTTCGCAACCCTGCTGATGGAATCTGTTCGGGGACAGTGGAGCATACCTTAACACTTTTGAAAAGGTGGCGAATTCTGTGCACGTTGACGGTCCGCGGGGAGAATTATTCGGCAGACGTCGGAAAGTTATCCGGAATGACGTACTTCGAGAAGCACACGCGGTCACGCGTCACATATGCCGCATAGTAGTGGCTGAAGATGTTAGCTAGCGGAGTTTCATCGGTCACGAGTTCCCCGTTTACACGTACCTTCGTGCATTTTTTCTCCTAGAATTAAATTAATTGGAGAACACCTTTAAGTACAGGTCAGATTGGCTCCCAAAGAGACCGCTGGTTATTAATTCTGTTTGTAACAATCTTGCTGTTCCCTTCATTTTACATTCGCGTGAGAGCCCTGTTACCCTGTTCCTGAGCATACGATAGATTTTGCATTTGTTTTCGTGTGTAGAGTCAGCTCTGTGTATTGTACACGCCTGTTCCTTCTCTTTAATAAGGACATATACTTCCGGTGTCACCTGTTTTTTTCAAACCGCGTTTCTCAACTTAGTATCTCAGTACTATTACGCTTCACCGCCGACATGACTCTTCCTCTAAGCAATTCAAATGCCTCGGTGACATCATGTAGCCCGTATATGTCGTCCCACATAGTCGACAGTTGGGCGATTATTTGGTTATATTTAAGTTTGAATTTTGGACACTCGCTGGCTGCCGACAGCTTATATTTTAAACTAAAAAAATTAGTGAAGTGATCAGAGAAGGTGGACGTAAGAACGCCTGAGGCGATAGTTGACTTGGGTGGACAATGGCAGTAAATCTGATCTATGCAAGTTTCAGTAATTAATTGGCTTTGGGCAGTGTCCCTACAAGCAACCCTAGTCAGCAGACCAATCATCTCTAGTAGGTTATACAAGTGTAGTAAGTCAGTTAGGTCAGTTACATATGACTTGCCCTTATCTAACAAGTCAATGTTCGCATCACCAAGGCAAATTGCACTTAGCCTGTCCATTGTCGGGAGTAATCCTGCTAGTGCACACAAAAAAAATCCAGGACTGCCTGTAGAATGCTCCCACAATTGTGCTCTGACCATCGGCGAGTACCGTAACAAAAATATTTTCGCATCCAGAGTCGGCCGGGAGGAATAGTTTGAGATCGTTCCGCTCGCGCATTATATAATCATTTCTGACAAACAGTGCCGCACCTTCACCCGACTCATTACGACAATAAAAAAATGGGTTATAATTATTATTAAATTATTATATAATTATTATACGGCTGCCTCCTGTTGCGAGCTACGAGTTTCCGAGAACGCGATAAGGGGACCGGGGGTCAGGAAGCGAATGTAGTAAGTTTTCAATGTCGAAAATATGAGACTTGGCATCATCAATATTGCAGTGTATTCCGTAAAATAAATAAGGTTCTATTTTAAGTTTAGATATTAATTGGCTGACTAGCTGTCATATAATAATATTATAGGGGTGACTATCTGCCGACAAGAGCATTGGCGTAGATGCTGTTGTTACTTCCCTGGCAGCCGCCTAGAAGGCTCGACTTCGGCTTCACTTCATGGCAGCTTCGTTGTACCTCAGGTGTCTTCCATCGACAAAATAATCGCACCAGCAGCTGGGAGCGATCGGTGATGTATTTCCTATTGATGATACGAGTTCGGGCCCTGCGGAGGGCGACGTTGATGTCACGTCCGCCAAGCTTTACCAGTTGCTGGCAGAGTTCAATTACCGTCACACGCACTTCCTCGCCCGTCTTGTCACTTTCGCGGGAATTTAATTAAATATGACATCAGAACGATGGTCGTGCTAGTTCTTAAACGTACGTACGGTTGATGCCGACTCCGCTAGCGCCTTTGCGGCAGACGACATCATCTTATCTGCAACGGTCGAGCACAGCGTAAACAGCTTCCTCCACTGAACGCACATGATATTCAATAGAGGTGTCTGTAGCATTCATTCATTGTTTAGATCACGGACTTCTGTCACAAGTAGCACACCTTTACCAGTGAGAAGCAAGCAAGCACTCGTTCATTTGTTTCTCTAACAGCTCTATTTTTGCTGGTACGCTGGTGAAAAGAGACAGCTTTAAATTAAGAGAAATCTGCAGAGCGCTCACATCGGCTTTTGAACTTCTGAGAACCGATTCCTCTTCCGGTGCCGATGTGGTCGATTAGCCGCCTGCTCCATCTTGTTGACAGACGTTGCTGGAGTCGATGGCCCGCCAAACCTCTCGTATCGATATGATATGATATGACGTCTGTTGATACTTAATTGTAGCTTCTCATTTGTGTTACAACTTCATATAGCCACAGGCTAGTGCGAAGCATATGTACAAGTTACAGTAAGATTGTACACATTATCACCGTAATATATTGTATTATTGCAATTATTTATCAATGGATTGTGTACATGTTTACATAGCTATGGTTAATCAGACGCAAGTAAGGTTAGATAGTGCGTTCTCGCAGTGTTTTTGAATTGACTAAGCGATATAAGTGTCCTAATGTCACTAGGCAACTTGTTCCACAAGGTAGCACCTAAATTACAGAGTGCAAACCTTGATTGTGTACTGGTTGCCGAGGAGACAATGAGCAAGTGAGATGCCAAGCCTCGGGTGTTTTGGGTGGTTGTAGATTCGATAAGGCCAACCAGGTTGGGATGGTGACTAAAAATAATACGTTTTATTTCGACAACTATGGAAAACCTAATTAGGTATGGTAACGGGAGCACTGAGAGTTCTTTATATTGTTCTAATGACATTGAGACGCGATGTGAAAGACTTTTTTTTTTAAAGAGGACTAACTGGAAAATGCGGTTGCACACACGGACCGTGCAGCGGAGGAACTCCCTACAAGCGCGGGCTGGTAGTGTGGGACTCCAACCCACTAAAAAACAGTCATGTCCCCATTCCCCTGTCTGACTGGGAACTGCTTGCGCAAAACATCAAACAGTCAGGGAGGGCGAGTCTGTAACTCCTGGCGGGTGTGTTCCCCGGGAGCCTCGGGGAGGCGCAAGCGAAGTAGAAGGGCGGCCTTTGTTTTCTCTTGCAATATGTTCTTAAAAACTTGCGACACTTCCTTCCAATGTGATGCTGATTCAATCATTTTCTTGATGATGTCCTTTAGGGTCAAAGCTGGTTTGTTCGTTAAAAGCTCTGGTGCCTAGAGCAGCCTGCTTAGGCCTTCCCACTCCTCCTGCCAAAGGTCGATTGTGCGCAGACGCTCATCGTCCTTTTTGAGGTCTGGGTTGTCCCATAGGCAGCGGCGCTCGGCTGCCTTTAAATCCTAAGGGATCGTTCCGGCTAGGACGAAAGCCGCCGCAGCACTAACCGTCCTGTACGCTGCTGAGGGCTCCCCTGATAAGCTCCGACCCTCTGGGCCCGGCGCAGGCGAGTCCTGTTTGCGGCGAATTTCAGTGCGTCGGTGGGCCAGGCCGAAGCTCCATGCAGGGTAACCGACTCGGCCGCGGACATAATGATTCTTCTTCTTAGCTACCGTGGGGCATATGTATTGGGAATGAGCCGTGCGAAGTCGTTAGCTGTCTTCGTTGCTTTCTCCGTCACCCGCCGCACGTGTTCGGTACCACGGAGATCCCTGTCAAGGGTGACGCCGAGGTACTATACGTTGTTGACGAGTGAGCTGGTTTTCTAGATGGAGGTGGAGGGCAGGGCATTTGGGCGATGTGATAGGCCTAAGACGAGGCGAAGTGCCCTTTTCTGAAGCAGATGAAGCGGAGTTATATGAGACGCATAAGAAAGACCGTACACCTCCAGACCATATGTTAGGTGGCTCTGTACAATACGCGTGGTACATTGCCGTGAGGCATTGTTGGGGAAGGATTTTGCGAGTGCGGTATATGGCGGCTACGCCACTGACCATTTTTTTCCTGACATGTTTGCATGCGCCTGGAACGTCAGATGTTCGTCAAGAAAAATACCTAGGAATTTCGTTTCAACTAGCATATCAAGCGTGTGGTCGGATGCAAAAGCTTCAGGATTGATTGTCGTGTGGCCCCTTGGAGTTTTAAATTGAACAACTTATGTTTTTGACCTATTAATGTGAGGGCCGTTATTTCTGAACCATAGAGATAGCCTCTCAATATCCTCACGAATCATTGCCTCAACCTGTTGGGGAGAGTCGCCCGCAAATTGGACCGTTGTGTCGTCAGCAAACAGGGTTAGTTAAGCCTGATTTGGAATAGTAAAATATCGTTAACAAAAATATTAAATATTAGCGGACTACTGATGCTCCCTTGAGCCACTCCAATTGATATATTTTCTTTACGGGAGAGGGATTGTCCAATTTGGACAACTTGGTGTCTTTCAGAAATGAATGAGCGCACCCACCTTATACAATTTTCATTCGCCCTATAAGTAGAGAGTTTTTTTTTTAATAATGTCTAGATCTACCGTATCAAACGCCTTTCTAAGGTCGATAAATACCGCTGCTACCGTCTTCTTTAATTGTATCTGTTTCCGTATTTTTTCGACAAAATCCATCACAGGCACAATCGTCGACATCTTGGGTCGCAAACCGAACTGCTTACTATGTAGGACGCTATGTCCTTCGATAAAATCTCTGAACTGTTCAAGATTGCATTTTTCAAAGACTTTCGATATGGGCGCGGGGATGCTGACGGGTCTGCAGTTGTCTCGGCACAGGCGATCCCCGCCGGTGAACATGGAACCACACGGTATAGCTTTAGGACATTGGGGTATACTCCTGTTCTGATGGAAAGATTGATAATATACTCAAGAGGCGATGCGAGTGCATCCGCACCCCTACGGAGAACCTGTGATGGAATCTGTTCGGGAGCGGTGGAGCATATTTTGAATCTTGTAGAAGATGGTGAATTCTGTGAACGTTGACTGGCTGCAGGGAGAATTGTTCGGTAGGCGTCGGAAGGTTATCCGGAATGGCGTACCTCGATGAGCACTCGCTGTCACGGGTTACACGAGTCACGTAGTAGTGATTGGAGATGTTAGCTAGCGTAGTTTCATCAGTGACGAGATCTCTGTTTACAAGTAGTTTGGTGCATTTTTGGTGTACCCTTGTTGCCTTGTAACGTTGAACTTCAAAGGCTGACCGACAGATTGTCGTCTTTATTTGACTCCCCTCCCAACGAAAAGGCTAACCAGAGCTGTTGGACAACCCCCTTGAAAGTAAAGAGAATAACAAGCCTGACGGATAATGCCTCTACTCTTGTTGAAGTCAAGTTTCGAGCCGTTAGTAGTCAAGGGGCTTTTTATATATGGGAGGTTTGGAAAAAAGGAAAACGTCAAGGGGCTGCAGTTCGGTTACATGCTCTACCCTGTAAGCGAATTGGGACTCTTTTTGGATGACGAGACGACCAGCATGAGTGCAGAACTGCGACTTTACTCAGGCGTTAATTATCCGCACCAATTTTGTCCGTTAGCTTTCGAGACAATGGGAAGACCTCTTGCACTCAAGCCGAATCACTACGTGGTAGAGTCCTTAACGACGGGAGACTCAAAAGCATTCCAATTCTTGCGTCAGAAGCTGTCGCTCAATATTATATAAAACGGGGTACATTGTCGTACATTGGGCTAATCTCAGGTTAGTGAAACCGTGACAATTAACATTAAGTATGACCGGAACTGCCGCAAGGCTCTAGACGGCAAGATATCTCGGGGTCTTATACGACCGAAGCCTGCGGGGCAGCTTACCTTCTACAGCTTACGAACTCTGCAACAGTCGCCAATAGACAACGCTTGCGTCGGACACAACTAATGGCGTAATGAACGGTCAGCGCAGGGGGGCGCTACTCCTAGTAGGATTGTAGGAGGAGCGCGGCCGCCTGGAAGTTTTCACCAACCTTTAAATCTATACACAATGAAGACACGTTTATTTAATTCGACGTTTATTTCGTCTAAACCTGTTTTTTCTGTATGTACAATTTAACAGACAAATTAAACAGCACAGACGCATTCCTCAATTGAGTTAAAGAGGAACGCTTCAAACACACATACAATAATTACAAATTTGGGCTTTTTATCACAGCATATGTGTGTTATATTGTAAGCGCACGCTATTATTATAAAAATATACTTTGCACTCTGTCTGTATACAATGTCTCAAAAAATTATTGTTTTCATATGTTGCTTTTGAGACATCTCTACATACTGGTTAGGCAAATAGAGCCGACGTCTAGTCATACCCGTCTGTATAGCTTTAAAAGCAAGAAGCTAGCGAGCACGATAGCTAACATCTTATATGGTCGTAGCTTGACTTGCTTGGCCAGTTCTCATCATAACGAGTTCTTTCATTCAATATTGCAGTTTCATAGATACCACAGGTTGTTAACTTAAATGTAATAATACCATACACAGACCATATTTATCTTTCTTTCTTCGATATATATATATATATATATATGCCTTAGTGCCCTGAGCATAGTACTACTTTGAACTTGTGACATTCTCTTGTGACTGACATTTAAGTGTTCTCCCTGCGCAACGAACTGCATACATGACTAACAGGCTCCCGAGTTTACTTACAGCAGGTAATATTTCAAGACAATTCAGCCTGATTAGGTCCACAACATCAGTGGAAAGTGGCGCTTAAGAGAGGCTCTCGACCGCCTCTTAATGTCGGAAAAACTTGGCATAACATAGCGCTAAAAGGATAGCACATTCCAAAATTATAATAACTATAAGAAACATTTTGTTAGTGATAAGCCTTATCCGTATCGCTTGGATCAATCTCGACGCTCGCGAAAGCTCAATGTTTGTTTCTGTCAGACGATCCCTCGTTCGTAATAACTGATCTCGTTGTCCTCGTAGGGTTTGGCCGACCTAAAACGAGATTAACAAGATAAATGGCATATAGATATTCGCCCAAGAAGCGACCAGCAATGCAAGTTCAGCAGTACTGCGCTATTGACAATTACATTTTTACACCCATTGTAGCCAGTAGTGTCGTGCGTACACGCCTGAACTGCCAGTGCATGAAGTACGTAGGCGTATCTTCCGCTTTTTGTCAATATTTTCTACCTGCGTAGATAGATTGCAACCTATGACCACTCACAAACTACACAAATAAAACTAGGTAATTATTTAATCCAGCAATTTAAATATCAGGATCCTATCGGCTGCATAAAGCAATTGCGTCTGATAGCAATAGGTCGTACCTCAGCGCCTACTTGCTCGGTTTCGTGCGCAACAAGAATGGCATGATGCAGGCCGCCTGCTTCGACTTGAGAACGAGCCCTCTCGATCTCATGTCGATATTGCCGGATACGAGTTTGTAGACCAGCTGAAATACATTGTGAAGAGAAACAACGTTTGAACGGTTGGAATCTTACATATTAGTGCATACAATATTTTTGTAAGATAATTGCATGAGCTTTCCTCATTTGTCTATTATTTCATGCATGCCACAAGGGAGACACCGGCTAACACTATTATCTAGCTTTCTGGCAGTTCGACAAGGTCACACTCAAATAGAACAACTAATGCCGAACTTAATCTGGTATAGCGTAGGTTGTTATTCTGCTATTCAATTAGTTCACATTAATATTGAGCAGCAGTTTTTATAAGCTATACCTTTTTTTTGTAGTGGTTGGTTGTCAATTTCAGCCTCCAGCTTTATTAGCGACATCCTAGCCCTGTAAAAAACGTGAAACCGGTCTAGTGATACGTTGAACGTACGTATAGTAATCTGAACGACGGTATATAAAACAACGCCAATGCGGTAGTTCTCTTTAAATGAGTTAGTCAAAATAAGAATTAGAAGTTGCAACCTAGATGTTAAGTCTACTTGTCACTTGCACTATTTACTTGGTGAAATAACTTTAAAGCATCTCAACGCAGAGCTGTTTATGCTCACATTAACCCAATATGTTAACAAAAAACAGTTCGTTGTTGAAGCTGCAACGAAGGGTCACGCAAAAGACAAATTAAGATTGGTTATCCATACAAATATTACTGACTCACTTATCGGCTATACCGTCGACGAGATATGGAGGTACCTTCCGGAGTCTCTCGAGCAGACCAACGATCTCATCTTCGAGCTTCTGCGAGTTGTCTGTCTCCATGGTTGATCCGCGGCTCGCGAGCCAATGCTACCTAATTACAGGAGAGAGTTCAGTTCTGTGAAGGAAGACTGTACTATCAAAACTTCAAATGTCAAAACGTAATAATGGTCATTGCAATGTAGTATTTCTCACTCGTTTCGAGAACTCTTCGCTTCAAGGACGACACTCGGTGAATCATCAAAGACGAGAAAAACGGTTGCAAAATCAGCAAGACAAATTACACTAAAATAGTAGTCGTCACACCTATCCTTTCCATATTGGAGCTAAGGCGGCATTTCGCAAGGCGTTACTTGACGACCATGAACACATATTTCCACTTTGTATACCTGTTTATGTACTACATATATACATTTATACATATATATATATATATATATATATATATATATATATATATATATATATATATATATATATATACGTACATACTACATACATGTCAGAAGTTCAAATACTGGCTCTACGTATCTATATATGCGTACATAATGTGTACATTCCGCATTCGAAGTAACGTTGTTTAACCTCTAAATGTACATTTATATATGTATAATGTACGATAGTACATATTGGAGAGCTCTACCACTAACAGACCTCATAACTAAACGTTTATTCAGTGATGGCTATTGATAACAAGTTTTACTTTAGCCATGAATAATGTCCTAGCGCCACGTAAAACTATTACGGTAAAGGCTTTAACTTTTTGTGTATAGAGGAGTTACTGGATAATGGGGTTTGCACACACGAACACCACTACAGGAAACTCATCTGCAAGTGTGGGACGGTAGTATGGGTTTTCAGTTCACTAAAATCCAGTTGTTTCCCAATCCCCCACCGACCGGCAACTGTCTATGCAAACACTTTAAACTGTAGGAGGGGGGGGGGGGGGGAAGCGAGTCTACTCGTGGTTAGCTTCTTCCCAGGGGGCCTGAGAAGTGCGGTATTTTTTTGTCAGAGATTGTACTGTAAGTATGTCTTTAAAACTCTTCGTCGCATCATGCTACTGGGCAGATACTCCTACACTGACTTGCAAATGTTGGGCAGGTCCGCCGGTGTTGATTTTGCTAAAAACGTGGCGGAGACGCGCAACGACTCTGGTTTGTCGAGGTTGTTAAGGCATTAAAGGCCAGGCCAGGGCCCGTATAGGGCAACTGACATGGTCACATCGATAATGCCGTGTCGCTTGGAGCGCCGGGGCCAAAAGGTGTTGGCCATGAGGCGTGCAAAGTAATTGGCAGTCTTGAAGGCTTTTTTATGCTCGGCATAAATAATAGGTTCCTCGGAGGCCCCGGTCAAGGAATTCTCCGAGGTACCTTGCCGTATTAACGATGTTGAGGAGCAGGTGAATTCTTGTTTACTATAGTTGCTATAGCACACACTTCTGTGAAAATAGAGCACTGAATTCGACTTATTTACTTAAAGTTTTGACAATTAAAAATAACAACACTCTTTTATCTTTGCTTATTAGTTAATCGTTTATTTGTTCTTCTAACGTCGTTAATATTCTACTAACGAGATGTACTTTGTGTATGCAATAAATAGTATAATACGTGTATTATGAACACCGTATTGCTATAACATATAACGCTGACTAGATTTTCCAGCTGGCATCGAAAATGAGCGACAATAAAGAAACATGGTCAGGGCGTTTTCAATCCGTCCATATCCAGGACAAAAACACCCACTATATAAGCAGTACCAGTTGAGTTCTGTTCTCTGAACGCCCGTCTGCTTGCAGCGAGCCCTTGTAGATGACTCGAAACGTTGAATATGTAGATATACAGTAATTCCCTTCGGATGCTTTACGTTCGCTCGAATCGTTGCCGTTGTTATTGTTGTGTGCGTCTGTCTCTTGTTGTCATTTAGGTTTTTACTAAGATTGCTATTTTTCGAGTTAAAGCTAACCCCAAACGTTGGTTTCCTAGTGGTCAAGAATACGAAGATTTCCGGACATGATTTTGTTTTCGAGAATCGCGCCGGGTGGGATATCAATGCGGTCGCCGTGGTTAGCGATTATAATCACGGTGCCTCGCAAAACAACGCCATTGCCAAATGTCACATTGCCCGATACCGTTAGGTGGTCTAGTTCAAGAATATCGGGAATCGATGCAAATCTTCGGAGAAACTCCCGCACACAAGCAAAGTGCGCATCACCAAGCTTAATAAGCGGCACCGTAGGGAATGTGCGCAAAGGGCTCATCTGCAGTGAGCCCTTTTCTAAGCTATATAGATTGCTCATGGCTAGCATGAGGTCAGATGTCTTCTTAACGGGCAAAAAGCGTGAACGTGGAACGGTAATACCGAACGACTGGTGAAAGTCTTTGATCGCCGAACCCGCCGCAGTCTCCAACTGTATAATGTTAACACCGCTATCGAGATGTTTATGATTTATTATAATCTCCATGGATAGCGCCTTATTTTCTACGACTTCTTTAATTTTGTCTAGTCGAATCCATAAGTTGTTCGTATTAAAGATCTTGAACTTCTTAACCGATTTGAACTCGTCTACGTGAATGTGCGGTACCTGGGCGATTTCTAGCAGTCGAAGGCGGTTCTCATAACCGATGAGAGTGCCTCCTTTAACGTCGGCACGTGTCTTTTCAGTAACCTCCATTACGAATTCTGGCCTTGAGCCATGTGTAGAATTGAGTAAGCAGTTCAATATATTGAGGTCGACTGTAGCACCGAGGTTATCAATATTTGAGATAAAAACATACTCCCGGCCTTCTTGCAGGAAGTGTGCAGCTAAACCGGACTGTACGAACGATTCGTAAAAGTCGCCGTGACCTGGCGGGTAAAAGTCATCGAAGTTTGGCTTGTTGAGGGTCGATGCAGTTGGCATGAGAGTTTCTTTATTAATTCGTGGATACCGGGATTGCAGGAATGTATAAATCTGCAAGTTAAAACCTTTATACTTGCGCAGAATCTTTTGCGTGTCTTCTTCCGTGTTAAACGAGTTCATGAGCACCAAAGGCACTTTACAGTTGTAGGTCTTGTTAAGGTACTCAATTTGCTGAACTGTTAGATCAAGAAATGTAAGATCGTTGCGCACAGGAATAGCGCTTTTCGGCCCCTGACAACCCATCGAGGTCCCAAGACCTCCGTTAAGCTTCACGACGACTAACTTGGAAAGCATTTCTTTAAGGCAGTCTTCGCTGGGAGGTGTCAACGACGCATAATCCTTAATGGCATCCGAAGGCAGTGGCTCAATTTTTTGCCAGTCAATAGTCGAAGCGGAGTCGTTCATGAAGCGCTGATAGAGACGCTGGAATCCCTTGAACTCGGGCTCTATGAGCTCCTTTTCGTTATCTGGAGCGGTCCGAAGCAACTTTTCCAGCTCAGCCGCCATAGCGGAACAGGCATCTACCTTGGTAAGCGCCTTAAACTCGGAGCTATCGGAGACCTTTCGGTGGTGCCCGAAGGTGCATTTCTTTTCCAAGTGGCCCGGGACCACCAAATCGCCACGCCCGTCCATCTGTAATACGAACGAAAGCGTCGTTCATAAGTGTCGGTACACTGCCCCCTACAAGTCCAGCAAGACTGACTTCAGAGGAACATGCTCGATCAAAACGCTACACTTAACGCTATCAATGAGTGGAAGCGAAATAACAAGCCATGCGTTTCCGATCGACACTCAAATGGTACGAATAGGTCTACGACGGACCTAGTGGCACTCGCGCCTGCTTCCTGCAACAACAACAATGACAACGAGCTGCTCCCCAACGTTCACCCTTCGTTTATAAAACATGTTGGTTCTAATGTCGTGTTTCATATCACAGCAATTGAACTGTACACTAAACGCTTCCAAAAAACAAAAGTAAACGGAAAGCTGCCAAAGTAGCAGACCTAAAGAAACATAGAACCCAAGCCCTCTTAAACTTAGGATAATAACCATACGTCCATGTTTAATTGGCGACCACCCTAGTATATAGAAATACCAAGATTTCAAGTTGTGACAATATCTTTATTTGTCAAAGAGTGACTACCGCAATACGTGTAAAAGTCAGCCGTTGTTTCATTGTCAATTTTGACTAAGAGAGGCACTCAGGAGAGTCGTTGAAGTAGCATGTGTCGTTATTCCAATTAGCGTTTAAATATCATACGCTTGTGTATATTCCTAACGAAACAAAGGGTCGAACAGTTGAGACAATTTTTATCAAGCGACAAATATTTCTTCCCATAGTTGTTTAAGCTTTGATGCGCAAGCATGTAGCACCGACAGCGCAAGTTAGGTCCACGTGGTTATAAAACAACACACATGTCAAACGAAGAAACGAAAAAAAACTGACGGTTGAACACACTCAGAATCACAAAGCAACTATAACGATTGAGCGAGACTAATCAATGACTAGACAGAAACAAGAAATATAAGCGCATTTTCTCATATATTGAATGCGACCGTGAGAGAGAACCAAACGCAACATCTACCCTTAATTGCAATCAAGCTGTATTAACCAAATTATTGTACGAACGAATGAGTCAACCGAAGAAGTTAAAGAATCAAATTACTGGGAGCAGCCGAAACCCAACTCCCGACTGACATAATAGACAAACAGATGCCTCGCTTCGCATGCCTATTCAACGGGAATATCAACAATGACAACTGCATAACTTTATTCCATGAAACCTTCTTGCACACATAATAAGTGAGCCAGCTAGTTATTCAACCAAATAATTTGCCAAAACAGCCAAGAGCTGCACGGAAAGGCGTTGTTGCTCAGCAGCGGCAGCAGCAGCACAGTGCTGACCTGGAAGGCTAAAGGCTCTCTCTGGGCCCGTATGGGCTCTGTGGCACATCATAAATATTCGGCAATTCACTCGCCAAGCGTCGACTCTATACAATGATGAAGGCAATACAATGCGACGGCATTGTCTTGCCGAACGACATTGACCTTGCAGTGGCGACTGACTCTTCGCACAGTGTGGCCGCCCTAAAGGACATGGTAATAGAGATGATATCGCTAACTCATCATCGGAGGCGGCAAGCAGAGAGGAAGCAGCAGCAGCACGGGTGGTTGGCCTCACAACAAACAGCAAGCAAATAGCTACAGTCTGTAGTTGTTATTGTTGCTGTTGTTGCTGCTAAAGAACACGGCCCGCCCCCGGATTGATTGGAAATTCTCCGGATGTTTAACTATCCGGGGCCCGCGCAGCCGAAACCCAACTCTCGACTGACTGACACCTGCGAAACCTGCAGAAATCTGCATGTATGGAACGACTTAACCAAGGTGTACTTTGATGCGAACTGGCCAGAACTTTTGCGAACAAAACGAATACCTCGGATGACAATACCAGACAGACAGACAGACAGATATACCGATACATAGATAGATAGATACATAGAGAACAGCAGCAGCAGCAACAACCATGGAATCAACAAACGTATCGCCTCGGCCACCACCTCCACCTATCACACCAGCCAGAGTAGGAGGATTCATCGTAGTAGTAGTAGTAGTAGTAATAGTAGAAGTAACGGGATGAAGTAGTAGTAGTAGTAGTAGTAGTAGTAGTAGAAGTAACGGGGGGCGAGGCGATTTGCAATCAAAAAGGCAATAGGCGAACTTACGTTCTCTCGACGAATTCGACCGACCTCTGCCTCTGTCACAGTCGTTAATGTCGACAGGCCGACGAGATGCCCGTTTATCGGTCCGCGCCAACTGCCGAACGACCGACAACTGACTGCTTCTGAGAGACGACGATGTTGCGTCAAAGTTGGTCGGTCGGTCGGTCGCACAGTCAGGCAAGTAGCAGAACACACAGCGTAACTACTGCCACCACGACAACGACGACGACGATGACGACGACGACAACAACAACAACAGCAATAACAATAATAACAACAACAACAACAACAAAGAACAACGACGAAAACGATGACAGCAGCAGTGGCGAACTTTTTTGGTACGCAGGAACAACCTCGAAAATGACCGAAATCGTTACAACAACAACGTCAACAACTCCAACTGCCCCATAGTACAGTGCCCCCGCCGGTACGGTAGGCGCAGTAAGCACTCCCGAAGTCTGTCATACACAAAAAAACATAATAATAATAATAATAATAATAATAATAATAATAATAATAATACAAATAATAATACCTATAGTATGTAAGGTTGCGGCGAGGCTTGGCGGACTATTTACTGTCTATCGTGACTGATTAACTAACGACCAAACTTTGGTTGAATGAATAGCTTCTGAACGATAACGTTCAAAATATTCCTGTTCACTTTAATTGTGTTCATCTGTTTTAACGAAGAGATTGACACCGCCATCAGCGAGTGTTTTCGCGTTTGTTTTGTCGCGAAACAATTTCGTCGAGTCTCCTTAGCCGAGCAGCTGAGAGCTCTCGGATCTCAGCGTGGGTCGCTCCGCCGCCGGTTTGACCGTAAGCCGTGTTTTCGCGCCAGGCATCTATCTATATTAACCCAATTATCGTACGAAGGAATTAGTCAACCGAACAAGTGAAATAATCAATCAAGCTGGCTGCTTGATACTGCTCGTATGCGGTCAGTTGGCCGTTGTTTTGTTCTGTCCTTAAGCTGGCTTGCGTGTGTTTTTCGCTTCGTTTTCGAAATTGTGCCGCGTTCACATCGAGTGTTTTGAATATATCTATCTATCTATCTGGGTAGGGATAAATGGCAGGCAGTCTGTCTGCACGGTATTGCTCTCTGCATCATACAGAGCAAGGGTTTCTGTTGTGAGTGAGTGTGAATTTCTTCAGCTGATTGTGACGTTTCCACTATGCTCCCGACGACGACGACGACGGACGACTACAATAACTACAGCGACTACTACAACAAGCTCGAACAGCACACAGCAACGTAGGTGAGTAGTGAATATCGGATGTGTGATCTATTTATTCACGCCTGTCCTCTGTCTCTCCAATCGACGAACCAGCGAACCGTATGTCTCTTTCTTCCTCTCACGCTCAGTGTGTGTGTATCTATCTATCTACCTATCTGTATGTCTGACTGTCTCTGGCCTGGGTCTGTACGCTGCGGCGATATACTCTCTGCCGGTTCTGTCGGCTAAATATAGTGTTGTTGACTTCATGATGTGCTTTATGACGTCCAGCTGCCAGATCATCGCTCGCTCGCTCGCTCGCTGCGTGATGATTCGACTCGACGCGCCGCCGAAGAATGCCCGGCTGAATGCTGATCTCCCCGCAATTCGATATCCGCTTGTTGCTGTCATTGAGGTAGTGAGTCTGTAGGTTGTACCAACAACTCCGTCGATATACTCACTCTCAGCGGTGACGTTGTGGGTGTAGCCAATCATTATTATTATTATTATTGTCAAAACTGTCGTTGCATTCATATGATCCAGTCGATGTTTCCTTTCTCGCTGGTTTGCTGGCTCACAAACCTATCTTTGATGAACTGTATATATATATATATAGTTTAACGCTGACTGTTTATAATGACTGGTTAGAATTGGTGCACCCATATTCGAGTCTGCATGCTCTACGTGACGTCAACACCTACAAGACACAGAATATATATATATAGTGTGACTTTCTCTACTTCCTAAAGGTGGTCGTTCATTTTACTAACACTATTTGCTTATCTACCGTGATTCGAGCGCTGTCGATGTCCTCCAGATGGTCGCTGTCAGAAATTGGATAGGAATGAACCACTATAACTACATCATTACGTAGTACTTGTAGCTAAAACTGTCTAGACTATATCCGTGACGTAGTTTCTCACTGTCAACTGCTACACTAGAAGACTGTGCATAGTGACCCGTAAAGCTCACATAAAGACGAATACGCACAGGCCTACTAGGATGCAAAATGTTAACTTAGAGGTTAGTACGTATAAACAAATAAAGTAGCTCACTGGTAAAAATTATGCGAGGAAGTCGAATGAAGTCCCTGGACGACAGCGAATCACGTGAGACTGACTTATAGATACCTTGATTTATATATAAGTCAGTCTCACGTGGGCAAGGTATCAAGACGTATACCTTGATGCCATGAATGCGTCTAACTCCATGAGATGGAGGTGATACAGCCGACAATGATCGCCAAGATGGGGGGGGGGGGGGGTGAAGTACTATCTGAGCGAGTGGACACTAGAGTGGGTTAACGGTGGTATTCCTCTAAGGCCAAAGATATAGGTGAGGTTATGTCTCGTGTAGGTAAAAACGGGAGAGAGCATTAGAAGACTGCTAGTCTCCGTGGTGTTATATGCCGCAAGCTTAGAGGAGGGCTGTTCCGGACAGTGGAGTCTCCATGCGGCGTCTCCCCCGGAACACTACGATATGTTTTACGTTTTTACGTTTTTCCGTAAGGCGTATGCCCGTGTGCGGTTTTTTCATGTCATGATTGATGTTTAATCCACTCCGGCATTTACCTTGTCTCAATTGGAAACCATGCAAAGCAATTTAAGATTGGCCGGTCTGGGTCTCGAACCCAGGCCTCCCGAATGCAAGGCAAAGGCATTGCCACTAAGCTATCTTGCTCGGTATTACGGCTATACACATCTGAAACGTGCAGGATGGGTGCAACAGTTGCAACATTTGTCCTAGCTAGACTAATACCGTAGGACCTGTCAGACATGACTCTCACAATAAGAAGACATGTTCACCTCAGGAAACTGAGCAATGAGAGATCACCGGACAACGCGGAGGCAGGCGTGGATCAAGCAAATGCCCTCAGGAATGGCTAGGGAACCACGAAAAATCAGGATGGTCGCAGAATTTAACGAGGTGTTAGAAGAGTCCAATACCTGAGTAGGGAGATAACATACTATTTGACCCAGGCGTCTAGTGGTCGGGGCTGCTTTCAGCAGAATGTGTACCGCATCTGAAAGGCGGTTTTACTTGACTATCTAATATGTAACGCTAAAGAGAATGACACGGTAGAGCACACTATTGTGTTCAGTGTTGCATTAAACTGGAAATACACGTGTAGACAATAATAAAATTGTGTATTTTGTCTATATATTCAAAATTTGAAGCTATTATATATATATATATATATATATATATATATATATATTGGAAGAGATCGTTTTTATTAATCAATTTATATTACAATCCTGTGTAATTGAACGTGTTAACTTTCTATATATATATATATATATATATATATATATATATATTGAAAATACACAAACTACGGACAGATATTTGAATACACACAGTTACATGCCAAATACATTTGTTTCACATCTTTCATTGGTCGAAACGACGGCTCCATGTGTGTGCGTCATCTGAGGCCTAAAGCTGATATTTTTGGTTTCCAGGTGTCATCCAACAACTGACATGTGCGTGTTTCAAAAGCCAAGGCTTAGTCGATTTCCGGGGTTGTGCGAGTGTCGACGTGTAACGTAGTGTGCCACTTTGTGGACTGCTTGAGCAGGGGCGATCCATGGGTCGATCTCGGCGACTCAACACAACTCAAGCAAGCCATGTTTCGAAAGGACTGAAGATTGAATCGGCCGTTGAGCCAAGCAATTAGCTAACCGCTTAACCAATGCTCTGTGGTTACTGCGGCTGGCAGTCGTTCGTCGGCGGTTACAGAGTAAACAGTGTTTGTGAGAAGGAGTCCTTGTTGTCATAGTGGATCAGTGCATAGACTTGTTTCCGTTTATCAAAGAAGATGTCGGGTTGGTTCGACACAAAATCTATTGCCTCTTTGGCCAAGTCAGCTCTGTCGCAAGCTCAGAAGCAGTTCGACAAGGCACTTGAGGTCGTCGTTGACGAAGAAAGCGACTCGGACGATGGCGAAGGTCAGCTACCGCCTTGAAGTCTTTACATACAGCTACCACCTTAACTATATATATATATATATATATATATATATATATATATATATATAAACACGGGCTTTTCCCTGTTTGTATCTGTTGTATTGCTTGTGCACCATGTATTTGTAAGCAATACAGCAAATATATCATGATACCTCATAAAACAGTTCATTGCTAATGTACTTTTTTTTTTAATATACGTGTTTATTTTGCAATTTGGGTTTGCGCTTAAGACTTTCCACAACCACCCATTACCAATTGGCATCAAAGAAAGGTATTTAGTTTTCATTCATGCAAAATTAATACGAGGCCGGGTTGACTTTAATTGATCAGCTCTACGGACCTGGTTGTTTCTGAGCCAAACTGTCTTTTTTTCGGTTGACTGCTTGTTTCATAGTAGTGCGGGTCTTATCACTGAAGACGATGTCGGGTAGTTCACCACCATTCCGCACGTCGAGCAGCGAGTTCGCTCTAAGCTAGCATACTTTTTTCTTGTTGGGAGTAGGTTTATGACCCTGTTTAAACTTGTAAGATTTTTACCCAGATTACATTGCAAAATTCGTCGAATGTTTCTGTCTGGACACATTCCTGCACTCTACAATCAGAATTATACATTCTTATCAAGAAAAGTGCGGCCGATTTTGCTAGTCCCATCCCAGCTCCCTTGAATTGAACAATGAATATACGAAACTGACATCACTAGTAAATTCATCATAGATTTGAGATATAAGCATTATCACACTTATTTTAGTAAAACTTTTTAGTCTTCACGGGGCTTTCTTGACAATCAACACAAAATGCTCAAATGTTTTCGGAACGACGCAACGTATATATATGTGCTCTATAACTGCGTAGTACTCGACACGTCATCATATATAAGGACAAGTGCATTTTTATATTATATTGTAATAAAAGGTTGCTTTAGCATTATCTGTGATCTGTTTTCGAAATGATTTTTAATTAATCGAAATAACTATTTATCGCTTTCGGATTTTCTACGTTCTGCCAGAGTGTACAATACCGACTCGTCGTTGCTCTAGTTTAGGGTGTGCAGACAGTTTATCCGTTGGCCGTTAGATATTAATACAGAAGTTCAACAGTCGCCCCCTCAACAACATCAATGCAGACAGTTTATCCGTTGGCCGTTAGATATTAATACAGAAGTTTAACAGTCGCCCCCTTAACAACGTCAATGCTTAATTGAAAATAAGTGTTCCGGTGCAAATATTAACCAAATATACGGGTTGCTTGGGGCATGCTGTTAAATAACGAAGCAAGTGGTGTTCGGTTGTCATCAGATTTGATTGAGGTTAACGATGACGTTTTGTTTATTGTGACGGTTTACAGTATCAGGCTTAGACCCTTTCGGTTCTGGGTGGGCTATCCGCAAACCGAGACTAAAGAAGGAAACTGAGCAAAAAGGAGCAGCCAGTGGCCAAGAGACTGCTTCCTCCCTCAGCGAGGGCCGCTTGACAAACTCGAATTCCATATTAGCGGTTCCCGAGGAGGATTCATCTGTGAATGAGGTCGCCGACGATCGTGAGGTGGTAGTTACTAAGCAAATTCGTGAAGAGCCCGACAAACCGGTAGTAAAGGTTTGTATAACCTACACTTTACCTTTTTAACCTATAGATTATGTATACCGTGTCGTATGGTCTACAACTTTGCGAACAGGATAAGTGCTGTTTCACTATGTATAGTTCGTTTGAGAAAAATATCGTGTTTCGTTAAGGCACAGCGTATGCGTTTCCATTGAACCATTTGCATGTAAAGTAGGTGAACAGTTGACTTGAGGTAGAAAAGCCATCTCTATGTGCACCAATTACAGCACCGTATATGTACTCGCGTGAACGTTTAAAAAGTAAACGCCGAAGTTAGCTCCGCTTAAATTAATTGGTTTAAGTGTTGTTAACCAACAAGTACGGCATTACGATTATTAGAGTTACATGTGCTTATTTTCTGGACATGAATCTATATATAACGCAAATTTGTAAAGTTATATGTATATATATATATTTTTTTATGCGCAAGGAGCCATTGCACAGATTTGCGCGCATACTTACATGTACACATATGTTTTAATATTTTTAGGCGGATCCCGTTACATCTCAGGTGAAAGCCAATCCAGATGCGGTTGTCGGTCCCGTCACCGTGCAGGTAGATTGGTCTGCAACGTTATTTACGATTCTCTTTTGGCAGTGCAGAGGATAAGTTGCATATATGTATTGTTCTGTCTCCTCGCAATAACTGGAAAGAGATGTATTCCAATGCACTCCTCGAGCTAGTTTGATTATCACAGGTTGTTTTAAACTAACTGAATAAGTTTGCGCCTTTTCTTGTCGTTAGGTTCGGTCACGAAAGCCTGAGGAGGGCGAGATAGGTTGTGATGGAACTATGGAGGAGTTGATGATGCCACCAACGAATGGAGATGATGAAAACACGAGTGTTCATGCAGAAATAAGTAACTCTCCAGTATTGGGACCTACGACGATGGGGACCAGCAGCGAATCTGTCGAGACAACTGTCCAGCAGGGTTCGGACCTTGAATTCAGTATGCTCGAGGACACCAAGGACGAGAGCTGTAAGCTAATTACTCGTCACTACTTACGTGTTATTTTTTTAAGCGTCGCCTGGGCTTTCGTGGTCACTGAATCAGCTCAGGTAGAACTCAAAATATACCGTAGTTGTGTAAATAACGTGTAATTGTGTAAATTGTAATAATAATTGTGTAAATAACGTGTAATTGTGTAAATTGTAATAATAAATAATTGTAATAAATAATTCTGAGAAATTTCCGATTAATTTTAATTATTTTAGTCGTTGGAGTCCTGTCTAGTCCGAAGTCGACCTCACCCGTGTGTCCATCGGATTCCTCTGGTGGATCCGGGGCTCCTTCGGGTGATGGCGAAACTGCTGCTTCGTCGGATATTGAAATAATCTCGGCGATCAACTCGACATCTAGTGAGGCGCTACATCATGATCAGAGTGCACTGTGGGAGTCAGACGCGCTCACCGATGCTCTTCGAGAACTGTCTGGTGAACTCGCTGTTGGCTGTGCCACAAATACATCAGCTATGGAAATGCTTTTTCACGCCCGAGAGCAGAAGGTAATGCTTGATAGATTCACTTTGGTGACTCTAGGAATTTTTGTTCTGTGTCAGGATTAGAATGTATACTAGTTAATAATTTTATGGCTTATAAATGCCGGTGACTAATCAGGAGGAATTGTCGTAATTCTCACATCTAAGGTGATCACGTTATCTGGCGAAAATGCCCGCCTGGTGGAGGAGAACGAAAAGCTGCGCGAGCGGGTTGCGCAGTTGGAAACGCGGAACCTCGAGGCGTGTCGTAACTCGTCTGAGCAGGTGCAGCAGCTACTGGCTGAAGGTGACAAGTTAGCGCGAGAGGTACTGGACAAAGCGAACACAATTAAAAGGCTTCGCGCTAAAGAGAGGGAGCAGGACGATCTTGTAAGAAAACATACAAAGACGATCGAGGATTTAAACATTCAGTTAGAGCGACTGCGCAGATCTCTATCCCAAAAAGATGTTCAGGAAAAGCTTCATATCGAACAAATCCGTGAGTTAAAGGCCGCCAAGATCACTGCTGCAGACCTTAAGATGCAACTGGATGCAGCCAAATTGAGATGTCAAGAACTAGAGGGACGGAACGCAAAAATTATCATGGACTCCAAGATGATGACGGCATCAGTCGAAATGTCTGCGCAAGATCAGCTACGCTCGGGCATGGCCGAGCTGAAGGCGCGACATGGTGACGAGGTGGAAAGCCTGAGACGGAAGCTTGCACAGCTGGAGCTTCAACTGAAGAAGGCCGAGGCGACGATATGTCAAAATGAGCAACACGGCCGTGGCTTACGCCAGGAGGTGCTCGCTTTGCAGGAGCGAAACCAAGAACTGACTGAGAGTCTAGCCTTAGCTACGGCACCATACGTAAGAGAGTTGGAGAAGATGAAATCCGTCTGCGATAGTGAAAGGTGAACGTCTTATTTTGTCTGATATCATAAAGGGGATATATTCAATAAGCGCTGTTGTCGGTACATCATCGAAAAGAAATATTCAATTAATAGGTGAATATAATTAAAAAATCGTATGCTAATGTTTGGTTGGTTGTTTCGGCAGGAAGAGCTTTGAGAACGAGATCGTTAACCTACAGCGAGTGGTGGAGACTTTGCGTCAAAAGGTCGCCGATTTTGAGGACAGACTTAGAATAGTGAACAAAGAGAAAGGTATGTACAATATATTTAAGCTCATAATTGTAAGTTGTAAATACTAGCAAAATGCATAAGCTATCAAGAACACAACTAAAGCATCCTTAGGAACAGTCGGGTGTTGAGCATATATTTTGCATCAGATGCGCAACTATCGATAGCATTTTTTGCTCCTGTATACGTGTGCGTTCTTACGCATTTCATACTTAGGTTCATATGCTTTGGGCTTGCTTGGCTACACAGGTTTTCTAAATCTCTACCGGTCTCATTTGTATCCCATGGGTGTTGAGCATACCGTCCCTGCAGTCAGCGAACAGCCATGAGGCTTGAGAGTTCGAGTATATAATATATTTGTGGCCTTATTTTTTGTTGCCTGTACACTTGCCACTTGCAAGGATGTCTTTCTTTCCATATCCGCTCTCCATCTTTCCTCGACTGTTTTGTACACTTCCACCTCGTGTTCTTCAAAATCCATCGTATTAAATTTGCGTTGAGGGGACTTTTGCCGTCTATCCCCTTTGCTTATATTTCTTTCAGCCAGTTTTGCTGTGAGCAGTTCGGCCGCCCAGTTTTGTTTTTCGTTACCTGCAGCTATATTCTTTAGACGGCTTACATACGATATCTTTGCTTGTGCTTCTCTTTTCCAGAAGCCATAGACTCCAAACTCCCCTTCGATAAACTGTGCCGCACATGTGTACCTACATTGCATTGCTTGTACACAATAGCGTTAGCGTATGTCACTGTTGGCACAAAGATGCTTTTCTAAAGTTATTTAGTTATTGAAATGTTGCAGCGCCACAACGCCTCATTTATTGTAATGTTTTGTTTGATTATCAGCTCCTTAGTTTCTTATTTCATGCTTTAAAACATCTGGCCTGTTTTTATTATAACTCCCAAGTATTTGTATGCGTTTTTTTATTCTGATTTATTTCTGTTGTATCTTTAGCGGCAACTCTGGAACAACAGAAAACGGAAAATATTATGTTTGCGCATTTCTTTTCGTTAAGCTCTTGTCCAATTTTTTGCGCCGTTTCTCCGTATATTCTTAACATTTTTTGCATTCCGCTAAAATTACCATGTCGTCTGCAAACAACAGGACACACGGTCGGAGAGATTCATCGTCTACTATTTCATCGTCTCTAGTGTATACTTTTTAAAACGCAGTTTCTATTTTATACACCTGTCGTGCCACCTCCTCTACGCAAAGCAAAAACAGTGGCACCAAGCAAGGGCATTCTTGCTGAAGTCCTTTTTTCAATCTGTATAACTTTGATGTGTTCGATCCGATCTATGCAAAGATATGGCTCCTGTCATATATTTATGTCAATATACTGACCTATTCCGGTCCTAATCCACATTATATCGTCTTGTTCTGAAGAACGTTTCTATCGACCGTAATGTAGGCTCTTTTTTGCTTCTGCATACGTGTGCGTTCCTACGCATTCCATACTTGGGTTAATATTCTTTAGGCTTGCTTGACTACACAGGTTTTCTATATCTCTACCAGCCTCATTGGTATCTTTATCAAAGTAGAACAGATAGGCATTGAAATCCCCGATGGTTATGGTATTTCCGTTATCTTTAAAAAGCTTTTTAATTGTTGCATATAATATCTTGTTCTTGTTTTCTGTATTGCCGGGTGGTCCGTACCCAACTCTAACTCTAAGCTAGCCTGGCCCTTTTCTATCTCTACTGCTATAAGGTTGCTTCTATAATGTGCCTCAACAACCTCTGCATGGTGACTGTTCCCTAGCAGTACACCATTTTCTCTGAATCTGTTTTTCGACATTTTTCTGTTTACACCTATCCACTTTGTATCTTCATATAACGGTGGGATTTCCATTTGCAGCAAGTGTATCTCAGTCACCGCTAGCACATCCAGGCTAATCTCTTTCATTATTCTGTCTAGCATTCCCCATGTTTTTATTTTTGTTTTTCTCGTATATCCAATTTTCAGATCTTGTCTTCTGTCTTTCTTCCTCCTCGATGCGTCTTTATATATTGCTGTGGATCGGGTTTAAGCCCTCCATCCCCTTTCCCGTGGCCCCAGCAATCTCAACTCCCTCATCTCCCTCCCAGGAGTATGAGAATCTTCGGTATTCATCTCCGTCTCCCTCTGTTACCCTTTGTTGTTATATCGGTGGATCCCTTGCCCCCCCTCTGTGCATTCCCAGTTCCCGCTCTTGCTCCTATTGTATTCCTGGTGGTATTTTTTCCGGTTGATTTTCTCCCTCCTCGGTTGTAGTTCCATTGCTTCGCTGCCATGTCTGTTGTTCCATTCTTGTCTCTCTCCTCCACGTGATTGTTGCCCTGTAACTCTGCCCAGTTGCTTCTGCTTGCCCAGTGCGCCAGGTGACCCCGACCGTTTTGTCTTGTACTTGTCGTCGTTCCGTGGTTGCAACTTTTGTTGCTGTTGCGGATTCCCGAGCTTGCTGGTGTTGTTAGTTCCACGCCCACATGGGGAGGTAGCGCATTTTTCAGTTGCGTTAATCTCATTAAGGGTGTCCGTCTCGTCATTCTCAACAGCCCCGATTTCTCGGATGCTGCTGCATCGGTAGAGTCGACCTGGCTTGTGTGTCTGTTTGCTTCTCCTCTGCAGCTGCCGTCGGCTTGCAATGTGAGCTGGTCTTGTTTTTGTCGGTCTGCGGATCTAGCAGCTCCTCCGCTAGATTGTGTTCCGTTTCATTTATCGATATATTTTGAAGACTTCTACCGATAAAGTCAGTTTTGTTGGACCTTTTCCTGATGACCCCGTTTGATACTGGAGTGTCAATATTCAGAGGTTGTTAGTATTTGCCTCCTGGCTCAGTTGTATTTGGTAACGGGATGTTTGTGTGGTACTATCAATTTCAATCCTACAACGGCCGCATTCCCATCACACGATCGCATTTTCCCACAGTGCTTTTCGTAGTTGCACGCCTCTTAGGATGCAGTTTAAATCTCGCAGGCACTCATCATGGCAGTACCGGTCACAGTCAGAATTGTCCCTTTATGAAGTTTTTACTCCTCCGGTGGTCCTTGTTTATATTTGTGTCACATTGGGCGCACAGTCTTTTTATGTCGCTATGTGGTCAAATCCGTTGCTGTTGTATGCTGTCATTTCCTTTCTTAGCATCAGAGAGTGCCCAACGGCGCGTCTCTGTCTTGTTACATAGAAATACCTTGTACGTAAAATATCTTCCAAACGTGACTGCTCACGGCGACCGCTTGATATATATATATATATATATATATATATATATATATATATATAAAACAATCTGTATAAGTGTGATACTTTATTTCTACTTGGAACTAAAGGAACGCAGTTAAGCCCAATGTCATGGTCATATTTAATTAATTCATTACTTGATTGCTGACATCACCTTAGCTTAAACAACACATATAAGCTTATTGGGCAAACGATATAAACATAATGTGTTTTACCAAAATCTCATTAAAAAAATATTTTACAAAATATTGCGCGAAAGTTTAGTGGCGCTGGGTAACAGACGCACGGTGAGAAGCAAGTTAGTGCTACTAGCACCCCTACATTTGACCTATATAGCTAACTTTTTATTATGCATGTTGCTTCATTTTCGGTATAAGTCGGTTCGTGAGAGGTGAAACATTAAGAGAATGTGAAACATTTGTTGTGTATACGCGAGGGGCCAAACTAGAGATTGCGGGGAGCAACGGTCCTCTTTGTGAAAAATGTTGTTTTTACTTGATTGTACATTGCTGGTGGTTGGCAGATAAACGATGTGTAAGTCATCTATGCATATTGTGATCACAGATGCTTCACGACTGGAGTGTCAGCGTCAATCAGAGCGTATTGCGGAGCTTGAGAGAAATCTTCAAGACGAAGCAAAATCTAATCAGTCGCCACCTAAGGTCATGGATGCGGCTATTGTTGATTACATTGAGGTGGGTTTATTTACTGTATTCTCTGGTAGAAATATATAGACCATGTAAACAAGTTGAGGGTGCTTTGATGTACCGTACAATATATATATATATATATATATATATATATATATATATAACGGACATTGCGTAGAAGTTCTGCTTTTTTTACGAAAAGGTCTTGCGCTTGTGCCGTGTGGGCTAAAGGGTAGATACTGCGTAGTGCCCTCCTCGGAAGGCATGACACTTGCAATGTTCTTTTCCCACACGCTGATTTTGCTCAATTAAACCAATATTCTAACCTCCTTTCTAACAGTTTTATTGAAAGTACTGACGAGGTTTGATCGCTATTTGCAAGAGTTGATAATGGAAAAAAAATAGGAAAAAATCAATGCAAGAATTGATAAGGGGACAAAGGCGAAATTCTAGTGCAGTAAATGGCTAGTGGGGCCTTAGAATGTGCAAATGCACCTGATAACCCCAAGAGTATAGGATATGGTGGTTCCACGATTAACTTAGTGCTTCTGTTTTACGATATTTTACACAGGGTTAATATCAAATGTACGTGCTCCGAAAACTTGGTAAATTCGACTAGGATGGGAGATGGGTCAACTTGAGTTATAAGCAGATGTGTATGTAGCACGACCATGGTAGTCTAAGGCGTACTACCACCAGCACCGAGTGACACAGTTAAACTTCCATGACTAATTAAAGTAGAATTAACTTATTCTTTTGCATACGTGATTCGTCCAAGAACGTAGATACATTACGCGCTAAATGATTAGTAGTTGAAATTAAATTTGTTTTATTCCTCTAAAACTTTTTGTTCAGGGCTGACGCCATACATTCCGCTCCTCGCAGTGAATGTTCATCTAGAGAACAGCATGAAATGACCTACCTTTCAAGGTCAAGAGGGCGCAAGTACCCGTAGTACTCTAAGGATTCTAAAGTTCATTTTAGAGAGTATTAAACACCCTAAGAGAAACAATAACAGTCTAGAAATTTATTTACTTTAAAATGCAGGACATGAATGGGCAAAAAAAATACCATTGACGTTCTAAGACAAGGCTAAAAAAACAGCGCCTTGACTTTTGCAACGTAGTTAAATATGTGTGTTTTAGAGTCCATTACACAGGTACGACCCTTGTTGTGGATGTCGAAAAAATAAGAATACTGAAACCTTCTTTCCATGAAAAGGTCGGTTACGTCCGGAGACTCTAGGTTGACGCAACAATGAAAATATTCATTATGACAGACTCCCTGAAATAAGGCGAATCAGACAGATTATTTATACTGATCCTGACCTGCGCGCTCCCTTTATCATGTTCATATTTTTGCAGATTCTCAAGGGCCAGCTTGTGGAGCGAGAGGAGGCAATCACACGAATGAACCAATGTATCGAGGTGCTAAAAACCAAGTGAGTTTTCGTAAGCTATAGTATCCTCTAAAAAAAAACGTAAGGGCAGGAATACAATTAGAGACTTATCGATAGTACAGTCAGCAGTTGTTTTACCAAAACCCACGCGACTTTCTCTAAAATTACTACTTAGTGTAAACTGTGCATCGTGTGATTTATTATCAGGGAGACTTCGCTGCAACAAAAAATTCTTACTTTGGAGAGAAGCGTTGAATTTGAGCGGCAAAGGAACCGGCTGGAGGGAGCCGAACCGCGTCCAGCTTCTCCGGCTGCATCAAACAGGTAAATAGTGTATCCTTCGAAATTGCACCTATGCGCCTGAGATGTCACCGGTTCATTAGTCTTATGTTTATAGCTCAGGAGCTCATTAAATTTCTGTTTTCTTAGTAGGTGGCTAAGTGGGCATAAATTAAGCCAGTTTGTTGCTGCGCATTTGCATGTGGAACATGTTTGTTACCTGTCTCGATAAAGTTTCCAAACTATACATGTACAAACGATGTACATACACTCCATCTTATTATACACTACCCTTCATTAAACACTACCCTTTTCACCTCTAAAAATATGTATTAGCTAGTGGTAAAAAAAATCTCGGAACTTACCACGATTAACAAACCAATTGCCCCATTACTTTAGAGTTCGATTAAACATAGTGGTGACGGTAGCCAGTCGCCTCTATATGTGTACGTAGATATAAAAATGGGTAAATATGATTAAATAAATATTTCACAGTATGTTAGGTGCGAGCGAGCAAGTATGGCTCGCTATAGTAGAAGTATAATAACAATTTGAGAAACTGTCGTCATTTGTGTTTAACGTAATTTAACAAAAAGCACCCAGGTGCTCCTAAGGGAAGTATTAGCAAATTTGCGTGCATTACAATTAGCTAACTTAGTTTAGTTAAAATAACTTGAGTTAAAGTTGCTTTTTAACTTATAAAAAAAAACACTTTGTGGACATGCCTTTCCATGCGATTTGACTTATAGATCGTCACTAGGATCGTCAGTGGAGTGCGAACGAAATGACAATTATGCAGTGTTTGCTGGCAGCCTAAATTCACCTAGCGTCATCGATAATATGTCATGCCAACTTAAATTGAAGGATGGGCAGGTAAGTTTGGTTGGCGTACAGCGTCGTGTGCTCCTAGCAAGCATACAAATATTTACTGGATTTAAAAGTATCGTTTTTTGCGAGTAATGTGAGTTTTGCCGCTGAAATGTACACTCTAGCAATGCATTATTGCTAATTATATTTACTGATCCGTTTAGTTAAATCAGTATATTTTAATCTAATTGGTGATCCATGAAAAAGCTATCGTGTCACGCACGTTATGTGATTGGAGCGCACTGGCTGGGATTTATGTAACTGAGGTGTCGTGGAAAATGTTTTCAGATGCAACAATTACGAGTGGAAATTGGCCAGCTGAAAATATCTCGGGATACTCTCTCCAATCAGATTACTGAGATGACCATCGAGCTGGAAAGATACAAACAAGTGGAGGGTTGGTACCAATACAATTTCGCAGATTTTGTTCTACCATTACGGCATCACAGACGTAATTTAATTGTAAATTGTGAATCAGTCCTCTCTGTCCTGTTTATATGTCGAACCCGGTGGCGTAGTGCATTCGTCTACGACTCGCGACCGGAGAAGACACATAGGTGCGCATTTGTATTTATGGAGGTCCCTCTATGAAGCAATGCGAAAAGCAGTTCCGTGGACGTTAAATCTTGGCTGGGAGTCGGTTCGAAAATTGCCCAGTTTATATGTAAATTAAGCTTAATCTTTATTAGGTGTGTCATACAAATTCTTTGCACATATGTCAGAATAAAGACATATCAATATTTCAGAACCTCAAGTAAACTATAGCTTAGTTTAATTAAGAGAATAACTTTCATCCTATTGATTTGTCTGAGTTATAAATGTGCATATATAATTGTGTGTGCATCTGTAGGAATATACATAATGGCTAAAAAAAACTATTGTTGCTTACAGCTGAGCTGGGAGATCTTCCTGAGAAATACGAAGCTCTACTGCAAATGTACGGCGAGCTCGTAGAAAAGAATGATGAACTTCGATTGGACCTCGAGGAGACGCGCAACGCGTATCGCGCGCAACTTCAAGAGTTAACGACGCGACTTAAGCGAGCGAACGTCTAGCAAGTGTTTTTGTATGTGGTGCTGCCCATTAATGAGTAGGCACTGCTCTAGGAAAAGCCGTCTTCTCTCACAGTGTTCTTCTGTTTCAGCGCAATGTAGCAGAACCCAGACAGTCTTCGCCATTGTATACGGTAGTGCGGGACTGATGGGTGGCTGGAGAAGATGGGGTAGCGAAATTAGAACTGAAAAACGATGAATGCCCATTTGCACAGCCGGTGTGTTAAACTAGTTTTACTATGATTAACATTTTATGATGGTCTGAAGGGCTCGTTATATGAGTTAGTTTATTATATCAAAGCGTACGCACCCACTGCCCGACCTGCACACATATGTGCACTTTTTCTGCCAATCAACGGAAATAAATTTAGAAGGAAAAATAATACGTTACTATGACGGGAGGCCGAACGTGGGTGCATGTTTATATAGACTACTGGCCTTGTTCTTGTCTAATATTTATTCTTTCTTAATATTTAATGTATGGAAGTAATATTTTCATCATCGCGGAGTCCTAGCAATCATTTGCCAGATCCAGAGATACTTCCACATAGTTTAGATTGAAACGTCCTTTCGGTGGGAACTTTTATTTTTCAGTTTGGTTTTTGTTTTGCATGCTAGTCTTTGCGAGGTGCAGGAAAATTAATAATAGATTCTCCGACTTGCTTGTTAATTACATAGCCAGTGTTATAGAATCTAAAGAAGTTCCAAATATGACCCTACTTTAGGGACGTCCATCCTAGCCAGTGCTTTATCTTTGCTGGAGTTGTCGCCTTTTTCAATTTAGGCTATCCAGTACTTACGGTGGCCACAGAAGTTAAATACGCAAAGAGCGCCTTCAGATTATAACTAGCGAGGATGGTAATTGTAGTATTTATGATAAATACTTTTAGGGAAGACGTTGCCCTCGATGTTACTTCATTTTTTATAGACGTAAGGTGAAGTTGAAAATTGACGCATGTGATAACGTAGAGAAGCATATATATATATATATATATATATATATATATATATATATATATATATTCATTGAGTTCCTTTGTCGGCATATTTAGGTACCGTAAGATCCACTTTTGAAACGCGTTCGTTACTTTATTCCGCTTAACAACAGATATAGAATCGTATAGGCGATTTAAACACAATGATGTTTAGTTTATATCAGCATGAGTCTAGTATTATGTATACAACTGTTGATACTACAAGTGCAATGGTAGAAACAGCTGACAGCATGTAAATGGTAATCCCTGAACTTATGTTTATGTAAGCCTTACGGACCTCATGAGCCTGGTTATACCGATTAATGGACTTACTGAGTGTACGATAGTCTGTATATATACAGAGATGTGTATAAATAAATATATATACGATCAAATACGCGACTGCGCTCTATTATGAATAAAAGGAGTGCGTGCAACTGGGAAAATCCATATTATCGGTTATACTCGTGCATATATATATATATATATATATATAACACCTAATATTTTTAATTATAAAATTTGTTTTAACTAAAAATATTTAAAAATAAATTATTTTAACACCTTATATGCTATGCATTTAAATAATACTATAGAATACAATAACCAAATTAATATAAATAATATATAATATTATATATTTTATAACACTGACAAACATTAATATCCTATTGCGTTCACCTATCATAGAGTTTTCTGAAGATAGCGATGATGTTGTTATGAGCCTCATAAGCTTCCACGAAAGCCAGAAATACACCTGAATTGGTATTTTTCTATCAATAATTTACTACAATTTTCAAATAATAAAAAGAATAATGTTTTGGAAGCCAAACCGAGATTATAATCTGGCTCAGCAACTAAAGAACCATTTCTTTCATGTTGATTTTGCTTAGTGGGTCCCATAGGCACGTAGATAGGACGTGCAGAAACGGCTAAAATGTTGCACACGCCACAAACATATCGCTCATGAGATCTAGGTCATTTATGACTATGTCACAAAAATGATTTAAAGTCCCGCTGCACCTTAGAGTAGCGACTTATCAAGGAAATTCTGATGGTCAATTCAAAGGCACTCATATTAAAATGGTAAAATAATTGTAACGTTGCCGAGTTTCCATCAGTTAAAAAGAAAACCAACATGAGACAAAAATAAGGGGAACAATGTAAAAGAAACTAACACTAGGATTACAGGTTAAAAATGTGCATTGGATATGCCTCCGTACTAAATTAATCCAAAATGTATCTATACAAAGGAAAACGGCGTAACATTACCTCAATTCTAAAATCGCTTATCGAATTGTGCAGACTTGGGTTATTCTAGAGACACATTCACTTTGCCAAAATTGTAATATGAATATAAATATACAAGAAAGAAACCACAAAAACAAAAAAACAGGTAAGTGACTTAGATTATATTCTTTATGTGTGTTATAAAAAATAAATGATGCAGCATTTGGCAAGAACTAGCGGTAGTGTCCTCTGATGCATAATAATAATATCTATGCGCGCCAAACCACACATACGTGAAACTATTTGGGTACTTACATTAGGTAATGATGATGCTAGTGATTAAACGAATAACCATCCTAAGAATATATTACTGCATTTATTTGACGTCAAAGATTTACAGACGAAGTAAGGAACATTACTTTTAGCTGATAGCTTGGTAATTGGAAATTTCTAAACGTGCTCTAAAGAAAAAAAAAATCAGAGAGCACAGGATATGCATTTCTATTGTGCTATATCCGATATTGCCTGCGCCTTGTAACATATGCACCAGATATAAAATATGAGCATAAATTAGAATTTCTACTTAACGAAGTTACTCTTATATGTTATAGTTGCTATTAAGCGATCGTTCTATTGCGCTCGTTTCTTTTTTTAAGCTGACCTAAGACGGTTTTGAACTCATAATAATTAGTGCATGTTATAGCGGCACGTTCCGAGTCTAAGTCCAGTTGTGTAACAGCTACGCGTTACGGTCATGCATGACGGATGAAATACAAAAAAATTGCCTAAAAACATACATAAACATGTACACAGCCACTTATAAATACGCCTATGATCGGCTGACAACGTTGGCGACGTCGTTGCACACTCGTATGCAACACGAATGAGTTGTACTCTGCCTCAATGAAAGCACCGAGTTTCTAGCGTCTAGATTTGACTTAACCATCTAGCGCAACTTCAAAGTTTTGAGAGCACGCTGCGCCCTGTTGTCATTTGTATTGTTTTTGCTGTTGAAGCAATGTCTGTAGACGGCTAAGAACAATAAACCCGTCGCTACTATAGCTGTAGTGGTGGATTGCAAACGCATTCTCTTTTGCTGATGCTGACGGAACGACAAACGGCTCAGCTCATGTTGAAGTTGGCCGTGTAATCATACTCGATTGTAGGTATGACCGCCTGCACAAACTTGAGAAATACGATCAAATACATATGCACCTCGAGCGAGCCTCCGCCATCTTCGACCGTCTGGATGAGATTCTTCATTGCCTGTGCGTGACGGCAGGGATGTACTGACGCCTAGAGAACATGTGCAAGACAAAACAGTTGCAAGGTGAGATATTTGTCCCGATATCTCACCTTGCGATATCAGTGATCTGAATCCTAGGTACCAATGCGCATAGCGTTCGATAACATCATGCGTTATTATTGCCTTCAAAATGATGCACTAATCCAAAATTAAATATGTAGAAGTAGCAATAACGTTGGCATATTAGCACAAGCGTTAGATATAGACAAATATCCCTCTAACCTACTGATGGGGATGTTAATGCACTGACGTCAAGCGAACTTTTAGTACCTGCGGAAGTCCCTCAATGTGTGGATGGTTCTCGACAGTGACAGTTTTCTTCGCAAAGTCCTGACTGATATCTTCATATAGTTCTTCTGTCGTCAGAGGCCGACAGTTCTGAAATGTTTGTATCGGTTAAACGAGGTATCGTTAACTAAAACACTAATAAGCTCTGTATTTAAAAAAACCTATGTAATTGCGAACACGATACGTGAGGACAATTAGTAGATACATCGTGAAAGTAGTAGGTAGAGGTGTTGCTCTTAAAAATGACGTATCCATTATTTGATTACGTAAAAAAATAATGCAAACGAAAATGATATTAGTCAAAAGAAATAATGCTTAGGAGTATATGCATCTATATGCTCTTACCTTAGTATATATTTGTATATACTAAGGATCCCGGGGTTGATCCTGCCGGAAGGCGATGGTCCTAAAGATTTACAGACTAGGGTTATAACTACACTATACAAAAATATTTTAGTGTTATGATTAGTCGTCAAGTGCGAATTTAAGCTATATTTAATATGGATTGCTGCAAAGTGCAAGTACTTCCAGAGCCCTGGGTTCGATCCGGTTACAGGTCTCAAGTTTTATAAACTTGGGTTAGCATTATAATATAAAAACATATATATGTGCGGTTTGCTGGTTAAGTCAGTGAATTGCAAATATGAGGTCCTAAGATTCAGTTGGCCTGATTACGCCGGACCGCTTTTGAATAGAGTTATGTAGTTTCCGAATTAGATAAGTAAACTATGAGACCTATGGGCCGACAAATGATAAACCGCTTAAAAGATGACCCAAGACCAGTCTTGTCTTCAGCACACATATGCCTAGTTTAAAACACGTTTTGTATTCTGCTCAGACGCTTTCTGTAGGCGTATATATAGCTATGCAAGGCAAGATTCGCACCTCATCGTAGCCAGTAAGCCAAAGCCGTGGCGTGCGATAGTAGTTATCGTAGGTAATATTGAGGTCATACGTTCTCGTGGCAAGAATGTCTGCTTCGCCATCGCCGCTTGGACCGTCACCGGCCGCAGTCACGCCGCTCGGATCGTTACACACCGCTTTCTTAACCATTGACTGCACGGCTTCCGCATCTTCATCGAAGTTCTCGAGAAATGCGTCCATATCAACTCCGGCTTCATCATCATCTTCATTATCCTCATCTGCAGCAGCTGAACCACTCTGTTCGCCAGACGTCACCTCTGGATCGCCGGCCTTACTACTATCACCGGCGGCGCCCTTTGTTCAAGGGTAGGTCACAAAAGAATTAACACGCTAATTGTAATATATATAGACATGGATTATATGGATGCGTAGGTAATATATATGCTGCCGCTCTAAGCGCCCCTGATATAAAAGGGTGACATGTGTATTTAGGTATACATGCCAAGCGAACAATAAATCAATCAATCAATATATGCTGACCAGTACTTAGTTATACTTCGTCATTATTTGTTGAAATAGTACTAATGTAATTTGCTAAATAAGATGATTCGGCAACGTCTTTTGATAACATGCGGAATAGTCAGTATGGACCGGCTTTTGGGATAGGCCGCCTATTTGTGTCAAAATAGTAAAATGTTATAATTTGTCTTGTATGAAATAAGCTAAACAGATCCAAAATAAACCGAATCAAAACTAAAGAGATATACAATACAATTTACAGCAATACTAATGACATCATCACTTGAATATTCTCCAACAGAACCGCATTCTTACGAATTGTCCGAGACATGACCCCAGACATGTTTAACCATGTGGAGGTGACTCACGGAGATCCCTCAAAGTCATTATTATATAAACGGCGAAACAACGACTCAGCTGCAGGTAACAGAGCTGTGGCTACGGCGTTGGGATTTGACGCGACGGCGATAGCGAAGATAGCTAAAAACATTTCTCGGACCGCTACCGTGAAAATATACAATGCACGAAGGCCCTTGCTACCAGATGGACTTTGTAAAGCAGATAAACGAACTTCTTCATAGCGCTCTTATTATCATGATTTATTAAGAATACAGATGGAACGACAATGGTCTCCTGAAAACGTGTGCACTGGGAATATTACTCTATCTCGTATAGAGTGGGTTGGGACCACTTTAGCAGCGTGCCGCGAACGGACGCCGAGGTCGAGGCGCTGTCTCAAGAAAGACGCAGATCTCTTGTCCCCGGTTGCGAGGTTCAGCTGCTCGCCGACTCTGTGGAGGAGTTTGCGAGTGAGGTTGCCTGGGTACAAGATCACAGCCGAGCGGAAGTCCTGCCCCGATTCGAATAGTTTTGTCGTCCAAAGGGTGCCCAGTGGGGCGCTTGTGAGCGCATGCAGCCAGGCCCCGGATCCCTTAGCGGCGACCGCCCTTTGTTCTCAGATCGAAGAAGGGAGGATACTATGGCTGGGCCAGCCGAGATAAGTGGATCCGAGATCCCCAGGCCTCCCTTGGAAATCGGTAGCTGCACCTGCTTTCGAGCGGAGGATGTCAGCGAAAGATGAAGGAGGGACTCGAGGGTGTTCAGCGTTAACTCGTTCAATGGACGAAGGTCGTCTAATCGCCCTGTAAGATTAGCTCCTCGAAGGAGGTGGTTGACCCTAGTGGCTGAGAACGACGAGCAAAGTAAAAAGAGAGCGCGATAAGCGCCGAACGGGGTTAGGTTGTTAGCGACGTCCTTTAACACGTTTTGCCATCCTTTGAGAGCGCGTGCGAGCCCTTGCGGTTGGAGGTGGACTCCCAGAAGCTCCAGGTCGTAGTCGTGAGTAATCTTACAACCCGGCAATAAAGCTTGGAGGGGTCGGAGGTCGTAACGTAGATCTCGCACTTCTCGGGATTCAGCTCCAAGCCCGAAATCTGACGAAATTAGAGCACGCGCCGGACATTTTCGGCAATCATGGATGCGTCTCCCCCAGCACACCATCATTAAGGTACCAAATGTTTAAGGAGCTGTTAAGGGAGTCAACTAGCTCTTTAATGCTCAGGCAAAACAATGGGGGACCCAACCCTGTTGCAATCCCGTGGCCGAAGTTACGAGACCATCTGGGAGAATCAGGTGAGAAGAGTAACGGTGAGCTTGATGGACATGGTGTGCCAACTGGGGGCAGTGCGTCCCGACCGCCTTTAACAAGTGATCCTCCTGTCTTACAGAGTTGAAGGCATTCCTAAAATCCAGCTTTACGAGAACCCCAGGTAGTGAGCGTGAATCGATACAAGCTCGAGCGGCATGCACGGCGGCCTCAGCCTCGGCTTGTGCTGCAAAGCCAAGCTGGTGAGGACCAATCGCCTCGGATCCTATCACTGGCTCTATTACAAGCAACCTTTGCGGCTAGCCTGCGCAGGGTGGAGGAGCACGCAATTGGCCTCACTGGCGCTCTTATTGGTTTCCGCTAACAAAGTTCTTCGCACAATCTGCGTGAAATGGAGCGGGGGCCCACATCTCTACCTGTGGGGACCTGCTCGGGGCACTGAGTTAGCACAAACTGCATTGCCGTCGTCCTGCGCAACAAGCTAAATTTCGAAAATACAACGATCGCTTGAATGCTGCCCCCGGAGACTGTTGTAAGGCTGCGACGTTTCTCCACTTTCATTCCCGTACAAATGGCCTCCCTTATTTGACGATTAACTCGATTCTTCTAAAATTTACAGCATGCATGCATATATTATGAATGAATAGAGAAAACAGGAATTTCCGGAATCGTAACTTTTAGGCATGGGGCAAAGGTCGTGAAAAGTCAGGAAACACGTCAAATGGATACCTCTGCTGCAGCTTCCTCCGAAGTTGATTGAGGTGGGCAGTAATGAGTGTCAACCCAGCCTTCATCGGTCCCATCTTCTTCAATCACCTGCACAATATTAATTGATATTTAGGAAATCATTAGGAAATATATATATATATATATATATTCCGAAACTGCTTTCTCTGGGAAATAGAGCTTTCTAATTTGAAAACTATCATCAGTCCTCCAGTAATGGAAAATGCGTGCCAATTTAAGTCATATTTAATATGGGACTTGCTGCAAAGGTGCAAGCATTTGCTTTACGGAATACGTTACCCTCTCACTCTCGTTGTTGTACTCCATATCTCTGCAACGTTTATGGCATGGCACGTTTTTTGTCACAAGAAACTGTTTGTCCTGAAACGAAAAGAGCAATAACAACAGCGACAATGACAACAATGACTAGCGATCAGCATGATCGATTAGGAATAAGCCTCCACTCTGTATAGATTAGAGAATACCTCTAGTAAGAGCTATCGTATTTTCATCACTCCCTGTGGGCACCGTATTTTGGCTCTTTGGAAGACACACCAACATACAGCCGTGAATGTCGTAATTTTTCTTCCCAAATAAGGAACTGAAAGTTTGTTAGGGCCAAACACACTAACCCACTCGATCAGTTACAATTCTTTGTTTTTGACCTATTATATATATTGATCGATTGATTTATTGTTCGCTTGGCATGTATACCTAAATACACATGTCACCCTTTTATATCAGGGGCGCTTAAAGCGGCAGCATATATATTACCTACGCATCCATATAATCCATGTCTACTTCAATACCTACTGAGTATTTGCTTTCCATTGTGACAACCTCTTCTTTGTAATATCGACCAGGTATTTCTAACATTTCGTTGTAGAGCTAGGGCCTCCTAGCTCTATCTCCTAGCTATCCTCTATATCTCTGCTCCCGCTAAGGCTAAACATTCTTTAATAATACGTTCGACTGACTCATTCTCTAGCCCACATGCTCGACATTCTGTACTTTGCCCCTCCTTATATTTAGCTCTATGTATTCTTGTATCCAACATCCCTGCCCTGGCATCTGCGGATAGCCCACTCGCTCTTGAATTATCGTATACCCATTCTTCCCCGCCCCTTTCTCGCTTTTCCTTTCCATAAATATTGCCAAACTTGATTTGGAGCCCATCGCTAATTTCCATTTGTCTGTATATGACTTGTTTACCTTCAATTTCACCATTTTCTCTGATACCCTCGCTCTTGCCCATTGCTGACAATTGTACCCAATCGTCCTAGCTGCAAACTCTACTCTGCGATCCCACTTCGTTATAATCCTAAGTGCCGTCGTTACCAGCTGCATCTGTTTAACCCATCTTTTATTTGTGACATGTTCAATCCTACTACTAAATCTAAGCTTACTTTGTACATCCCTTTGTATAAATGTTGACATTCCCCCTTTCCCCTCAAGGAATATTATATACTAATTAAAAAAACGTTTAGTTGTGTCGTTAACCAAGTGCATATTTATACGCACGGCTCTATCGAGAGCAAGAGAGTAATTTCTATGACTAGTTTTGGACCCGAGACGAATCAACAGATAGCTAACTTGCAAACTCTTCAGACCCCTCTTTCTCTTGGAGTTTGCAAATTAGGTATCTGTTGATTGCGTTTTCTATGGTACTCTTGCTTGTTTTTTACCTCTGGCAGATAGGTCTTGATACAAGCTGAATCCCCTCTCGCCCAGGCCCAGGTCGGGCACGTGGCTACCAGATGGTCACCGGCAGCCACAAACTCCTCAGGAGTGAGCATGCCGCTCTCCCGAAATTTTGACTCCTGCAACCCATATCCATAGAGTAAGGATGAACGGCGCAAATAAATATGAGTAAATGCACACAAGCCGTATCGCAGCTAATATTAAAAATAAACACCGTGCTGATTCTCTGTTCGCTGTTGCTATATCGTTATGTCCCTCCTTCTTATTCTATAACATTGTATGTTTTAATTAAATAATAACCTCTAGTTGACGTTCTTTCCAGCATTTTCATTGGAGTCTAAGCTTTTATAGAAAGAAACTATATCGTATACGCCCCACTTGATGTTGATGAATTGTAGTAAATTAGTTGACTTCGTATTGAAACAGCAGCAGTCAAGCAGTTTACTTGATAGAGTTAGTTACCAATAGACTTTGAATTCTTGATGATTTTGAACGATACCGCCTTGCCGCTACATCTATGCCGCACCATACACTTATACAAGAAGTCGAAATAGACATTGTAGGTCATACCTAAAATGGTTGCTAACTCAACCATCTCTAGAGGTATGTGTATGTATCGCTCATGTGTGTTTCATTGTTGCTAAATATGATACCGGCTTCAGTTCTAGATGCATTATGTTAAATACCTACGGCGCACATCTCTGCATGGATTGACCGTGCGCCGTCCGAACAGGATTCGCTAAGCGATGGTAGCTAAGTACCATCGTTGATGTAAATACGCAAATTTGTAAACCAGCCATTACGGGGCAAAAAAATATGTCAAAAGAAAATTACGAGGTTGCAGCATCGTTGCGTTTCCATCTTTACCTTCAGGACGGGTGTCATCTGCGCAGCGAGGTCGATCGCCCGCCCCTTGATTGTATTTACTATGCTCTGCATTGTCGAGCTGCGAGTCGTCCGTTTGCCGAACTACGTTGAAAGTGCCTGTCGTGGCCTTCTCCGCGCTTGCTGCTGTCCTTATCGTCGTCGCCCCAGCCTTACGCCGGCCCTGCATGTCATACAAAACATACGAATGCATATATATATATATATATATCATGATTTTAGAGCTCAGAGATCGACGCCAACGGAGATTAGCGCAAAAAAATCCATTTCTGCACAGCGTTGTGGAGTTTCATGTGACATTCGACTCAGGATCAAGGGTCGGTGCGCTGCCAAAGATAGCCAAGATTGGGATTTCAGAGCGTGCTCTAAAATTCATGAAGGACCGCAAAGATCATTATGTATCCGGACGATCTGCTAGTCTACAGTTGCAGCAGGTAAAACCTGCCTTTCTACAAAGGGTACTAGACTTACCAAAATTTTGCATATAATTGTCTTGTTTGTTTGCTAGCCAATACCCCCCCCCCCCACGCTAATGAACTTCAGATCTCTCTGCTTCTGTGGCGACGGAAAGCATCCCTACCAGTGTCCTGATAAATTTCGTCGTGATCAAGTCTACCCAGCGTTTCGAACGTAATCGGCCGAAACTTGTGAGGAAATTATTGTCTAGTTAGTTAGAAATTGTTTTGAGTAACTAATTGTCCTACGCCAATTGTTTTGAGTAACTAGTTGTCCTACGCCAACTTGATTGCATAGCCAGTCTGGGCCGACCTGTGCCATAAAACGTCGTCTCTTACTATCGTCTAAACAAAGGCGTGGTGGTTCGCCGAAGCATGGTGATATCAGGCAATAGCCGAAGCATGGTGATATCAGGCAATACGAATTGAAAAAGATTTAGTATCGTACTGCGACGCAGATGTCGTGAGTCACGGGTTCGATCCAAACACGACACAAAATGGGCAGACTTCAAGGACTTGTATCTATCTATGTAACCCAGTAATTTAAATAAAAATATATACGCTAATATTATCATCAGTTGTAGCTAGATCTATAGTCGAAAATACAATTACGTTGTATTGTTGTCAACAACGCAAACATATACGGTACTGTCTTCAATTTGATTACTTGATTAGATCTGCGAGACACATATGTCTTTATATTGCACAATCAAATGCTAAGAAGAACTTCTCTATGCGCGGCGCGAAGTTCTCAAACACGCCCTGAATGAGTCACACTAATCATCATCATCGTCCTAAGCATTCGTCTTATTACCACCATCATTATGTGTCACCACAAAGTGTTCCTCTGTGTTACAACAATAAAACAAAGACTTATGGTAAAGTAGAGCCGAGAAGAATTATTGCCGTTATTATTAACCTACAGGGCAGAAACACGGCGGAAGAGTATCAACAAAAGTGACACCAGCAGAGCAGTGGTTGTTGTTGTTGTTGAGTACACACAATCAAGCACGAATTGTCGTTGCTTGTTAAAGATATAAAATTCATTTTATATGTATTCATTCCGGTTGTAAGTAATGATTATAACCACAAATACATCACTTTAGCAACAAACATTTTAATCCTCTGCTGGAAGAACGGTGAGTCAAGACTATAACTGGGTAATCTGCATATGTATATATATATATATAAATACATTCCTGGGCATAGGATTTTATTATATCGTATGCTTGATAAAGATATGGCGTGTTCTAGCGAATAACGCCCTGTTTTCCGGGGAGGGTCCATCTCGACGTGATGCTTTCTTTACCAGTCAACGTGTTCTGTGGACGACACGACCGTCCTATTGCAAAACCGTCGTCCTACGTGTGTTGTGCCGGTGCCGGGAACGTCGATCACTCACTAAAACACACACATCGTACACAATATTGCAAACTCACTCACTCACACAGACACTAAATCAACGTAAAATCGACGATAGTTACCCAGGTAATGTGTTCGGCTTCTTCTACAGCTGCGCTGGCTGCCTACCTGCCGCTGCCTGTCGCGGAAAGTCAGCCAGGATCCGGAAATTGCAGGGCACCGCTTCAGACTGCGATGGAATGAGACAGTGCATGCGAAATGCAGCACCAACTCGATTCTATCTCATTCTACCTCGAGCGCACAATGAGACTCCCCGCTGGACACACTATCACTGATAGGATCGAATTCTATCGATGGTATTGTTTATCTATTTGTACACCTCCTATTTGTATCTGTTTATATATCCCATCTATTTATGCAGGAGGGCACGCAGCAGCAGCAATCACATGCATCGAGATGTGCGGCACGAACAAATCGAGAAGTCAGCTGGAGAACCGATTGATGATCTGCCACTGCAGCCGTAATAGCAGCTTCTCTCTTTCGCTGTTCGACACGACGAAGTAAAGCGGCCACTGTGTAGGGTTTCATCAAGACCGCGCGATAGAAAACCGCAGCTTGAACGGAACAACTTTAGGAGTAGTGTTATATATATATATATATATATATATATATATATATATATGTCTAAGTTTCACGAGAGACCGTATGCATATATATATATATATATATTTGCTCGACGAAACTGTTTATTCAATAGTATGAGTCATGGGTTCCATTCTGGTACGAGGTATACCCCATCGAGACAATATTTCTTAGAGATATTTCTTTTTAGGAGACCGAATGTATATATAATATATTTGTATATGCGTGTGCGTACAAAGATCATCATAATGGTTGTCTTGGTGCAATTCTGTCAAATACGACTAGTATGTATAACCACCAATGAAGCTGGTGATTAATCGAATAGAATAAATGGAATAGCTTCACCATTGTTTCTGACAGACATATATATATATATATATATATATATATATATATATATATATATATGAGTTTTATTTACCATTCCTTATGGAATATCTTTTGAATCAGATGCGCTTGCTGTGCAGTCTGTCATACAGCGTGCTGCTGGCTTCGTATATAGTTGTATATTATTGCTATGGTATAATTATATGTATTTTAACAAATATCCTCGTCTGTCGTGCATTCATAATATTAATTGGATTATCACGATGGTTATATTACTAGCTAATTACACAATAGTTTGCTTTAGCGGGGCGTCTTCCCATAGTTCCTTACAATCTGTGCCATTTCCCTAGCCTGCGTTTGGTTTCATTTATCTCTTGCCATAATGGTTTATCACCGAAGCCTAATGCCTCAGCTAGGGACACTGTTCTCACTCCTCTTAGCTCGTCGCACTTCAGCACGATATGTTCGATAGATTCTTCTTCTATACTACACGCTCTAGACCGAACGCTCTCAATTTCCGAGTATCTGGCCGCCAGCAGTCGGGTGTTGAGCATACCGGCCCTACAGTCAGCGAACAGCCCGGACGCTTGCGAGTTCGAATAAATGATATCTTTTCGGCCGTATTCCTTTTTTTGTTGCCTGTACAATTGCAAGGCTGTCTTTATCTCCATATCCTCTCTCCACCTTTTTTCGGCTGTTTTGTCAGTTTTCTTCTTGACATCTTTGGTTATCTGTTTATTTGTTATCACCTCGTGTTCTTCAAAATCCATCGTATTGCACTTAAATTTGCGTTCAAGGAACTTTAGACGCCTATCCCATTTGCTTGTATTTTTTCGCTCAGTTTTGCTGTGAGCAGTTCGGCCGCCCAGTTTTGTTCTTCCTCACTTGCGGCTATGTTTTTTTAGACGGCTTACATACGATATCTTAGCTTGTGGTTCCCTTGCCCAGAAGCTGGAGACTCCGAATTCCCCTTCGATAAATTGTGCTGCACATGTATACTTACATTGCATTGCATGTCGGCCAACTGCACGTTGTATTGTGTCCAATCTATTTACCATGCTTGCGTCTAAACTCACAATAGCGTTAGCGTACGTCACTGTTGGCACAAACATGCTTTTCCAAAGCTCTTTAGTCACCATGAATCTATTGCAACTCCACAAAGCCTTCTTTCTTACAATCTTTTGTCCATTTTCAGCTCGTTCTCTTCTTATTGCATGCTCAGCGTGAAAAATATCTGGACTGTTTTCTATTATAACTCCCAAGTATTTGTATGCGTTTTTATATTATATTTCTTTTCCGTGGATCTGTAGCGGCATCTCTCTGATATGCCCGGAAAATATTACATTTGCACATTTCTTTTCGTTGAACTCCTGTCCAATATTTTTCGCCTTTTCTCCGCATATTGTTAGCATTATTTGCATTTGGTCAACACCTTCCGCTAAAATCACCATATCGTCTGCAAACAACAGGACACACGGTCGGAGGGATACTATATCATCACCTCTAGCATATACCATTTTAAAACCAAGATTCGATTCATACACATGTCGTGCCACCTCCTCAATGTACAGTAAAAACAGTGACACAGAGCAAGGACATCCCTGTCGAAGTCTTTTCCTCAATCTGTAGAAATCAGATAAGTTCGACCCAATTCTTGCAAAGATGTAGCTCCTGTCATATATTTCTTTAAACATACTGACCCATTCCTGTCCTAATCCACCTTCTATCATATTGTTCCAAAGAATGTTTCTATCGACCGTATCGTAGGCCCGTCGGATATCTAGGAATGTTCCAACTAAATTATGTTTTCTAGATCTGGCCCAATAGATACTTTCCGTTAGTACGAAAAGACTATCCTCTATTCTCCTGCCTGTTCTAAAACCACTCTGCCATGGTCCTATTAGTTTCATCTCTTCCAGCTCGTCCTGTAGCTTGTCTCTAAGAATAGCAGCAAATATCCTGTACACAACGCTTGTTACCGTTATTGGTCTGCGATTGGACAATTTTGTGTTTTCCGCCCCTGGCTTTGGTATGAAGGCGACTCTTCCTGTTAACCATTCTTGAGGGATCTCCTCTCCAGCCAGAATCTTGTTGAATTCACCCGCCAGGTATTCGTACATTGGCGTGCCAATATTCTTAATCAATTTTAGCGATACCCCATCCTCTCTACACGCAGTTTTGTCGTCTTTTGATCTAATAACCTGTTCGATCTCTTCTTTACTTGTCCTCCAGCCAATATCCGCTCTTCTTACATGTGTTTGTTGATTCTGTAGTTCATATATTTCAGCGTCAAACATAGTATTTAGTGCCTCATTTATCTCTTGTTGCGTGTATTCTTTTTGCTCTCCTCTTTCGTTATCTCCAGCTATTTCATCCTGCTGTTTTATGTATTCCCAGAAAAGCGTCATCCTCTTCCCTGCGCTATTGTTTGTTATGTTTTTCAAATCCTTAAGTTTGTCTAATCTTATGGCGTTGGCTATATCGTCGCTTAGTTTCATTTTTACTTCCATGCATTCCCTCCACAGCTTATCTGCTTGCTCCATGTCGTTTTGGCGTACCGCCTTTCGATGTTGTCTGGACAGGTGTCTTCTTTATTGCAAACCTCTATTTAAACCTTCATTCCACCAAGAGTTGATCGTGTGGCTTGGTGCCAAGCTGACAATTGAGTTATCTAGGATTTGCTTTGCCATTCTAATACCTTTTTCATACGGTAGTCCTACCCCAGTTTCCCTCCACTGTTCTAGCCCTTTTGCAAACTTTCTCTTGTCTATTATTTTTGTAGTTTTGTTCTGTTTTCTCTTTAATTTCGGGTGCCTATTCTGACCGCTAAAAGTTATCAAATTGTGGTCGCTCCCCACATTGTGTTGTTTATCTTCGTCAATACACATGTTTACAATCCAGTTTTCTGCTCTTTGGTTGGCCAGTACATAGTCGACGGTCGACTTCTTTTTTGCCTCTGTATAGGTGAACGTTCCCTCGCATTTCACACTTAGTTTCATATTCTTTAAACTTGCTTGGTTACACAGGTTTTCTAAATCCCTACCGGCCTCATCGGTATTTTTATCAAAGTAGAACAGATGCGCATTGAAATCCCCTATAATTATGGTCTTTATGTTCTCTTTAACAAGCTTCTTAATTGTTTCATAGAATATCTTGTTTTTGTTTTCTGTATTGCTGGGTGGTCTGTATCTAACTACAATTCTTAAACAGCCTGGCCGTTTCCCTATTTCCACTGCTATTAAGTCGCTTCCTTCACTTGCCTCAACAACCTCTACATGATGACTTTTTCCTATCAGTACTCCAACTCCTCCGAATCTGTTTTGTGACACTTTTCTGTTTACACCTATCCACCTTACATCCTTATGTAACGGTGGAGTTTCTACTTGAAGCAAGTGTGTCTCAGTCACAGCTAAAACATCCAGACTAATCTCGTTCATTATTCTGTATAGCATCTCCCATTTGTCTTGTTTTCGTCCTCCTCGTATGTTTAAATATCAAATTTTTAGATTTTGGCGGCCGTTCAACTTTGTTCCTCTTCCTCTTCCCCCTCGACGCGTCTTTTTATATTGCTGTGGGTCGGGTTTGGGCCCTCCAACCCCACATCCCGTGGCCCCAGCAGTCTCTATTCCCCCATCTCCCTCCCCAACCATTGCTACCGTACGGTCTTCGGTATTCAACCGCATTTCTTTGTTGTAACTGTGCTTCCCCGTCTCCCTCTGTCGCCCTGTTGTTGTTACATCCGTAGGTTCCCTGCCCTCCTTCGGTGCATTCTCGGTTCCAGTTGTTGGTCCTGTTGTATTCCTTGTGATATTTTTGTCGGTTGATTTTCCAGCTTCCTCTGTTGTAGTTCCCTTGCTCCGCTGGCATGTCTGTTGCTCCGTCGTCTTCCCGGATGCCGTGAAAAAACTTGTTCCTTTGCTGGCGATTATATTGATTAACACCATCCGTAGAGCTCTTTGGCCACCTGAGCGCCATGATTGCCCCTCCAACAGAGCTCACATGGACGTCGTCCTTTGCTAAAAATATATATGTTTGCGTTTACATACATTGTATATTCACGTTTATTTGATGTGCTTGTTTATTCACCGTTATTGGGAGGTTCACATCGACTGTGAGTTCATTATCGTCCGGGAATCAGGCACGTCACATACCGCAGGTGTTAACAAGCAGGCATTCATTAGTTTGCAGCAATTAGCAACGCATTCATTAGTTTGGGAACATTTACCTTAAAACAGAGGTGCTGGCCTGTTGCAGATTTTCTTCCCATCTGTTGCTAAAAAGCTTTTGAGTCACAAAGCTTCAGCTCCGCCATTCTCTGTGTTGTATGTATGCTTCGAGTTTGTCGCCGTTAAACTGGTAATAGCCGTCTATTAGCATGGATTCGTGGATTCGTTGCATGTATAAATCACCAGCGTAGATGAGGCGGTCTTTTAAAATCCAATTGCTCTCTTCTTTGAGTTTGTCTAATTTCAACTTGAAGTATGATATGGGTCTGAGGCAATGTCTCACTGTGGGAAAGATTTTGAGCTAAAACATACTGATTACACTCTTAAGGTAAATTTCTCGGAGATTTCCCAACACCATGGTTAAGGAAACTGCGTTCAGTTTCCTTTCTTCAACCACAGCTTAGGCACCAGCGTTACTCCTAAATATCTGAATTTGTTGACTTGTTAGTTTTAGTGCGTGCCCTATTTCCTTGATATTATACTCAGTGTAGCTGATAAGTTATTCCCTTCTCTGCTAAAACGCATCATTTTTATTTTTGACATATTGATGTTTAATATATTTTTGCACCATTTTGCAGCCTCATTGGCTAGTTGTGTCACTCTGTGTCACATCACATGTTTGGGAGATCACCTGAGCAATTGCGTGAGCCTCGTTAAAATATCTCATATGAGGTTGTACATTTGGCCCTTAATGTTAAAATATCCACGGAGCATGAAAAGGCTGATCTCTTGATCTTCAAAAACTGATTTATAATAACTAAAAGCTACAAAAGTCACATTTTTATCTTGAAACTATATCTCAATTTTCTCAATTGGTTAGGGATCCCGCCTTCTTTGAGACGAGTGTTGTACATCATCGTGAGGGAAAGAAAAGTTGTCGAGGTCGAATCTTTGAGATGGTTGTAAACAATCTGGTCAGTCTTCTGTGAAGTCTCTCCACAGACCGCCATCATTCTCACGCTCTGTTCTTTCTGACAGGAGACAGTCGCTGCGCTGAATATTCCGTTCAGTAGAGCATTGTGAAAGGATAATTCAAGGCCGGCAGATGCTTTTCCGTATTTTGTGGGTTTGCAGTTCGTATCGAGAGCATTTTCTCCTAAGCAGGTCTTTATACTCGCACTTTATTGCTACTTTGAACGTGACAGACTCATCAACGAAAACGTCTCAACGTTTAAAGGCCCTGTCTTTAAATAAATGCATACGCGTGAAACGATTATGCCCGTCATTATGTAGCTACAATTGACTCGGTATTCTCTGACGATTAACAATGAAGGCGCTGATGAAGCGTCTTCGCCTGGTAGAATGTCATCGTAGCCCTTACCTGCTGAAGGCGGGTGCGACGCTTTAGTGACCTCACGGCCAATACACATACCCAACCTGCTCAACGTCAAACTGGACGATACAGCTAATGGACAGACTCATTTTCAGTAGCCAAAGAGCGCGTTGTTAGCTCTTCCTGCAATAGTTCCCGCCGCACGTCAGGGTTCCAGCAGGGTCTGACGCGCCCTCCTCGGCGAAACCGATCAAATGGAATTAATTTCCACAAGAAATGAATTTGCGAATAGCTTGGTTGAGGTTCTCAAAACCTTACCAACAGACTTCACATCTCAGAGTGAATAGTCGTCCCTGTTAACCGATCAACATGCTCGTTAACTTACTCATCAAGCCAACAATGCCTTCACTTGTCCCTCGGCTTAGGGCAACCTTTACAAAACTAGCAAGCGGTTGGCTTTACGCACTTCCCAGTGCTTTATTAGGAACCTTAAATGGAGGATCCCACTGCGAGAATATACTTTGGCCTCAAACTCGGTACGCATCTCGTTTACGTATGTCGACGTGGAGATCTGGCGGACATTAAAGCTCACAACGCTTTACAATGCGCTTTTACTGAGGGTAGTCGACCACGCCACGCGGTTAATGCCCATGGGATTTGAGGACGGCAGGCTACTCAAGCACTCTGAAACCTACTGGACTAACCAGGTATGACAATAAGCATCCCGACGGGATGACCCTCACACTTAAACGAAGCCGCATCCTTGTGCATCCTCAATGGTCGGCTTCCGTGCACGTAGAGCTAGCGACGCCGCGAGCTTAGCAGAGAGCAGCAAGACGAACAAATACGTCGAACTGACAAAAGTCATAGTTGCAACCCAGTGGCTTTCGAGTCATTGGGACCGCCAAGCCCCCTGACTAAGAGACTACTTACTAAGTTGGGCGAGCGTTTGAAAATAACTACGGGGTATAAGAGAGCCGCACAGTATTTAAGCCAGAAACTTTCAATTGATTTCTCGCGGGGCAACGCCGTCTCAGTTCTAAAATCGCTTACCAAATGGTACAGATCAACACAGTTGTTTTGCCAGTATAACAAATTAGGCGCTGTTCAAAGAGACAGCATCACTGTTATATCTGACACGGGTAGCGCGTACCAATGTACAATGTACGCGTACCAACACGCCATTAAGTTTGCCTAAGTTATGCACGGCACCAATGCCGGCGATCCTAAGTCAGTGCTACCATACGTAAATTGGCAATTTTTTTCTTCGAATTGATGAAATATACGCTTGTTGGATGCCAATATTGACTAAGAGCCTAAGGCTAGTGATCTTATGGATTTTGTCAAAATGGTGCAAACTTGTGTCACACACCTGCGCTTCGTGTACTACTGTCGTACCCAAATAATCTAGCACTTTTTACTTAGCGAAAGAGAACTTTCCAGCTTTGTTTATCACTTAATTTCGAAACATCTTCTGTGAGCTGCCATATGCAATGTAGTCATAACGGAGGGCCACGTCTCGAATCGACGCCAAAAAGATTGTAGATTGTGCCTATGCAGCGATGAGTACTGCTGCGAAATGTTCATTCGTACGTGTCTTAGATACGCATAAAATGGCTGGCCAAGTTTGAATTATAGAGTCTAAAAGTAATATTTGCTTGTAAAAGCTAGTGCAGAGTCTCTTTAAACCTCGTCCAACTTGGTTTTGCTTGTCCACTTCTTAAAATAAAAATGCTCAGTCACGGTCTAGTCAGAAATTCGTGCCTCTCCATTTCTGCGCACAAGTGCTGACATGCTCAGTGTAAATGTCTGGTAAATGTAGTTAACGTCGCTTTGATAGTGATAGTGTAGTTTATCTTACTGTCCCGTTATGTTCTATAAAGAAAATTGCGGAGCTACCTCATGGATATTCTGGTTACTTACTAAACGAGTTTCGATATATATATATATATATATATATATATATATATATTGTATTGATTCTGTACTAGTGGACTACTTGGTTTGTGTGTTATCTTTGCAAGTTTGTTGCCTCATGTGGTGTTCGGCGTTCTAACAAACGCACCAATTGCTGCTTTGAAGTTCTTGTGATAACCATTAACCACTGTAGTACCATTGTGTGTAAAGTGCTTACACAAAGCACCCTTGGATTTTGTCGAGAGTAATTACCTGCTTTGTTGTTTGATTCATCTTTTCTTGAACCATTTTTATTTACCAAGAACTAAAGCGTTGTGAAATGCAGTTCCGTGAATAAACCACGTTTAAAATTGAAAAAAAAAATATATATATATATATATAATTATCGAGTGAAGTTCTATTAGTACGAGAACGAAGTAATTTATGGCGCCGCGCATCTCAGCACACGCAAGGTCTGGAGGCTAAATCAACCAAATAAAATTTTGTCGTTTTTCCGGTCCCTCGCCATTCTATGCTAATTGAGTTTAATTCCATTTCAGACTTTACTTTAACTGCCTTCTGCCACGCCAGGCTGCCTCAATGTACTCTTTCAACGCGGTAGGAGGTGGGAATTTATTGTAGTTTTATTGATATTTTGTAGAAGAATATCATTAAGCCCAAAAGTAAACGAACACCAGTGAAATACAGCTACTAGCTCTATCTCATATTCAAATGCTAAGGCACATTCGGTGGTATCCGTTGGATTGCTATGAATTAGAGTCTATTGTTGTGTGCTCCAAAAAAATGCCTTCTTTAGATAGAATAATATGGTAGTGATGGAAATAAGTTTTGAGTTCAGACTATTTTGATAACACACTGTCGGCGCGAAAGCGGTAATAACCGTTTTAAAAACCGTCTTGATTTTAGTCCACGGCACGTGTTTATGCTTTCGAATCTTTACGGTTATATTGTACGACAGTCCATGCACATTCTTTTCAGCCTGCCAGCAATAAAACAAGACAATGACCCTCTGTTTGCACGTTACATTCTTATTTACGGTACTTGTTACAGATTTTGATTACAAAACTCTCGTCTGACAAACATAAGGTGCTGTGACAGCAAAGCTTTTCTTTGTTATTAAATGAATGCGCGCTCGACTAGAGGCGAACGTCGTCAGTAATGTTTACAATTAGAGAGACGCGTTCGTTGTACTACGTGCTTATAATGCACGTGCTTGCAATTGCATGTGCCATTGGCGTCAGAGGTTCTCTGTCGATTCACGCCAACCACACGACACGTTCGCGGGTATAGTTGGTTGTTGTTTTACTTACAGATGGTGCCGGTGGCTGCCAAATAAGGAAGTGTATGTTGGTGCGGTACTGTCCGAGCTCGTTAGCTCTAAAAAGCCCTGAGAAAGAAAACTTGAAAGATATAGAGACAGACCAGCGGTAAGTGCACTGAAGGTAGATTTAGAATATATGTAGTATTTGTTAAAGGAAGCTGTTTTTACTTTGTGACTGGACTGAATCTGACCAGCCCGAAAAGTCATTGCCGAGTACAAGCAGTTATTGTACAGACGGTCAACATGTGCACCGAGTAGTGTGCGTCTTCTTGTTTCGAAACTGTCAAGCTTTCACTCAACAAAAATCCAAGCAAATAGGTAGTGCTCTTTAGGCACTTTACGCAAAATGCAAATGCAGTGTACATCTATGTTTAAGCAAGCTTTGCTTAGATGCACTTGTGCTCGTTTAGGCAGAAAGCTGGCTACCCAGCACAAAATTTGCAAGAATTTACTCAGACTAGATTTGTTTGGGGTAGCTCGTTTAGAGTAATTCCTTAAACTAAATTATTAGAACGAGATGTAATTATTTATATAAACGTTCACCCCGACTTACAAATAGTATAGTATGCTGTTTATTTGGGTATTTCCAGCGGCATCTATAGCATGTAAATATTCGGTTAGCAATATATCAAAAAGACCCCAGCACATAGATAGATAACTTTTATTATTTTTCTGAATGAATTGCATTTTTACAGATCATATGTTTATAGTACATGTCTTCCTTTTATTTTGTATATTGTCACTACAATTAGTACTGTATCCTGATGTCAATAAATAAGATACCTAAATAGTGTTAGTTGGCATTTTGTTTGAATATTATCAATGTACGAGTTCTGCGCACATCTGGAGGGAGCTTGTTCCAATATTTGAAACCAAGGTTCGATCTTGAGAAACGAGGTTGGTTACATGAAGCTGCAGACAAAATGAGAAGTTGTGTCTGTGTGTGTGTGATCTCCTTGTGCTTGTGGTTGATGTCGAGTGGGGGAGACTAGGTAGGCTGGAATGAATTGTCATTAAGATTCGTTTGATCTCAGCAACGATTGATACCTCTATTTGCAGAAAGTAGGGCAGAATAGACATTTCTCCATAATAATAATAACGCAATGACTCCCGTGGTGTTATCCCAATATTACTCGCAAGGCGCCTTTTGCAGGCTGTGTAACGGACATGCAAGACATATATCAACTGCGTAGACCAATTAATTATGGAAGTAGGCGAAATACCTGCGAACAGACCGTCATGGGGCAGAATGCTACGGCTCCTAATTCCATTATTATCTTCTCTACTTTTTGTGGAGAATCGTCGACAAAGAACCGCCGATGTTATCTTGAGCCACTCTAACTGATTTGTTCGCGACATCTGAAAAATCTCTGCCCACTCTGTACCATTTGCAGTCTTTCTAACACAAATGAACGTACCCACGATTGAACACGCTCAGCACCATAGACAATGAGTTCGGTAATTAGAATATTGATGTCGACGGCATCGAACATATTTCTCAAATAAAAAAGAGAGTAGCAACCGTTTTAATTTTTTCAAGATATTGTCGGAGGTCAATACAGGGTCGGTCGTGGACATTTTTTGGCGGAATCCGAACGGTCGACAATTAAGTATATTGTGCTGTTCAAGATGTTTCCTGAATTGTTCGAATATGCCGATTTCTCGAAACAGGCAGGCTCGTCGAATGTTTATCAACTATCTTTGAGATCATCTGACACCAGTTTCTTCGACTTTAAGCTTCGCACACATTTTTGCCACTACTTTGCCTCACAAATCAGGTCTGACATTCCAAGGATTTCTTCTATCTTGCATATTCTCCCGTACCAGTGTCCCATAAAATTCGGGTCTGCACGTTTTAAAGGGAGAATTCATTGTTTATTAACTCGCTAAATAGACTTTGCCAAACAACATTATCGATTTGAATTAGTTTTAAACCCGTTGAAAAGTGCATCATTCTAATTTATTAATGCTAACAATTACTGGCTGACTCAGGCTTTCCTAGGTGCCCTAGGATTATTTTTATTTCTTAGTTCTTGTTTGCTGACGTTAATTAGCGCTATAACTTATTTATTGAAACACAATCAACGTCTTCAGTTCTATCTCCAGCGTCGACAGGGCTATTCTGCTGGAGCCGAAAATCTACAGACCTTATATCAGCAACAATGATTTGTTGCTTCATTTGACGCAGTTTATAGGACAGCGTCGAGTCTGAAGCCGCGAGATGATCATTGGCGAACATTGGTATGTTCCTGCCAGCATGAGCCGAACTAGCCACGCGTTTTGTTTCTTCGCACACTGAACTTTCTCCAGCGATTGACGAAACGCACGATTACTCTTTGGCCATTGGGCCATTTATCGCTGTCCTATGTAGGCGGTGGGCCATGTCAGAATTCTTCACCTCTGTCGCCTCTCCACTGGAGTAGAATCGTACTATACATTATCTTAGTTGAAATATATATATATATATATATATATATATATATATATATATATATATATATATATCGACATATAGCATGCACATGTCTAAAATGTTTAAAAACATAAATAGACCATTTAGGATTGCAGTTATCCTTTTTCCCCTGTTTGGATATAGCTATTAGTATCAACTGCTTCTAAATTTAGGATAGATTGGGCTTAATTTATATCCTCGCTTCTACCAGTGCCTTCTTCATTCTCTCTCGTGCTTTGTATATGTATACACAGTGAGTATATACTCATGTGAATATATATGTGTGTGTGTGTGTTACATTTCAGTGATTCAAAACCATGGATATGCCGCGCACCGTTGCTGATCGGTTAAGTGCCTTTAACAGCAGGTGAGCTATGAGAAGTCGGCCACCTAACGCTTTTGTCTCCACACAGTGAAGATCTCGTGATGACAGCGATGGCCGACACAAACACCAGATCACTTGTTGCACAGTTCACTTGGGACTAATATTGGAATGGCCATGATCTCTATGTTGTCGCACGTCACAGACGCCGACTCACTGTTTTTTTTCTGGCACCCCAGTAGCCTTGGGATTCGCTACTCTTTGCTAAACATACGGGTATATGCACTCATTTATACTCAATGATCCTGCCTCGAATCAATCAAATGGTCTTAAAGTGCATTATGTTTATATACAACAGTAACCCAAACCAATCGTCTATGTCGGAGCGCTATAAATATACAGACGGTGTGAGACGTTAAATATTTGTAATAACTAAAAGTTCTGGCTGTTGAATGTTGCAGTTTGCGGCGTGTTTACGATACGTGCTCTCAACGAGTACAGTTGCAGCGGAATGCACTTGAAGAGGCAGAAGCGCTTCGTCATCAGCTCTACCTCCAGCACTGGGCCTACGAGCAAAAGTAGCATTGCGGACGTTTCAGCACCAAGTCGCAGACTCTCAATTATTATTATTATTATTATTATTATTATTATTATTATTATTATTATTATTATTATTATTATTATTATTATTATTATTATTATTATTATTATTATTATTATTATTATTATTATAAACAATCTTTATTACATGTTAAACGATGTTACAGTTGAGAGGTCTGAACGTATTCTTGCAAAGTTTTTTTAAATAATTAGTTCACTCCATGGCGCCTAAAATAGATGCCGCGTTTCCTCTGCAAACGGCCAAGGACAATGCTTGCCTCAAGAATTGACCCTCTCTTCGGTCGTTCGTAACTTCCTGAATTCGCTTACTCAAATCTTTGAGAAATGCTTCGGTTCCCTTGCTGATTGGTCCTAGTGTCTCCATGGCGATAGGCACAAAAATATATCTTGTTTCCAGTCCAGCATATTTAAACCGTTTTCTGGCGTCTGCGTGCTTTGATACCCACCCCGGCTCAACAGAGCTGTGGTGTAAATAGGAAGCCGCGGTTGTGCACGAAACCGTTGCATCTCAAGCTAGGGACTTTCCATGTGACCATAATGCAATGGTCACCCCATTAGGTCTTTCTTCGCCAGCGGACACTAAACCTCTCGGTTCAAGTGTAGATGGTATACCGGCTTTCCTAAGGGACCTTATGATCACACCGTTCAGTTCAGCATGTCTGGACGATCTACCGGCGCTCTTCGGGCAACTCAGTGGGTGTAGGCCACTGGAATCCACCATCTCCCCGCACAGTTTGCACTGAAACGGCTCGCAGACGCTAGCGCCGATTCTAAGTGCTGACATCATGCGGAAAGAGTTGGGATCCAGCATGGTGCCGAGCTGAGGCGAGGGTAAGGCCTTAAGCCAACCCCCACTGAAGTTATCTTGTGCCGCTAAGAATACGGCGCGGTCTCTCCGGGAAACAAGCTCGTCTAAGATTTCTCTGCTCTTTTTTTTTACTTTTGAGCTCATCTAGGTTATATTGGCTAGGATATTATTATTATTATTATTATTATTATTATTATTGCGACGTATGCATGTGCACCACTCTACCTTATTATTGCTATGTCATTGCGTCTATTATGCATACACAGCGTTTCCGGAATCGCAAGCGACAAAGACTGTTTTAAGTAGTCAGCGTTGGGCTCATTCTCAGCAACGTTTTCCATCCAGTTAGCGACGTTGTTGATAAATCTGTCTGCTTGTGGATAGCTTAATGAGTTAAACGTCTGACGAAGCCACCGTATATGTCACAGCAGCGTTCAAAGAAAACGATTTTCGTGTAGATGTTTCCTGACGATCTCAAGCTACCGCGGAGAGAATGCCGCTTAAGATTTCAAGACACCTAAGGAGCGCTTCAGTTGCAAGCTGTTATTAGACCGTATCAGCTCATGGCCGAGATCCACGAGAGCAGGAACGTATTATTTTAGCTTTGCGCTGCACTGAAGCCATAGAGTTCTCTGCACATTTTCAATATTAAGCCTATTATATTTATGTGCGAGGCAACTTTTTAGCTAGTTTTTAGTTTGGCTGTGATTACGTTACATTTTGTGGTGCCGGCTAAACAGGCGCAGACTTTACCGGAATTTTCAATTATACGTTCAATCACTAAGTCAATACATTAAGTCACTCACCATGATTGCTAGTGTTACCCTTTTAGCAGCTCAGCAGCGCAGCCCGATCTCTGACTTCCTAACGTCGTTTTGTGTGTCTGTGTGTCTTTTTTTGTATCTTCTTCTGGCGACTGTGGGATATTGTGCTGTCCCACTTGGACGCAGAATAAATGAGCTCTCTCCACTCTTTGAACCAATGGTGGCGTCCGTATCCCGGCCGGACTTGCCTGCATTGGATAGATTTTCACATAGCTATTCGTCGCCGCCTAAGCCGGCGCCCGGCGAAGGGAGACGTGCTGCGCCTGATGGCCAAGACGCCGAAGATGTTTCAGACTCGGACGAGGGTGCTCGGCGCGTCAGGGTAAATGACGGTGGCATCCTCATGTTTAAAACCGACGATGAGTCGTCAGATGATGACGACGAGGACGACGAGCACCACCACGACGCCGACACGGTCATTACTCGTAGACGAGCCGTAGTTGACGCCGAAGACAGACGTGAGGCGCCAGATGCCGACCGTCCGCTTCCCGGGTCGCAGATGCGACACAATGGCTTGCATGAACGGCTCGTTAAACACCAACACAACACCGACAACAGCGACTCTGACGGCGAGAATCGAACGCCACCGCAACGTCAGTGTAACATGCGAGCCTCTCCAGGACAGCAGTTACTCGCTAATCATCCACGGCAGCCGGATGAAGCCGAGCAAGGTATGTTGATTGGCGTCTTGGAAAGAAATCGCAACCAATGTCTTACACATTGAGCCCGTTTTTTTCCGAGATTCTACTGAGATGCACGAGGAATGGTTAGACCACGGTGTATCCTAGAACTAATATCACAGAAACAAAAACGATGCGTTTTTTTTATGACAAACATCTTGACGTGTCATGCCCTGTTACCAACCGCGTGCAACGTCGAAACAAGTAATTGCATTGAAATTATTATTATTATGTTTTATTAACACCCAGGTTGGGTAAATTTTAAATAAGTACATCGATCTGAATCAGTGGTTTTTCTGCGTCACCGGATCTTCCCTCATCTTGCGAGTTCCGCTATTGATTGCACTGCTGGACATGCTGCGGCGTGGTATCTATCACAATGGCCTAAGCATCTCGCGCACCTACAACACTCCTGAGGATTGTGGAATTCTTGTGTGCTGCATAATACGTGATGGAACCCGTGGGCTGCAAATGCCGTAGTGAGATGCCTATTCTTATATCCGGCTGCTCGCCAGGTTGTACTCCTCATCGCTATCGTCGTGTATATTCCTATGTCTATATCCTTTAATTTTTCCCCCCATTTCATAGTGTAGGCCACGAAGGCCGTCGTCTTAGGTAAACCCCATTTTACTTGTAATTCCTGTGTCATTAGAGCCCCCCCTTCTAATATATGAACTATTCTATTCCTACAAGAGTTAGCTAACCCCAAAACCCGCTTCATGAAGAAAAATCGAACTCTATCTAGTAACTGTAGGTCTGCCTCTCCTAATTTCTCCCATATAAGTGATACACCAAATGTTGCTATTGGTTCTATTTTAATCTTGAAAAGGGCGGACGCGGTATGTATTGACAACATTTGCGGGGTTTTAATTGCTGCTGCCGCTCTAATGGCTTTTCCTACTCTGGTTTCAATATGTTTTCGAAAACTGCTACCATTTGACGTTATAGTGACCCCTAAATAAGTAAATTTATTTACCAAATTTACTGTATTACCCCTGGCTCGAAGAACATCGTCTTTCGCCAATCGACCTCCTCTTCGAAATTTTACTGCTACTGTCTTTTGCCAGTTAATAGTAAGTCCCATCTCGTCCATATAATCGATTAGCCGCTCTAGTCCCTGCTTAACCCTAAATAAACTCCTGCCATATATCGCAATGTCATCTGCATACATTAATGTATTTGCCCACTCTCGGGTCCACCCCTGCCTCACCCGGTTAGGTAGCCCTCCCAATAGTACCGAAAAAAGCAACGGGCTAAGTCCGTCTCCTTGGGCCACGCCTGTAGTTTGCTTTACTCTTCCCACAATCCCCATACCGTTGTCGATGTATACTGTAGTCTCCGCAAGAATAGTACTTAAAAGTTTTAGTAAGCGATACGGAACTCCCTCCAAGGCTAACTTTTCTATAATCCTACTTCGTGGCGCTAAGTCAAAGGCAGCTTTAAGATCTATAAATATTGCGTATAACGGTCTTCTAGGTTCCGATAGAGTTTCCCAAATTTCTGCCAGCAGCTGACGCAGGGCCGTATGGGTCGACTTCGACCTTCTGAACCCATGTTGTTCTTCTGGTATTGCGTTTCTGGTTTCGAGGTAATGCTCTAGTCTATCTGATATTATTCCCGAGAAAATTTTATAGGGGCAACTCTTAAGTGTTATGCCCCTCCAAGATTCCGGCTCAGTTTCTATGCCTTTTCCTTTTGGTATGACAATCAAGGTATCTTCCTTCCACGCTTTTGGTACTTCCCCGGATTTTAGGCACTCGTCAAATAAAGCTTTCCAGCATGGAGCGAGTGCCAGCGTTTGCTTTAAATGCTCGTTTCGTATCATATCGTTCCCGGAAGCTTTGCCTCTAGGCGCCCTTTCAATTGCCCTGACAACGTCTTCGATTGTGACTGGTCGAATTACCCATTCCCGTGCACGTTCTGTTTCCTCGTCCCAAGGCCCGTTGAATAATGTTATTTCCTTTGGGGTAGTATCGGCTCCCTGCAGCACACTAGCAAAGTGCTTAATTAATCGCCCAGTCTCCACTGGGCACTGCCGTTTTCTTTTTTGTTTTAGCCACTTGTGCGGTTGTTTCTCTGCTTCTTGCAACAGCGCCCACTCCTGACTTTCCCAATATTTTTGTTTCTCTTCCTTGTATGCCTTTTGTGTCATTTTCTTTACCATACTTGCGAACGGCCTTAATACAGGAAACATCTTCACATATTCTCTAGTTAGTCTGTTGGCATCTTTCGCTGCTCTACACCGATCGTTGAACCAGGGCCTTCCTTTTCGTTCTTGGAGAGGAACCAATGCACCTTTTATCAGATTTGTCAATTTACGCTCATATGACTCTATTTGAATCTCCCCTGGTGGGCACACTTCCCCCACTCCCTCTAAGAATATCTTTCTATCTAGTCTTGTCCCGGTCCCCGGCCTACGGCTATACTCCCTACTATTACTAACTTTGAATGCCATCCCCATGGGTATATGCCTTCTAAGCCCCGCTCCTTCCCTAAATGATGTATTTTCTCCCAAAAATGTTATATCCTCTGCGTTTCCGTCGGTGGCAAAAACGTCAATTACTGACGCCCCAGTACTACATTCAAAAGTGTTTAGGCCTGGCTCGCTGACTAACCAGCATCCTATCTCCGTTATAATATCTAAAAATGCTTCAGTTCGCTCCAGATTACCCCTATCCAACCTCGCATTAAAATCCCCCGCTAGAATCATCGGTGCCTTTCTCGGCACCGCTTCAACTCCAAGCATGATACGCTCTGTCATGACTTCAGTGGACTCTACACCTGCCGGTTTTACATAGGCTGCCACAATTTCAAACTCCCTCGATGCTATTGCTACTAAGTTTTCGGCTATTATTCCAATTGTCATATCTCCAATTTCTGCTCTCGTGAATACTGAAACCCCCCCACTTGGCCTGCCCCGTCCCTCACCTTTATGTGCTAGTGCATGATATCCGTAGAAGCCCCCCAAAGAGAAAGGTTTAAGCGCCCAAGTTTCCGTCAATATTAGAATATCCACTCCTCGAAGTGCCTCCATGCCTAACAGATCTAATACGCCATACCCTTCGCAGTTCCACATCACTACTTTGATAACCGGTGTAAGCTTTTCTTGATTGCAGGATAGGATATTGTTTCTTACGTTCTCTTGTGGAGTCCAAATGTTTGTATTCGGTGCACTCGTGTTCATATTCTGATTCTTGGGCCCAGTCTCTCCCGAGCGTCACTGAGTCTTTGCTCCACGGGCCGTGGTGCTGTGTTTACTGCCATCACTTCTATTTGTTGGAAGTGCCGCAGTTTCTTTTACATTGCCACGGAGTGCTAGCTGGATCGTCTCAGCCAGCGAGAATGCGTCCACTGAGCTCTGTTGAGGCTGTGCCATTGCCCCGCTTACTGCGCGCATGACTACAGGCAGTACATTTTCTAAAACCTTTGAGATAACCGTCGTTATGGTGTCTTGTATGATTGGAGACAACCTACGGAGTACTTCTTCAACGATACTGTCTGTTGATGGCTGTGCCAATAGGTTTGGCTGTTGTGGGGGGGCTGCTGGCTTTAGGTTGATACGGTCTGCGTCCTCTGCGTGCGTCGTGGTCGTGGGAATATTATTTCCATGGTTCACTTCTCTTACTCCATTCTTTACGACAGAGGACCAACTTCGTTTTGTAAAGTTTTCAGATGCTTGCACGTTGGATACTGGTATACATACTGGAACCGACGGGGCGTCGTGTTGCTTCTGTGCTATGCTTCGTGAGGCCCTTTTTAGTTGTTCCATTCGCAGCAGCCTTTGCGGGCATCCTCCCCACGTAGCCTCATGCTCCCCGTTGCACAAACAACAGCGGGCCTGAGCGTTGCAGTCTTTTCTGAGGTGCTCCATAGAGCCGCATTTTCGACATTTTGGCCTTGGGGCTTTACAGTTAGCGGCGAAGTGATCTAGACTATAACACCTATAGCACTGCGAGGGTTCATGATATAGTACCACTCCGTGTCGCTTAAGCCCCAGACGCACCTCAGCCGGAAAGCTGTTGCCAGAGAACGTGAAAAAAAATTGAAATTATTGGAAATTAGAGAGCTTAACTTTTGATTTTCATAAGGAAGTCATGGTATTCTCTTTTAGGCACACTGGGATACGTTATACCGTATCTGGTAAATATCTCCAACATCGTACTAACAAAAGCTATGATACTCAATGCGTAGATAGATAAATCCTATTCATGCCACTAATAGGTTAGGAACTCAACTTAATAAAAGTACATATCCTAAGCGTTTGGACAGGGTTGCAAGTGTTACAGGTCTGTACAGATAACGCTCTGCCAGTATCACGGCACAACTCCTTATTTATCTGTATGATTATTATGCTCAGAAGAAAAGGGCAGTATTAGGAAAATGTACAGTCAGCAAAGAGTGACTAAGCACTTACTGCGTTTATAAGTACAACCTTTGAGTGTTTGGAGAACTTTAGATCCATATACCCGCTAGCGCCCTTTTTGAGTATGTAACCAAAATCAGCAGACCGACATAGTAGATGATTAAACCCGTGAACACTGCGGCAAGTGGCGAGTTGCCGACATGGACGGAAAAACTCCTTCCTGGCCGGGTTAGTAATATCTGGTCAAATAAAATGATCTGGGAATTATAGACATTTTTTGAGATTACTCATGTCTGAATAGTTCCAAGGCGGCTCTTTATGGAAAATCAAAACGGCCTTCGACTTCATCAAATTTTTTTTGTTGAAAGGGAAATATGCTTTTATACACACCCGAAGCCGATAGTGTGGGACTCGACGCCGATGTTGTTGGCAGAATAGATAACGAAAACGATAATAACTTCGCCTAGACTAAACTAAGACTTATTCGAGCTTGTGTGGAGTAGGTGTTTCGACAGGTACCTTGTCCGCGTGGGCGAACATTGCTTGAAATGCCCAAGGATCTTTCAGATAATATTGGACAGCTCGCAAAATTGTAAGGCTCTTGTGTGATGAGGTGAAGTTCTCGTTGCGCACTTAGTATAAAAAGGTGTTCCTGTTGGTCGGCAAATGATGGCTCGTTGGAATCTTGAAACATTCAACAATATTTCATGTGATTCAGTAAATAGCCGTCACAGCTTGGTCATAAGATATTTGAAGAGAGCTCTTAATAAAATCCGCCTCAGCGCAAAGAAATCTCTATAACACCAAAGTGGAGAGTGCCGCATATCTGGTGATGATTTCGGAGCTGAGTTTAAATGGGCGCTGGTGACCTCAGCTATGACCTCATCATGGGAGCTGTATCGCAGTCTATCAGGGCCAAGGTTTTATACAGGTTTCGCCACACAAATGCATTTAATTTGAAGATCTAATAGAGGGCCTGAGAATCAAGGAGATGTGTTTCTTAGTCCCTGTTAATAAAACACGGAAAGCCGGCCACGGTGCGCTTCGTAAGCGCTGTAAAAACTCGTCGCGCCGTTCAGTTGCTAATGCGTTTTGCGTTTGAAACAAAGGCACCCGAGTACGGCAGGAAAATTTTCCAGCGGAGTCGGAGAACTGTCGGATTTTTTTCTGGTTTATGGAATACTATTGTCTTTGAGGTCATACCGGTAACTGTATCGTATAACGAAACTTGTCGGGTAAAAGCATGGAGTCACCACGCTACTACTCGATCGCAAAGCGATCTGCTAGTTTTCTCATTGCGATACTCTGATCCCTAAAAATTCCTAAAGTAAACCCTACACGTGCATATATAAATATATATGTGCGTGTGCCTGTACATACATACATCTTATGTGGTACATGGAGACATTACCGTGAGAGTTAAAAAAGTCTAAAATTGCAGTAGCAGCGAATACGATACCTACGTATTTCCTTTGAACGCAAATACCACTTATTACCAAATTTCAACAACAGGACCACATGAAGCCGATGGCGACAACAACACGTGGCAGGGAGAACGGCAAGAAGAGGTCCAGGAAGAAGAGATGTATGATTCCGGCCTGAGCGAAACTTCAAAGAGTGAGGATCATGACAATATCGGCGATTGCAACGACAACAGCAACCAACCGCAGACCATTATTGTTCGCTACATTGACATCGTCGAGGAACCGCCCAGTGTAATTCAATTAGAGGAACGCGATCAGCGTACGTACCATTAATCGCAACTAGTAGACAACAGCAAAAAGTGGCTTAGTGTAGTGCTCACCATCACGTTACGGCAAAGTGACGTTCACATGCTTCTATAGAAACGTCGCGCAGATTGTAAATGTGATAAAGTTACGGTCGACTATTCAGAGGCGATACTCTCGCTACGCTTAGCGCACTTGTGAAACACAAACATTTTGTCCAAGGTACTTCAGCAAGCATAAGATGTCATAGTCGAATGGAGGTTCTTTCTACCGAGTCAGTAGCATATGTATACTACTTGTGTTCAACAGCGGCTAGGTGTGGTTCCCAACAAGCGTAGATATGCTTCACTCTAGATAATAGTTACAGATGCATCTTGCCATAGATGTACTATGCGACTAGCCGTGGAATTAGTAGGCGTTATTTGATTATGACTGTAGGGCAACCCAGCTGTGCTCCTCTCATGGGACCGGAGCAGATGGAGTCATCGGCCTTGTCCCTAAGCAACCGTGTTGTCGAGGAGAAGAATGCTGCCGAGGACGAGTCAACTGATATCCTAAACCGCTCCATTGGTAACGGTATATATCCATTCAACATTTTATTCACCCTAAAATTGGTAGTTAACAATCATGCAACACACACACACACCTCTAGTTTCATACAAGTAATTGGTTTTGCAGCAATGCAATACTTTACTCTAGATGCTGGTGATGTCTTTTCTACTTCTGCACATTGCGATGTGCTGCCCTCGACTCGTGGGGGTGAAGCCGACGGTAGCATGGGCTCCACGACCGCACGCGATGACCGCCTCTGACGCCGCGTCCCGCTTGTGTACTTGCTGTTCATGTGTACACGACTGTTAACACACTTTTCTGCGTAGTTGGCAGAGAGAGTGCCGAAAAGAAGAAGAGCGCACAAGCAGAATGTGATCCAGCAAATGAGCAGAACAAATACACACTCGACAGTCGACTTGATGCTCACCTCTGATGGACAACCATATGAGCCACTCTCGATACAAGGGCATCAGTGCACCACTAACTATAGTAAACTGAGAAGAAGATAGAGGCGACTTATGAAATGATAGAATTATGTTAAGTGAGGTGCAATCAACACTATTCTATGGGGAATTGGCAGATATAGTGTATACGGCAAACGCCGTAAAACGGAGGACAAGCATACAAAATGGTGCGAAACTTAGATCAGGGAAGAATAACAAGTTTCTGGCCCACAACAAGTGGGAAGTCATCCAAACAGAATCTCTAGATTTAATGCGCTGATGTCAAAAGGGGTAACACACCAGTCAACAATGTCCTCAACCTGAAGTTAATTACTGTAAGCATTTTGTTGCCGCCTTATCCCAGCAGCGTGTTGTTTGTTGAGCGGCGTGCCGATATCTCATTCACAGTATGAATGGAAGTTTTCCATTATTGAGGAAACCTTTGACATTTTTAAACATGTTGAAATTCGAGAGCATCCCAAGCCTAGCCTTCTCTAAGTCATCGGGGGTTTACAGGGCAATACATGAAAAGGGCAAAAAGTCCAAACAGGCAACACATCGAGGTACAAAGGACACAGCCGCAGCGATTTTAACCACAGTGTTCAAGGAGGAACCACAAACACTGAGGTGCTGCCAACGGAATGCTAGGGTCCACAGTTAAATTGATCTTTTGGATCTAGTCTACTTTGCCGGATTCAACATTGTGCTTTTCACAGAGAACTTTGCCGCAAAAACCGTCAATATTACGTCGCCATTGAACGTTCCCCTCTCTTGCCCGAGTCCAGGGTCCGGAATACGAAAGGACTGATGAAGGCTTACACTTCCATCCTGCCATCAATGGGAGTGATAATTCAAGAGCAGCGGTATAATAAATGCAACACCGTATTATATGAGCAAGATCCTATTTCCGCTCCTCGCCACCTCTCAGTGCATCCCGGCGGCGACCTCAGTTGTTAATAAAAAGACCACACTCGTAAATGGTAGAAGACGACACTCTCAGATCGTGCATTTTGTATTTGCGCTAATCTCAACCTAGTACAGGGATTCTCAATGAACCGGCCAAAACTCTGCAAAAGATAAAACTGCGTATGCTGGAAATCAAAATGGCATTCGATTCGAGGCACCGTGTAGATTTTCCTTCGTATTCTAGCAGTATGTGTCAACATTTGTTAACAACGGTTTTATGTACATTACAGTCATTTAACGGCTTAGTTTATAGTTCGTATTTAGTTTCTTCCGCGTAGAGGTTGTAATAAGTTTGTATTTTCTACATAACTTTAGGTAAACCACATTTATGTACGTATCTAATCACGTGGTGTGGCTATTTCAGAAACGATGGAACAACTCCAAGATATCGAGAAATTGATCTATGATAATGCGGTTGAAATTCAGCCCCGCATGACAGGAAAGGAAGATGAATCCACTGTTGAGACGAGTGACCATAGACCAATGCCGTCATCGAGCACTTTTTGCTGTGGCCCTGTAGCAGTGGTTGATGCTACTACCGCTCCAGCCGATGGGTTACATTGTAAGCTCAAAATAATTTGTCTATCGTCTGTTAGTCCCTAACGCCGGCTTTGCTATCGCGATTCACGCTAAGACAACTAAACAAAATGTTATGCGTATATAATATATTTGCGCCTCCACTGTCTGCCAATATATAATATAAAAATCAATATTAAGATAATCCATTGACGTCTATAGAAAACATAAGTGGGTGCTAGTCATATAGAGAAAAAATGCTAAAGCCAGTATATATATATATATATATAAAAAATATTGTGATGATTTATTAATCATTTTCAATACGTTTGCACAGTCGGCAGTGCTCGCCTTATATATATATATATATATATATATATATATATATATATATATAGGCCCTCATGTAATGTGACTGAGTTGCTGTTACAGTGATAGAAATCGTTGAATTACTGCTTGCTTGCAGGTGACGTTTAATGTGCGCTCAATATTTACAACAGAGACTCGCTACAAGAACGTTACGGAACATGATACAAATGAAAACTATGGAAACGTACTTGAGATACTTACTTAACTATCGAGCAGAAGGCATGTGTCTGTATAAATAGTTCGCATAGACATGTTAATGATGCCATTCTAACTAAATGATTACAGTGAATCTGTCTGAGGTTGGATTGGAAACCACCGTCACCAATCTTGGAGCCTTCGTGGAGCCTTTCCATATGCAGGAGGGGCCACTCGATATACCGCCAGAATTAGCCAGTTGTAACAGTCATGAGCGTAGCCCTGCTATGTATTTTACTGAGACACCCTCTGCGTATGGACGCCCGGAACGAGGTTAGTATACATATATACGTATATAGCAAACATATTTATAATATATAAGCACACTAGTTTGGAAAGCTAATAGATGAAGCACAACTGTTTCCTACAGTTTCATTAAAAATCAACTTTGAATCCGTTCCTAGAACATAGTATTTACTGCTCCCAATAGACATCTGAGAGGCGTGCCGGGTGCGCACGGGCAGCTTAGAGAGATCTGCGTTAGCTTTAGTGGCCTCAGCAGCGGCGCACTGGCCATTGGGGCGGCTGCCTATCAGGTTGCGTCATGTGTTGAGCGGCCTGAGAGAGAGCCGTGTTGGTTCTCGAAGATTGCTTTCTTGTCGTCCAGTTAGCTCGTCAGTCGAGTATGGATAAATGCTACACTGCCAACAATAGGATTATTCTGGATTAGTTTTTTAACAACATTTTCTGGGATATCGCTTGCATTCGTTGCCGTTTGCGGTCGAATTTTCTTGATGACTTTCCTCACCTCATCCATTGTTATGGAAAGGTAGTCTAGACTTTTTTAGTTCTCTTCGAACGTAGTTTTAGCTAGTGGGAATCAGAGGGAAACAGAGGGCTGTGAGTGCTTCCGTTTGTGGCGGGCTACTTGATAGTCCTGACCCCAAGGAGCTGTGCTGGACTTCGTCACAAAGTTGTTGCGAACACTCCGTCTTGCTCTGTTTGGCGGTGCCAAGCGTATCGGCGAGTGCATGCGAGCCTGACTTGGTGAATTCCTAAATCTTCCCCGATTTCGATTTGGTCATGATGGTTACCCTTGATTAATGAAGTCCAATATGCGAAAATGCTATTAACACGTCGGTGGAACATTAGGAGGTATCTACGTTGATTTTACATTAAGAGTGGACGGCTATCTACAACGATAAAAAAGAAATGCTGGAAAACTGTGTGTGGTTTGTGAATGGTTTTGTGCATAGCCGAGAAACCGGTTGATGTTTGCACAGTAGTTGCATGTAAACGGCTCTTTAGGATTCCGAGGTCCGAACTAAAGCTGTGTTTTAGAAGCGGTAAAATATAGTGCCAAGTCTAACGCCTACAACAGGGGGTCTTTAGGTCACTGTTCTTGGCAGTTTATTGCTTATGCCCTTCATTGATCAACTTGAGTCTGTTATGCAGATGATGTCAAATTTGTCACGAATATTCGATCAGCTGAGGATTGTGTTCGACTACAGAGTGCTTGAGATGACTTTCTTAGTTGACCCGTAAAGTTGGGTTTACGTTTGCATGAGGTTATACAATTGGGAACTCGTAACCCTCTATTCGGCCATTAATTTGGTAGGGCGGATCTCGCTTAAATCGATGTTGTCAATTTAAACCTAGTTTTTCTAAATGTTTTTCTATATGCGCGCTTAATATGTGGCATCCTGGGAGATGTGCGGACTTGTGCGTCGTTTAAGCGGCTAGCAAAAGGGAGTGATACTTACACTCCCGCCGCCGACGGAGGTTACGCGTTGGCATATGGCAGGAGCGCCCGCCGTCCCGAATCGACAGGCCAGCAGGTCCCCCCTCCTCCTTCCCCCTTATCGAGGTTCAGAAGAGGCTGCCACATTACTCCTACCCGACGATAGAACGCGACCACCTTGCGATTCTGCGTTACATTCCAGAATATACGCCCCCCTCCCGAAGGTGGCTTGGCCCACTCCAGAGCAGGGGGCATTTGCCGCTGCAACGGGCAGCAGTGAACACAGATGCACTGCAGCAACCTACAACATCTCCCGTCGTCCACGTGTCGACTTCTCTGCCAACCGGCCTCCTCGGGAGCCAATGCAATAGTGCACATCGCAACATGTGCGCTGACCGACGCTAAACGCTTCCTTGTCTACCTTTAAAGCCAGCCCCCCTCGTTATTTCTTCCCCCTCTTCCACTCGCTCTGTTGTCTGGTCGAATCTTGTAGAGGCACAATAAAGTAGTTATACAAGTCGGGAGGAAGAAAGAGAACGTTATATATATATATATAACGTTCGCGAGATGCTGCCTTGAACTTTCCTTAAAGCAACTTGTGATATCAATGATAGGGAGTTGGCATTTAAATACACTTACCATCTAGATAGGACGCTAAAATATATACACATACATTTACACATACATGTTTGAATGCCTTATTAGCCTCGTTGAACCATCGAGAGATAAATTGGAAGGATGCGGATTGTCAGACGGAAGAGACGACAGCAGCATCAGCAGCAGCTGCAGCAGCAGCGAGAACTTTGCAGCACGACGAATCTTGTCCAGCCCGCACGACACAGGCGCAAGCTTTAATACCGCCGGCCGATGACGAAGAGCCCCTCGTCATGGTAGTTGTGTCGGTGTACGAGGGAACCTCGCATTCACATGCCTCAATCTCTGTTCAGGCAAAGGTCACGCAGCCTAAATCATCGCCGCGGCAACCAAGCTATCACCACTGGGACGGCTGACCGTAGTCGTGTTCGTCGCAGCTGCTTTTTTACTTTTGGTACCGATTGCAATGTTTGGCTGGTAGAACCGTTCTTATGCGCATCTTTCATCTCACTGTTTTTATCGATCTACGACGTTCCTGTAATGGAACACCACTCACTGTACGAACTGTATGCTTTATGTGGGGCGTTCGTTTGCTATTGATATAGGCAACAAGACAACAATAAAGTTTGGCATATCTTATCAATGACATCCAGCACAGTTACTGAGTATATATATATATATATACATATATATATATATATATATATATATATAGAAGTCCAAGCATTCTGTTCACTCATATATCTGCTTATTATAAGAGTAGTGTTTTTACGTAAGACGCTGTTTTATACACGGGTGTTCTTTATTATATTTTCAAGCATGCGTATATACGTATGTATTTAAACAACAGTGGAAGTTACAATACAATACGCCTATATGTATATATAAATCTTATACATGTACATGCATATGTCGGAGTTCCAAACTGACTGAGATCGCTTTGGTACTACACGCATGGCGTTCAGCCGATCTCGATAAACAATCGACCGTAACACAGGTCTAAAATAAGCTAGAGCATTGATACTATTATTATTAGTAGTGGTGGTAAGAGTAAGAATTCAGTTGATGGTATCATCAACTAAATGAATCACTGCAGAGTGAATTAGAGCACGGTGCATAACTGAAACGACCTGATTTCGTAGCGTTGGTGTTGCTGCTGATGAGTGAAGCGGCGACTGGTGAGTGAGTCCCGTGTAGTCCATTAATGGTTGCTAGCTGATGGTTCACTTCGTTCCGTGTCTTGCGTCGTCGGTGACGTCGTCCACGGTATGTTGATGATGTGCTTTCGTATCTGCTCGAGTGTACCGATCTTCCCGCAGCTGCACAACCATTCCACCGCCCTGCACAAACGAGACAACCGATTGTATAGTACCATCGTTGCTAACGTGCTCTGTTCTGCCTCAGCGCTCTCAATCGCCAGATCGATACGGTTCATGGTGCAATATAGTGCTACATATAGCTTTATAGGCAAATGGGAATATATATGTATACATACTTGCAATTAAGTATAAACATAGAATGTTTAAATGCTATATGTTCGCTAAACCCTCTCACATAGCAGTATACAGAATATAATTGAGTCGTACGTATTTATATACATATGAGAATATGCGTACATTCATATAGATACACATAGCTATATGTTTACCGGTTTAGTCACAAAGATTTAAATAACAATGTATGATCGCTTTTATCCTGGTTTCCCTGTCCCGGCTCTGCATAAAATATATAATTACAATATTATACGTCTTATATTTATTGTTTTATTTACATAACAGTTGCGTCCCGGCGAACACTTAACCTATGCAATTTTTAGTAGCTCCTGGCCAAGTCTAATTTGCCAGCGAGCACAATACGGAAATTGCGTCCGTTACTCTGTTGCAGGTCGATAGAGAGCCGCCGACAAATGAAGTTTTTGTGCGCTGTTGCCGTGGTCGTTAGTTTTATTCCTAGCTTCGCCAACACTCATTCGGTGAAAGAGCCTGGAGCGCCTCGAAAAATGATTTGAAGGTCACCGGATTAGAGTTGTGATGAGCCGACTAGTCCTGTATAGTGCTCATGCTTTTCCTTTTGGCCGCTGAGGCGGTGTGGCCTGCTCGGCCAAGGTTGCAAGCGACAGCCGGCGCTGTCGGTCATAATTCGAGCCACTACAGGTACCACGGCGGTTGTTGGTGTCTTGCAAATCCACAAAGCACACAATGTCGTTAGCCAGGCTTTCTCGCATGTTTAAGGGTGGGCATGGTGATGTGCACACAAGACCACAATCTCTGTAGAGGTGGAGTGGCGTCAGAGCGCACATAGCAGAAGACGTTCAGCAAATTGACTGGTCGGCGAATTGAGCACGTATTTAAACCCAAGAGACCCAAAGAAGCTAACCCGCTCATTGACGACAAGGAGTGGCAAACACATTTTACAAACCTATTAAAGAGGGAGGTGACACTGCTCGACATGGACTACCCAGGAGAGCTTATACCTTTTACTGAAGCGGAAGTTACGCAAGCAAGGCAAAGAAAAACAATAAATCTGCAGGACCGGACCAGATATTTTATGAACATTTTAAATCAAATCTTAGTACCATATGTCCAGTTTTAACAAGTCTTTTTAATAAGTGCCTTAGTCAAGGTAAGATACCTGACGAGTGGAAGAAGAGTTTCTTGAACCCAATATATAGGCGGAAGGGAGACGCTACTGACCCGACAAATTACCGAGGGATCGCACTGACAAGCACTCTGTACAAAATACTTACATCACTTGTAGTGTCAAGGTTATACAACAGCGCAAAAGAAGAGAAGATTGGCCCAAGAAGATCCTGCTAGCCCATTCCTGTTTATAATGTACATAGCAACCCTATCGGATCTTCTACGCGATGCAAAAGCTGCGCACGTCTTCTACGCAGATGACCTAGTCATCTTTGCAAAGTCGCGTGAACATCTGCAGTATTTCCTAAACATAACAGTTAATTGGTGCAAAGAGAACAGACTAACAATCAACATAGATAAAACAAAAGTCCTTCGCTTTAGCCGAGGAGGGGCATACGCCGCAGCCGACCGCCGCATCAAAATTAATGGCATTGCATTAGAGATTGTCAACCACTTTTCTTATCTCGGCGTTACACTAACACCAAGACTCTCTATTAGCAGACATGTCGAAAAAATACTAGCCAAGGCGATAGCTACTGTCATGCTTCTCGGTGAACTTCGAGATATCGACTTGAAGACAGCGCTAAACATATTCAGGCTAAAAATTGTCCCTATTATACGACACGGCCTGCCTGCAATATCACATTTTCTGACTGTAAGCGATCTGAAAAGGCTAGACCGTTTAAAGGCACTCTATATTAAGCGCGTGCTAGGTCTTCCCAAAAACGCCTCTGCTACATTCGCTCTTGAACTATGTCGCGAACGAACCTTTACAGAGGACTTTGCCCTAGACGGACTACTTCTTAGTGAAGCTGTACTCACAGTATATAGGGAGTTTCGGGAGATACGCAACGTAAAGTTTGCGACCAATAACTATACGGACGGACCAGCGTTTTGCTCGGACAAATGGAAGAGAGGAGCCCAGAAGAACCGAGCACTAATTTGTCAAGTGACATGGCACGGATACCATCACCACATGTGTTTGAGTGGACAATGTTTTGAGGTCGGTGGTTGTGTGTGTAGATTTTGTGGAATTTGTGATATTGATAGATACCATATACTTGTGTGCACCGAAATAGACACAACGTCACTACAATTTCGTACACACTATATAGGATCAGTGTAGACTTTGCATAACATTAGATGTATACTGCTAGCAATATTATGGTGAATAAATAAATATGTATTTAAACAGGCCCTTCCACCGGAGCGCCTCGGCCTTAGCTGAGGTCAAGGAACCAGTGATGCAATTCATGTTCTCCAGTCAGAAATCGAGCGAGCTGTGGCACGACCCAGATACCGCATGTAGTCTTATAGACTAAGGTTAAGGCCTTTGACAAAGTCCCTTATCATCTGCTGGTTGAACCATTCCAATAAGCAGGAGAGAGTGGCTCTCTCCTGAGTGAAAAGGTAAATTATGATAGAAAAGAACAGATACCCGCTAAGCTACTTCTCGTGTATCCTTCTCCTCGCCGACTTTATTGGTCACGTCCGAGTACCAAAAAGCCGTGGTAACGATGTATGAAGATGATATCGTGATCGCACATCATGACCTAGGGGCCAACAAGCGCATTACCTCTACAGTAGATGCGTTCCTTGTCTCGAAGGGACTCTACATAAATAACAGAAAAACCAAAACCTTTGATTGGTGGCACTGGAGCATAAATCGTTGCACTTCTTCTCTCGTTGGAAGCGTGCGGAAGATAACAGATGAAGACATATGAAGACAACCTTAGATCATTTATGTTATACTTTATGTGAGTGAAATAAAAATAATTGAATTGAACAATCGACACTCTACATTGAACGATCTCTCCACCATCTAATGAACTAATTAATAGTTGTTTTAGAGGTGAGCGTGTTAAATTCAAGCTTCAAACTTTGGCACAGAGCGAACATAAACAATAGTAGCAGTTACTACGTCATATTAAATGGGCGTAACATATATCGTGCATGTTGTCTTAAAATATCAATATTGGGCGTAGTCGTTTATGGGCTGAATATTCACCCTGGGAGTTCATACAGTCCTACTACTACTCACTTGAGGAAATCATGGTGAAGTTCGACTCGAGTAGCTGGCACGTTCGTGCGACAGATTCGACATTGTATCCATGTGGCGCCGTTGTCACTAGGTGGAAGCGATACGGCGCATCCGTAGCAAAAATCGTGACTGCACGCACAGATAAAGGCCCTTGGAGAGAACATCTCACACAAATCACACTCCATTATTAGCAGGCTGAATTGCGGCCTTACTAATTCGAGCGAAACCCGACCAGGATTTAAATCCGGAGGCAAGTCTCGAAGATACATATTGCTGGAGTAAGCGTTTGACGACGAGCCGAAATATTACAGTAAAATCTTCTCAGGTCTTCAACTCGTTGACTGCGCCACTGATGGCCACCAATTATACTTGGACATCGCTGTACGCTTTTACCAACACAACGAGATTAACCAGCATGTGTCTTGTCTAATACGCATGCCCGTTCACTGTGGATCCTAGACCTAGGCTGCAAGCGACAGTCGGCGTCATCAACGATCATTCGAACCACATCAGCTACAAAGACGGACACGCGACGGTTGCAGGTCCCCTTCCTGCAAGGCCACTAAGCTATAATCAACTTTGATTTATCTCTCCACCTAGCAAGCTACTAGTTTCTACGTAGCTCTAACCGTAGCAGCTATTGCGTCACACTGAGCAGACGTAACGTGTCGGTGGTCGCTAAAATAAATCTTGTACGTTGAACATTCACTGGCAAACTGAGTATGCCATGGTGCAAGGACAGCTGAAGCGCATTCATTCACTTTAGATTGTTCATAATGCCCAGTAGCATCCAGCGCATGACAAGCCCGCTCCAAGAATGGATCGTATCTGAGAAGTGTGACGTTGCCACCATGGCTGCCATCTTCGTCGACTTTGCCACTCTGTAAGAAATTCTGTTCTACACAATGCAAAACCACATGCCCTTTTAGGTCGGCCCAATATTTTCCAGTTGGTACATCCCGGAGACGTGTCTCGCTCTCGATTGGATTAACCCGAGTACATGTTATCGCTTTCACTCCCATCATGAGTCATTGTTGTTTGGCGTGGAATTAGCGCGGTTCGTTCCGTTCAACTTGTAAGACACGCAATGGCGCTGTGTTACTCTTTTGTAATTTTGGTTGATGACTACTTCGGCTCCCTTTTGGCAAACAGGTATACCATGCCAGCCTGACATTTGCAACCAGTAGTACAACTGTTTATAATCTGCCGGCTATTCGCCGATTAGCGGTGATATTATTATCTCATTGCGCCTACGAGACGCCAAAGCAGATCCAACATTCGTTTAGGATATAGTTAGGCAAACTAGCAACTGCAACCAGTACTTACAGAGTGAGCGAGAGGGACGGAGCTATAAACTCATAGAAAAGAAAAGAGAATGGAGACGGAAAATGCTTGTTGTTGTTGTGGTTGTTGCGGTTGTTGTGGTTGTTGATCTTCTTATCCTTGTTGTTGGTAACAATGTTTCTCAATTCCTTTTTTGACCGGTGTTGGAATGACCTCCGTAGTAGGAGCATGATGGAGGCTAGGTTGACAGTAGGAATTGAAGGTTGACAGTAGGCCGCCATTGAGAGCAGGACGACGAGAAAAATCGTACCCAACTGCAACAATTAAATTGATATCCCGTTAGTATCGTTACAAGTGTTACTTATAGACGCGCTGTCATTAGCATACCAAGTTGTCAGCAAAGCGAACGCGTTTTTTTCCTAAAATGGCGCTTTATATTTGTCGTCCTGGGCGCCTGGTACACTTGCGTAATATAGTATTGTGCTCTATACAAAAGTTATAATCAGCTATCTGGATTGCTTGACAACCTTGCCGGTTGCATCCGCAATAGTCTGTAGGGATTCAAGTCAAGTCGAATTTTTAATTCCTTTTTTGACCGGTGTTGGAATGACCTCCGTAGTAAGAGCATGATGGAGGCTAATTTGACAGTTATTTTCCAACTTTTAAGGATCAGCTTATCAGTAAGCATTCAATTTATTTAAACGCAACATCCAACAACCAACTCTAGATATACGGACGCGTAGCAAGCGTTAAACGCAAGCGTTAAATTTGTAATCCAGGCGCCTTGAGGTATGACGGCGATCTATCTTGCTTAACTTTCATCTAAGAGATAAGGACCGAAAGCTCGCATTCTCATCGTGAGAAATACCAGCATTCTGTGTAGTAAGGCTACATCGATACCAGTCAGTTCAATTTACTAATTACCCCACATGGATATACAGTTTCTGACAGGGCGTCTTTCCATCTTTCTTCCATCAACTCATCCGCCATTTGAGCTCTCGCGTCGTTTGCTCGGTTCTCCAACACCTCCGCGTCTCTTACGCTACCAGATCGTCGGAATAGGCGACAAACCCTAGCACGTTCTCGTACGCTAGGCTCCACAGCGTAGCCCCTAGTACGGAGCCTTGTGGCACACCTGCAGTCATCGTGTGCTCCTTTCCGTCGTAACTGCCACTTCGTTTAGTCTGGCACGGGGCCGTCAGACGCTGAAGGTACGCTCCTACTCCCTTTTCTCCACCGCTTTCAGAATCACCTTCCACTTTGTGCTATTAAACGCATTTCGAACGACGAGCTCTGGAACTTTTTGGTCTCTCCTTCGCGACCTTAGCAAGGACCCTGTATGTACAACTTTTATTTAAAATTTTAAATCGTATAATGCAGGCGCCTAAGGCGCCTAAGGTATGACCAAGATCTAGAGCTTACTTCTTGCTTAACTTTTCTCCCCGGCTGACGACAAATACCACTTTTGTTCTAATGTTCTTGGTACATGTTGTTGTGGTGTACTTGCGTCTAACATATGAAAGTTTTCAGTGAATCAAATCTTCGTATAAGCACTGTCGAACGTAAACAAATTTCTGCACTTATTGAATTCGCATGTCTAGAAAACCTCGTGAAACTGCTCGAGTAAACAAATATTTATACTAAAAGTATGTACGGCAAACTCATCCAGAGGCTAAATGTCCTTATTTGCAATTTTGCTTTACTTAAGTACTTACCTCAATGATGATGCAAATTATTCCTTAGAGCTTGGTTCCCTTCCTGGCTTTGGGATAAGTGCCAGGCGGGCCTTCTTCCAATCTTCTGGGAGTCGTGCCTTTTTCAGTAGTGAAAAAGGCCTACGGCCGTTTTAATGCCGCGGGGCGTTTCTTCATTAGACATTTTATCGCTTCAGAAGATATGTCGTCGGTGTTATTGTGTTCAGTTTACCCAAAAGCTTACTCCTTCTGATGGCGGTCTTCAGAGCGCTTCGACTTGTGCTCGGACCTGAGATCATCTGAATTTTCCCGTCACTCCTCCGTTCTTTTCCTTACAGGTCTATCTACGGGCTCTAGTGTCTCGGCGTCGGGGAAAGTATCTAGCAACCAGAGGGATGATGGATACTATCTCATATCAAATGCTATGCTTCTCCGAATTTCTAGGTGTCCTATATTGTTCGATGTGTCATTAACACAAACTTGCAGAACGTTCCTAGGGTGCATGAAAAATGGCCAGAAAACAACTCAGAATACTTCACGCTCAAAGAATACTAATAAATTGCACATCTTTTGCAATTGTAGTCATATCCCCAAAACAGCCATGACTGCTGCAAACAACGGTAATTTTATTTGTTGATTTACAACGCTCAAAAATTGACGAATTTTGTCGACAGAAGTCAGCCTCGTCTAATTTGGCTCGTTTTAAATTTTTGACTAGGTAAGCTTCATCGCACTTGTCCTTACTGTGGAGAATACAAACGTGTGAAAGCTTGCTATTGTGGAGCTCTCGCTGCGCCCTCAGTGATGGAGCCAGCCATTACATCATACTATACCAGCCAACAAATGCTGTTGGCTTGGTGGGCTTTAAAATCTTGATTGAACAACTTGGATTCTTGACGAGAAAACGATGATGTACCTAGTATCAGTTAAAGATAGAGGCGGCAAGACTTAGGGGCACGCTTGCTGGATATGCACTGGTTCAGCAATTGTAAATGCATGCCAGCACAAACAAGGACACCAAAGCGATCGATATATATATATATATATATATATATATATCGTGTACAAATACATTACTGGCGCTTCCACATCGCTTGATACGTTTAGAATGTTTGCTAAATGAATGGCACGCAATTAATTATTTTATATATACAGTTTATTTATTTTTCTCTCTATACATTCTAAGGTTCACGCAAAGCGTTTCTAAGCGCGTGTTTTCCTCTTGTGACTAAAACAGTAACAAACGCATCACTATAATCGTCATTGTTGTAGACGGTTCGTACGTTCGTATTTGCAAACTTTTTACATGGCAATATACACACTTCTACAGTGCGCATTCGCATTGCAGAAGATTCTAAAATAATATACGGTAAGCTTGTCGTGCGGGCCGCCCAGTGAGCCCACTGGGCCTATGGTCATAGCCATGATCAATGGTAATAAGAATGTCCGTGTCCATGCGAGGTATAGTATTCAGCGTCTGAGTGGTGACCAAAGCCGTAGTTTTCCCACGAGCCGTGGTCTCGTGGCGCTAGAACGAGCAGCATAGGCGCGAGAGCAGCCGCAGCTCCGGCGCCAAGTCCACCAGCGATGTAGAGGTCCTTTTTGCTCTCAGCTTGCTGAACGAGGGCCGCCATTGAGAGCAGGACGACGAGAAAAATCGTACCCAACTGCAACAATTAAATTTATATCCCGTTAGTATCGTCACAAGTGCCACTCTTGCGCGCTGTCATCTTGCGCATGCCAATTTGTCAGCAAAGCAAACGCGTTTTTTTCCTAAAGTGGCGCTTTATATTTGTCGTCCTGGGGCGCCTGGTACACTTGTGCAATTTAGTATTGTACTCTATACAAAATTTATAATCAGCTATCTGGATTGCTTGACAGCCTTGCCAGTTGCATCCGCAATAGTCTGTAGGGATTCAAGTCAAGTCGGAAACATCTGTTCGTAATCAAAATGGAGGATTTGCTTGATTAGTGCACTGCTTTGTACGGTTGGTTACATAGATCGATTTGGAAGAGGCTTTAGTTTGCATCTGCTGTAAACAATACATTTAAACGGTGCAGAATTTCAAATGTGTTCCGAGAAATTCATGAAAAGCAACTACGATCGAACTTTCAGTTTAAGCATAAGGTAAGAAATAAGGCACCAACATGTGCTTGCCGACAAAACGTCTCGTCAGGCGGAAGCACGTTAATTTAATTGACGACCGAGTCAGGGCTATACTGGTTTGCTTTGTTAAGAGCTCGTACGCTACGCTGCATGCCCAGCTTCGGCCAGACTGAAACAAACCCTCCAGTGGGCTATACACATATGCACGCACCTGTTTTGTGAGAGCCATCGTAGCACAGGCTGCTATCGTTGTGGACACCAAAAATCTGTACTGGCACCAACCACTCACTTGCTCCGATCTGCGGCCACACGCCTTCTTAAATAGCTTGCAGAAGGATTTCGGCGGGCCAGGCGGCCAGCGTGCCCGCCCGTGACTGATCAATATCTGCTCGCCCAAGATAAATCTGCCCCTCACCCTTTCCCTTCGTATGCAGTTCGGCGGCACCACAAACCTACTTGCTGTGCGCTGGTTTCTCGTAGCGACGCATCCAATGCTTGTTAGCTTGTGTCGCTACTTCTGTTGTTGATGATTACCACCGACTACTACTACTACTACTACGGCAACCAAATGCGGCACCGCTCAGCTTCCACTTAGCTTATGTAACACGTGGTCGGGGTTCCTCAAAACCGCCATAGCAACGCCAGTATGGCCGACAAAACAACATTGCTATTTGGAAGCGACAACGACGACAACAACAACAACAATCATTATAACGACAGCAACAACACACATGAAGGTTATATAACAATAATAAAGTTAACATTGATACCCTCGGCGTGGGGACATTCACAGAAACAGTTTAAATGAAATAATGCATAATACTGTCTGCATAAGTCGGATCGCTTGTGTTAGATACGCGAAATGGCTTCTCGTTGCCATCGACAAACAAAGCACTCGTTCTATATAAAGTGAACAACACCTGTAAAGTGGGTTGGAATTCGCCCGCGAGGGGTGGTTCCGTGCCCTGTCAGGACAGGGGACAACGCCGGAACAATCTCCAGCATGAAGAGCTGCAATGCTGAAAAAACAGACAGTTTTTGGAGATTACTTACACTCCCGTTAAGAGAGACAGGAGCCGTTCATACCGCTTCGGTTATATGCTCTATGAATGTCGGTGCCATTTAACAAACCCAAAGGCCAATATACGGGAAAGAGTAACCAAACTCCACCGGTTGACCGCTGCAAGTATAACGTCACTGGCAACCAGTCGAGCTCTACGTCTGAATTGTGGGCCATCGCTTAGGTCTTTTTGGTGTTTATCGTAAGACCTTTCGAAACTGGGAACATATCTGTCATAGAGGTAGTGCCCTCGATGGCAACTAGGTCGCAATGTAAAAGCGCAATATCATTTGCATACATCACCGCCACGGCTTTTTGGTACTCCTGTCGGACGTAACCAACAAAGTCAAGGAGAAGAGAGGTAAGCAAAACACAGCTTAGCAGATCCCACTGCAGGGTTTCTACATTTTGCTTAATATCCAATGCACCACGCTTGCCGTCTATCAATACAGTGTCCTCGTCAAAGAAAGTTGCCATCACGCTCAGGAGAGCGCCACCGCCCGTTGTAATGATTAGTTAATAACAATGTCCCACCGAGACCGCGGTGCCATTCGTCGTATTGTCGGCGACGTAGAAGGTTACCTTCACCGTAGGGGCCTACAAATAAATTCGCGGAAGACGAAAGCCATTAAGTTTCGCCGTGGGGGTCGATTGGCTGCAGCAGACGTAATACCCTGCTGTGGCCAACCGCTGGAATTTGTCAACTCCTTCCCGTATTTGGGTCTGAGACTGCACTATACAGGAACGACCTTTACCAAGCGTCGGCGACAGGTGTCGGGCGGCTATTGCCTCTATTCACACAGAGGTGAGAGATCTTCGGCGACTGTCTCTGAGTGCTGCATTGCGTCTTTTTGAGCTTAAGATTGTGCCAATGTTGAGCTACAGCCTTGGCAGGGTGTGGGGCCATCTTTCCGCCGCAAATTTTGCGCAGCTAGAAAGATGCTTCACAATATATATGAAGCGCGTTCTTTGCTTGCCACGGACGGCAAGGAATCGCTTTGTGTACCTGCTAGCGGGTTGCGGACCGGCAGTGGAAATAATCAAAGTCAGGCTTAAGTCACCTATTACAATGCCACTTCAACAATTTTTGTTGGAGTGGCAGGGAAAAGTGACCGAGGCCTCGGCTGAGGTTGCGCAGTTAGATGTGTACCTCACCAGGGAGCTTTGGGAGGGAATGGCATGCACTAGCCGGCACGTGTACACAAGGTACATTGTACATGGCTATCATCACTTGGTGTGTTCAAGTCAAGGATTTCACCAAGTTGGCGATCAATGTCGTTGCCGGTTCTGCTCGCAGGTATGCGCTAAATATGTCTGGTAAATGTAGTTAACGTCGCTTTGATAGTGATAGTGTAGTTTATCTTACTGTCCCGTTATGTTCTATAAAAAAAATTGCGGAGCTACCTCATGGATATTCTGGTTACTTACTAAACGAGTTTCGATATATATATATATATATATATATATATTGTATTGATGCTGTACTAGTGGACTACTTGGTTTGTGTGTTATCTTTGCAAGTTTGTTGCCTCATGTGGTGTTCGGCGTTCTAACAAACGCACCAATTGCTGCTTTGAAGTTCTTGTAATAATCATTAACCACTGTAGTACCATTGTGTGTAAAGTGCTTACACAAAGCACCCTTGGATTTTGTCGAGAGTAATTACCTGCTTTGTTGTTTGATTCATCTTTTCTTGAACCATTTTTATTTACCAAGAACTAAAGCGTTGTGAAATGCAGTTCCGTGAATAAACCACGTTTAAAATGGAAAAAAAAAAAAAAATATATATATATATATATATATAATTATCAAGTGAAGTTCTATTAGTACGAGAACGAAGTAATTTATGGCGCCGCGCATCTCAGCACACGCAAGGTCTGGAGGCTAAATCAACCAAATAAAATTTTGTCGTTTTTCCGGTCCCTCGCCATTCTATGCTAATTGAGTTTAATTCCATTTCAGACTTTACTTTAACTGCCTTCTGCCACGCCAGGCTGCCTCAATGTACTCTTTCAACGCGGTAGGAGGTGGGAATTTATTGTAGTTTTATTGATATTTTGTAGAAGAATATCATTAAGCCCAAAAGTAAACGAACACCAATGAAATACAGCTACTAGCTCTATCTCATATTCAAATGCTAAGGCACATTCGGTGGTATCCGTTGGATTGCTATGAATTAGAGTCTATTGTTGTGTGCTCCAAAAAATGCCTTCTTTAGATAAAATAATCTGGTAGCGATGGAAATAAGTTTTGAGTTCAGACTATTTTGATAAAACACTGTCGGCGCGAAAGCGGTAAAAACCGTTTTAAAAACCGGCTTGACTTTAGTCCACGGCACGTGTTTATGCTTTCGAATCCTTACGGTTATATTGTACGACAGTCCATGCACATTCTTTTCAGCCTGCCAGCAATAAAACAAGACAAGAGCTCTGTTTGCACGTTACATTCTTATTTACGGTACTTGTTCCAGATTTTGATTACAAAACTCTCGTCTGACAAACATAAGGTGCTGTGACAGCAAAGCTTTTCTTTGTTATTAAATGAATGCGCGCTCGACTAGAGGCGAACGTCGTCAGTAATGTTTACAATTAGAGAGACGCGTTCGTTGTACTACGTGCTTATAATGCACGTGCTTGCAATTGCATGTGCCATTGGCGTCAGAGGTTCTCTGTCGATTCACGTCAACCACACGACACGTTCGCGGGTATAGTTGGTTGTTGTTTTACTTACAGATGGTGCCGGTGGCTGCCAAATAAGGAAGTGTATGTTGGTGCGGTACTGTCCTAGCTCGTTAGCTCTAAAAAGCCCTGAGAAAGAAAACTTGAAAGATATAGAGACCAGCGGTAAGTGCACTTAAGGTAGATTTAGAATATATGTAGTGTTTGTTAAAGGAAGCTGTTTTTACTTTGAGACTGGACTGAATCTGACCAGCCCGAAAAGTCATTGCCGAGTACAAGCAGTTATTGTACAGACGGTCAACATGTGCACCGAGTAGTGTGCGTCTTCTTGTTTCGAAACTCTCAAGCTTTCACTCAACAAAAATCCAAGCAAATAGGTAGTGCTCTTTAGGCACTTTACGCAAAATGCAAATGCAGTGTACATCTATGTTTAAGCAAGCGTTGTGCTCGTTTAGGCAGAAAGCTGGCTACCCAGCACAAAATTTGCAAGATTTACTCAGACTAGATTTGTTTGGGGTAGCTCGTTTAGAGTAATTCCTTAAACTAAATTATTAGAACGAGATGTAATTATTTATATAAACGTTCACCCCGACTTACAAATATTATAGTATGCTGTTTATTTGGGTATTTTCAGCGGCATCTATAGCATATAAATATTCGGTTAGCAATATATCAAAAAGACCCCAGCACATAGATAGATAACTTTTATTATTTTTCTGAATGAATTGCATTTTTACAGATCATATGTTTATAGTACATGTCTTCCTTTTATTTTGTATATTGTCACTACAATTAGTACTGTATCCTGATGTCAATAAATAAGATACCTAAATAGTGTTAGTTGGCATTTTGTTTGAATATTATCAATGTACGAGTTCTGCGCACATCTGGAGGGAGCTTGTTTTAATATTTGAAACCAAGGTTCGATCTTGAGAAACGAGGTTGGTTACATGAAGCTGCAGACAAAATGAGAAGTTGTGTCTGTGTGTGTGATCTCCTTGTACTTGTAGTTGATGTCGAGTGGGGGAGACTAGGTAGGCTGGAATGAATTGTCATTAAGATTCGTTTGATCTCAGCAACGATTGATATCTCTATTTGCAGAAAGTAGGGCAGAATCGACATTTCTCCATAATAATAATAATAACGCAATGACTCCCGTGGTGTTATCCCAATATTACTCGCAAGGCGCCTTTTGCAGGCTGTGTAACGGACATGCAAGACATATATAAGCCATTCACAATATATCAACTGCGTAGGCCAATTAATTATGGAAGTAGGCGAAATACCTGCGAACAGACCGTCATGGGGCAGAATGCTACGGCTCCTAATTCCATTATTATCTTCTCTACTTTTTGTGGAGAATCGTCGACAAAGAACCGCCGATGTTATCTTGAGCCACTCTAACTGATTTGTTCGCGACATCTGAAAAATCTCTGCCCACTCTGTACCATTTGCAGTCTTTCTAATACAAATGAACGTACCCACGATTGAACACGCTCAGCACCATAGACAATGAGTTCGGTAATTAGAATATTGATGTCGACGGCATCGAACATATTTCTCAACTAAAAAAAGAGAGTAGCAACCGTTTTAATTTTTTCAAGATATTGTCGGAGGTCAATACAGGGTCGGTCGTGGACATTTTTGGGCGGAATCCGAACGGTCGACAATTAAGTATATTGTGCTGTTCAAGATGTTTCCTGAATTGTTCGAATATGCCGATTTCTCGAAACAGGCAGGCTCGTCGAATGTTTATCAACTATCTTTGAGATCATCTGACACCAGTTTCTTCGACTTTAAGCTTCGCACACATTTTTGCCACTACTTTGCCTCACAAATCAGGTCTGACATTCCAGGGATTTCTTCTATCTTGTATATTCTCCCGTACCAGTGTCCCATAAAATTCGGGTCTGCACGTTTTAAAGGGAGAATTTATTGTTTATCAACTCGCTAAATAGACTTTACCAAACAACATTATCGATTTGAATTAGTTTTAAACCCGTTGAAAAGTGCATCATTCTCATTTATTAATGCTAACAATTACTGGCTGACTCAGGCTTTCCTAGGTGCCCTAGGATTATTTTTATTTCTTAGTTCTTGTTTGCTGACGTTAATTAGCGCTATAACTTATTTATTGAAACACAATCAACGTCTTCAGTTCTATCTCCAGCGTCGACAGGGCTATTCTGCTGGAGCCGAAAATCTACAGACCTTATATCAGCAACAATGATTTGTTGCTTCATTTGACGCAGTTTATAGGACAGCGTCGAGTCTGAAGCCGCGAGATGATCATTGGCGAACATTGGTATGTTCCTGCCGAACTAGCCACGCGTTTTGTTTCTTCGCACACTGAACTTTCTCCAGCGATTGACGAAACGCACGATTACTCTTTGGCCATTGGGCCATTTATCGCTGTCCTATGTAGGCGGTGGGCCATGTCAGAATTCTTCACCTCTGTCGCCTCTCCACTGGAGTAGAATCGTACTATACATGATCTTAGTTGAAATATATATATATATATATATATATATATCGACATATAGCATGCACATGTCTAAAATGTTTAAAAAAATAAATAGACCATTTAGGATTGCAGTTATCCTTTTTCCCCTGTTTGGATATAGCTATTAGTATCAACTGCTTCTAAATTTAGGATAGATTGGGCTTAATTTATATCCTCGCTTCTACCAGTGCCTTCTTCATTCTCTCTCGTGCTTTGTATATGTATACACAGTGAGTATATACTCATGTGAATATATATGTGTGTGTGTTACATTTCAGTGATTCAAAACCATGGATATGCCGCGCACCGTTGCTGATCGGTTAAGTGCCTTTAACAGCAGGTGAGCTATGAGAAGTCGGCCACCTAACGCTTTTGTCTCTACACAGTGAAGATCTCGTGATGACAGCGATGGCCGACACAAACACCAGATCACTTGTTGCACAGTTCACTTGGGACTAATATTGGAATGGCCATGATTTCTATGTTGCCGCACGTCACAGACGCCGACTCACTGTTTTTTTCTGGCACCCCAGTAGCTTTGGGATTCGCTACTCTTTGCTAAACATACGGGTATATGCACTCATTTATACTCAATGATCCTGCCTCGAATCAATCAAATGGTCTTAAAGTGCATTATGTTTATATACAACAGTAACCCAAACCAACCGTCTATGTCGGAGCGCTATAAATATACAGACGGTGTGAGACGTTAAATATTTGTAATAACTAAAAGTTCTGGCTGTTGAATGTTGCAGTTTGCGGCGTGTTTACGATACGTGCTCTCAACGAGTACAGTTGCAACGGAATGCACTTGAAGAGGCAGAAGCGCTTCGTCATCAGCTCTACCTCCAGCACTGGGCCTACGAGCAAAAGTAGCATTGCGGACGTTTCAGCACCAAGTCGCAAACTCTCAATTATTATTATTATTATTATTTTACACATGAACATTTATTCATTGTAATTAATCACCGACGGTGGGAACATGACAATTGGGTCCCTGCGAACGTGTGCACGTTTACGAAGGGTCCAACGTAGGAACCAACCATCTCTGGAGGGTCCCCGGACCGAAGCCGCGTTGCCCCGTTGCACATCCAGCGACAGACGCTGTCTGAGAAATTAATTAAACGAATTATTATTATTATTATTATTATTATTATTATTATTATTATTATTATTATTATTATTATTATTATTATTATTATTATTATTATTATTATTATTATTATTATTTTATTATTATTATTATTTTATTATTATTATTATTATTTCTTTTAAGTCTGTTTATTATTGCTATGTCATTGCGTCTATTATGGATACACAGCGTTTCCGGAATTGCAAGCGACAAAGACTGTTTTAAGTAGTCAGCGTTGGGCTCATTCTCAGCAACGTTTCGTCCATCCAGTTAGCGACGTTGTTGATAAATCTGTCTGCTTGTGGATAGCTTAATGAGTTAAACGTCTGACGAAGCCACCGTATATGTCAAAGCAGCGTTCAAAGAAAACGATTCTCGTGTAGATGTTTCCTGACGATCTCAAGCTACCGCGGAGAGAATGCCGCTTAAGATTTCAAGACACCTAAGGAGCGCTTCAGTTGCAAGCTGTTATTAGACCGTATCAGCTCAAGGCCGAGATCCACGAGAGCAGGAACGTACTATTTTAGCCATAGAGTTCTCTGCACATTTTCAATACTAAGCATATTATATTTATGTGCGAGGCAACTTTTTAGCTAGTTTTTAGTTTGGCTGTGATTACGTTACATTTTGTGGTGCCGGCTAAACAGGCGCAGACTTTACCGGAATTTTCAATTATACGTTCAATCACTAAGTCAATACATTAAGTCACTCACCATGATTGCTAGTGTTACCCTTTTAGCAGCTCAGCAGCGCAGCCCGATCTCTGACTTCCTAACGTCGTTTTGTGTGTCTGTGTGTCTTTTTTTGTATCTTCTTCTGGCGACTGTGGGATATTGTGCTGTCCCACTTGGACGCAGAATAAATGAGCTCTCTCCACTCTTTGAACCAATGGTGGCGTCCGTATCCCGGCCGGACTTGCCTGCATTGGATAGATTTTCACATAGCTACTCGTCGCCGCCTAAGCCGGCGCCCGGCGAAGGGAGACGTGCTGCGCCTGATGGCCAAGACGCCGAAGATGTTTCAGACTCGGACGAGGGTGCTCGGCGCGTCAGGGTAAATGACGGTGGCATCCTCATGTTTAAAACCGACGATGAGTCGTCAGATGATGACGACGAGGACGACGAGCACCACCACGACGCCGACACGGTCATTACTCGTAGACGAGCCGTAGTTGACGCCGAAGACAGACATGAGGCGCCAGATGCCGACCGTCCGCTTCCCGGGTCGCAGATGCGACACAATGGCTTGCATGAACGGCTCGTTAGACACCAACACAACACCGACAACAGCGACTCTGACGGCGAGAATCAAACGCCACCGCAACGTCAGTGCAACATGCGAGCCTCTCCAGGACAGCAGTTACTCGCTAATCATCCACGGCAGCCGGATGAAGCCGAGCAAGGTATGTTGATTGGCGTCTCGGAAAGAAATCGCAACCAATGTCCTACACATTGAGCCCGGTTTTTTCCGAGATTCTACTGAGATGCACGAGGAATGGTTAGACCACGGTGTATCCTAGAACTAATATCACAGAAACAAAAACGATGCGTTTTTTTTATGACAAACATCTTGACGTGTCATGCCCTGTTACCAACCGCGTGCAACGTCGAAACAAGTAATTGCATTGAAATTATTGGAAATTAGAGAGCTTAACTTTTGATTTTCATAAGGAAGTCATGGTATTCTCTTTTAGGCACACTGGGATACGTTATACCGTATCTGGTAAATATCTCCAACATCGTACTAACAAAAGCTATGATACTCAATGCGTAGATAGATAAATCCTATTCATGCCACTAATAGGTTAGGAACTCAACTTAATAAAAGTACATATCCTAAGCGTTTGAACAGGGTTGCAAGTGTTACAGGTCTGTACAGATAACGCTCTGCCAGTATCACGGCACAACTCCTTATTTATCTGTATGATTATTATGCTCAGAAGAAAAGGGCAGTATTAGGAAAATGTACAGTCAGCAAAGAGTGACTAAGCACTTACTGCGTTTATAAGTACAACCTTTGAGTGTTTGGAGAACTTTAGATCCATATACCCGCTAGCGCCCTTTTTGAGTATGTAACCAAAATCAGCAGACCTACATAGTAGATGATTAAACCCGTGAACACTGCGGCAAGTGGCGAGTTGCCGACATGGACGGAAAAACTCCTTCCTGGCCGGGTTAGTAATATCTGGTCAAATAAAATTATCTGGGAATTATAGACATTTTTTGAGATTACTCATGTCTGAATAGTTCCAAGGCGGCTCTTTATGGAAAATTAAAACGGCCTTCGACTTCATCAATTTTTTTTGTTGAAAGGGAAATATGCTTTTATACACACCCGAAGCCGATAGTGTGGGACTCGACGCCGATGTTGTTGGCAGAATAGATAACGAAAACGATATTAACTTCGCCTAGACTAAACTAAGACTTATTCGAGCTTGTGTGGAGTAGGTGTTTCGACAGGTACCTTGTCCGCGTGGGCGAACATTGCTTGAAATGCCCAAGGATCTTTCAGATAAAATTGGACAGCTCGCAAAGTTGTAAGCCTCTTGTGTGATGAGGTGAAGTTCTCGTTGCGCACTTAGTATAAAAAGGTGTTCCTGTTGGTCGGCAAATGATGGCTCGTTGGAATCTTGAAACATTCAACAATATTTCATGTGATTCAGTAAATAGCCGTCACAGCTTGGTCATAAGATATTTGAAGAGAGCTCTTAATAAAATCCGCCTCAGCGCAAAGAAATCTCTATAACACCAAAGTGGAGAGTGCCGCATATTTGGTGATGATTTCGGAGCTGAGTTTAAATGGACGCTGGTGACCTCAGCTATGACCTCATCATGGGAGCTGTATCGCAGTCTATCAGGGCCAAGGTTTTATACAGGTTTCGCCACACAAATGCATTTAATTCGAAGATCTAATAGAGGGCCTGAGAATCAAGGAGATGTGTTTCTTAGTCCCTGTTAATAAAACACGGAAAGCCGGCCACGGTGCGCTTCGTAAGCGGTGTAAAAACTCGTCGCGCCGTTCAGTTGCTAATGCGTTTTGCGTTTGAAACAAAGGCACCCGAGTACGGCAGGAAAATTTTCCAGCGGAGTCGGAGAACTGTCGGATTTTTTTCTGGTTTATGGAATACTATTGTCTTTGAGGTCACACCGGTAACTGTATCATATAACGAAACTTGTCGGGTAAAAGCATGGAGTCACTACGCTACTACTCGATCGCAAAGCGATCTGCTAGTTTTCTCATTGCGATACTCTGATCCCTAAAAATTCCTAAAGTAAGCCCTACACGTGCATATATAAATATATATGTGCGTGTGCCTGTACATACATACATTTTATGTGGTACATGGAGACATTACCGTGAGAGTTAAAAAAGTCTAAAATTGCAGTAGCAGCGAATACGATACCTACGTATTTCCTTTGAACGCAAATACCACTTATTACCAAATTTCAACAACAGGACCACATGAAGCCGATGGCGACAACAACACGTGGCAGGGAGAACGGCAAGAAGAGGTCCAGGAAGAAGAGATGTATGATTCCGGCCTGAGCGAAACTTCAAAGAGTGAGGATCATGACAATATCGGCGATTGCAACGACAACAGCAACCAACCGCAGACCATTATTGTTCGCTACATTGACATCGTCGAGGAACCGCCCAGTGTGATTCAATTAGAGGAACGCGATCATCGTACGTACCATTAATCGCTACTAGTAGACAACAGCAAAAAGTGGCTTGATGTAGTGCTCACCATCACGTTACGGCAAAGTGACGTTCACATGCTTCTATAGAAACGTCGCGCAGATTGTAAATGTGATAAAGTTACGGTCGACTATTCAGAGGCGATACTCTCGCTACGCTTAGCGCACTTGTGAAACAAAAACATTTTGTCCAAGGTACTTCAGCAAGCATAAGATGTCATAGTCGAGTGGAGGTTCTTTCTACCGAGTCAGTAGCATATGTACTACTTGTGTTCAACAGCGGCTAGGTGTGGTTCCCAACAAGCGTAGATATGCTTCACTCTAGATAATAGTTACAGATGCATATTGCCATAGATGTACTATGCGACTAGCCGTGGAATAAGTAGGCATTATTTGATTATGACTGTAGGGCAACCCAACCGTGCTCCTCTCATGCGACCGGAGCAGATGGAGTCATCGGCCGTGTCCCTAAGCAACCGTGTTGTCGAGGAGAATAATGCTGCCGAGGACGAGTCAACTGATATCCTAAACCGCTCCATTGGTAACGGTATATATCCATTCAACATTTTATTCACCCTAAAATTGGTAGTTAACAATCATGCAACACACACACACACCTCTAGTTTCATACAAGTAATTGGTTTTGCAGCAATGCAATACTTTACTCTAGATGCTGGTGATGTCTTTTCTACTTCTGCACATTGCGATGTGCTGCCCTCGACTCGTGGGGGTGAAGCCGACGATAGCATGGGCTCCACGACCGCACGCGATGACCGCCTCTGACGCCGCGTCCCGCTTGTGTACTTGCTGTTCATGTGTACACGACTGTTAACACACTTTTCTGCGTAGTGGGCAGAGAGGGTGCCGAAAAGAAGAAGAGCCCACAAGCAGAATATGATCCAGCAAATGAGCAGAATAAATACACACTCGACAGTCGACTTGATGCTCACCTCTGATGGACAACCATATGAGCCACTCTCGATACAAGGGCATCAGTGCACCACTAACTATAGTAAACTGAGAAGAAGATAGAGGCGACTCATGAAATGATAGAATTATGTTAAGTGAGGTGCAATCAACACTATTCTATGAGGAATTGGCAGATATAGTGTATACGGCAAACGCCGTAAAACGGAGGACAAGCATACAAAATGGTGCGAAACTTAGATCAGGGAAGAATAACAAGTTTCTGGCCCACAACAAGTGGGAAGTCATCCAAACAGAATCTCTAGATTTATTGCGCTGATGTCAAAAGGGGTAACACACCAGTCAACAATGTCCTCAACCTGAAGTTAATTACTGTAAGCATTTTGTTGCCGCCTTATCCCAGCAGCGTGTTGTTTGTTGAGCGGCGTGCCGAAATCTCATTCACAGTATGAATGGAGGTTTTCCATTATTGAGGAAACCTTTGACATTTTTAAACATGTTGAAATTCGAGAGCATCCCAAGCCTAGCCTTCTCTAAGTCATCGGGGGTTTACAGGGCAATACATGAAAAGGGCAAAAAGTCCAAACAGGCAACACATCGAGGTAGAAAGGACACAGCCGCAGCGATTTTAACCACAGTGTTCAAGGAGGAACCACAAACACTGAGGTGCTGCCAACGGAATGCTAGGGTCCACAGTTAAATTGATCTTTTGGATCTAGTCTACTTTGCCGGATTCAACATTGTGCTTTTCACAGAGAACTTTGCCGCAAAAAACGTCAAAATTACGTCGCCATTGAACGTTCCCCTCTCTTGCCCGAGTCCAGGGTCCGTAATACGAAAGGACTGATGAAGGCTTACACTTCCATCCTGCCATCAATGGGAGTGATAATTCAAGAGCAGCGGTATAATAAATGCAACACCGTATTATATGAGCAAGATCCTATTTCCGCTCTTCGCCACCTCTCAGTGCATCCCGGCGGCGACCTCAGTTGTTGATAAAAAGACCACACTCGTAAATGGTAGAAGACGACACTCTCAGATTGTGCATTTTGTATTTGCGCTAATCTCAACCTAGTACAGGGATTCTCAATGAACCGGCCAAAACTCTGCAAAAGATAAAACTGCGTATGCTGGAAATCAAAATGGCATTCGATTCGAGGCACTCTTAGCTCCGCCATGATCAGTCTTCGGAAACGTGTACCGAACGTAATGACATATTTAATAAAACATTTGTTAGGCGAGAAGGTTTTCTTTGTTGGCTTTTATAATCCATATATGGGACACCCAATTGTTTGGCACTTTTCCGTGTAGATTTTCCTTCGTATTCTAGCAGTATGTGTCAACATTTGTTAACAACGGTTTTATGTACATTACAGTCATTTAACGGCTTAGTTTATAGTTCGTATTTAGTTTCTTCCGCGTAGAGGTTGTAATAAGTTTGCATTTTCTACATAACTTTAGGTAAACCACATTTGTGTACGTATCTAATCACGTGGTGTGGCTGTTTCAGAAACGATGGAACAACTCCAAGATATCGAGAAATTGATCTATGATAATGCGGTTGGAATTCAGCCCCGCATGACAGGAAAGGAAGATGAATCCACTGTTGAGACGAGTGACCATAGACCAATGCCGTCATCGAGCACTTTTTGCTGTGGCCCTGTAGCAGTGGTTGATGCTACTACCGCTCCAGCCGATGGGTTACATTGTAAGCTCAAAATAATTTGTCTATCGTCTGTTAGTCCCTAACGCCGGATTTGCGATCGCGATTCACGCTAAGAAGACAACTAAACAAAATGTTATGCGTATATAATATATTTGCGCCTCCACTGTCTACCAATATATAATATAAAAATCAATATTAAGATAATCCATTGACGTCTATAGAAAACATAAGTGGGTGCTAGTCATATAGAGAAAAAATGCTAAAGCCAGTATATATAGAGAAAATATTGTGATGATTTATTAATCATTTACAATACGTTTGCACACTCGGCAGTGCTCGCCTTACATATATATATATATATATAGGCCCTCATGTAATGTGACTGAGTTGCTGTTACAGTGATAGAAATCGTTGAATTACTGCTTGCTTGCAGGTGACGTTTAATGTGCGCTCAATATTTACAACAGAGATTCGCTACAACAACGTTACGGAACATGATACAAATGAAAACTATGGAAACGTACTTGAGATACTTACTTAACTATCGAGCAGAAGGCATGTGTCTGTATAAATAGTTCGCATAGACATGTTAATGATGCCATTCTAACTAAATGATTACAGTGAATCTGTCTGAGGTTGGATTGGAAACCACCGTCACCAATCTTGGAGCCTTCGTGGAGCCTTTCCATATGCAGGAGGGGCCACTCGATATACCGCCAGAATTAGCCAGTTGTAACAGTCATGAGCGTAGCCCTGCTATGCATTTTACTGAGACACCCTCTGCGTATGGACGCCCGGAACGAGGTTAGTATACATATATACGTATATAGTAAACATATTTATAATATATAAGCATACTAGTTTGGAAAGCTAATAGATGAAGCACAACTGTTTCCTACAGTTTCATTAAAAATCAACTTTGAATCCGTTCCCAGAAAATAGTATTTACTGCTCCCAATAGACATCTGAGAGGCGTGCCGGGTGCGCACGGGCAGCTTAGAGAGATCTGCGTTAGCTTTAGTGGCCTCAGCAGCGGCGCACTGGCCATTGGGGCGGCTGCCTATCAGGTTGCGTCATGTGTTGAGCGGCCTGAGAGAGAGCCGTGTTGGTTCTCGAAGATTGCTTTCTTGTCGTCCAGTTAGCTCGTCAGTCGAGTATGGATAAATGCTACACTGCCAACAATAGGATTATTCTGGATTAGTTTTTTAACAACATTTTCTGGGATATCGCTTGCATTCGTTGCCGTTTGCGGTCGAATTTTCTTGATGACTTTCCTCACCTCATCCATTGTTATGGAAAGGTAGTCTAGACTTTTTTAGTTCTCTTCGAACGTAGTTTTAGCTAGTGGGAATCAGAGGGAAACAGAGGGCTGTGAGTGCTTCCGTTTGTGGCGGGCTACTTGATAGTCCTGACCCCAAGGAGCTGTGCTGGACTTCGTCACAAAGTTGTTGCGAACACTCCGTCTTGCTCTGTTTGGCGGTGCCAAGCGTATCGGCGAGTGCATGCGAGCCTGACTTGGTGAATTCCTAAATCTTCCCCGATTTCGATTTGGTCATGATGGTTACCCTTGATTAATGAAGTCCAATATGCGAAAATGCTATTAACACGTCGGTGGAACATTAGGAGGTATCTACGTTGATTTTACATTAAGAGTGGACGGCTATCTACAACGATAAAAAAGAAATGCTGGAAAACTGTGTGTGGTTTGTGAATGGTTTTGTGCATAGCCGAGAAACCGGTTGATGTTTGCACAGTAGTTGCATGTAAACGGCTCTTTAGGATTCCGAGGTCCGAACTAAAGCTGTGTTTTAGAAGCGGTAAAATATAGTGCCAAGTCTAACGCCTACAACAGGGGGTCTTTAGGTCACTGTTCTTGGCAGTTTATTGCTTATGCCCTTCATTGATCAACTTGAGTCTGTTATGCAGATGATGTCAAATTTGTCACGAATATTCGATCAGCTGAGGATTGTGTTCGACTACAGAGTGCTTGAGATGACTTTCTTAGTTGACCCGTAAAGTTGGGTTTACGTTTGCATGAGGTTATACAATTGGGAACTCGTAACCCTCTATTCGGCCATTAATTTGGTAGGGCGGATCTCGCTTAAATCGATGTTGTCAATTTAAACCTAGTTTTTCTAAATGTTTTTCTATATGCGCGCTTAATATGTGGCATCCTGGGAGATGTGCGGACTTGTGCGTCGTTTAAGCGGCTAGCAAAAGGGAGTGATACTTACACTCCCTGCCGCCGACGGAGGTTACGCGTTGGCATATGGCAGGAGCGCCCGCCGTCCCGAATCGACAGGCCAGCAGGTCCCCCCTCCTCCTTCCCCCTTATCGAGGTTCAGAAGAGGCTGCCACATTACTCCTACCCGACGATAGAACGCGACCACCTTGCGATTCTGCGTTACATTCCAGAATATACGCCCCCCTCCCGAAGGTGGCTTGGCCCACTCCAGAGCAGGGGGCATTTGCCGCTGCAACGGGCAGCAGTGAACACAGATGCACTGCAGCAACCTACAACATCTCCCGTCGTCCACGTGTCGACTTCTCTGCCAACCGGCCTCCTCGGGAGCCAATGCAATAGTGCACATCGCAACATGTGCGCTGACCGACGCTAAACGCTTCCTTGTCTACCTTTAAAGCCAGCCCCCCTCGTTATTTCTTCCCCCTCTTCCACTCGCTCTGTTGTCTGGTCGAATCTTGTAGAGGCACAATAAAGTAGTTATACAAGTCGGGAGGAAGAAAGAGAACGTTATATATATATATATAACGTTCGCGAGATGCTGCCTTGAACTTTCCTTAAAGCAACTTGTGATATCAATGATAGGGAGTTGGCATTTAAATACACTTACCATCTAGATAGGACGCTAAAATATATACACATACATTTACACATACATGTTTGAATGCCTTATTAGCCTCGTTGAACCATCGAGAGATAAATTGGAAGGATGCGGATTGTCAGACGGAAGAGACGACAGCAGCATCAGCAGCAGCTGCAGCAGCAGCGAGAACTTTGCAGCACGACGAATCTTGTCCAGCCCGCACGACACAGGCGCAAGCTTTAATACCGCCGGCCGATGACGAAGAGCCCCTCGTCATGGTAGTTGTGTCGGTGTACGAGGGAACCTCGCATTCACATGCCTCAATCTCTGTTCAGGCAAAGGTCACGCAGCCTAAATCATCGCCGCGGCAACCAAGCTATCACCACTGGGACGGCTGACCGTAGTCGTGTTCGTCGCAGCTGCTTTTTTACTTTTGGTACCGATTGCAATGTTTGGCTGGTAGAACCGTTCTTATGCGCATCTTTCATCTCACTGTTTTTATCGATCTACGACGTTCCTGTAATGGAACACCACTCACTGTACGAACTGTATGCTTTATGTGGGGCGTTCGTTTGCTATTGATATAGGCAACAAGACAACAATAAAGTTTGGCATATCTTATCAATGACATCCAGCACAGTTACTGAGTATATATATATATATATATATATATATATATATATATATACATATATATATATATATATATATATATATATATATATATATATATATATATATAGAAGTCCAAGCATTCTGTTCACTCATATATCTGCTTATTATAAGAGTAGTGTTTTTACGTAAGACGCTGTTTTATACACGGGTGTTCTTTATTATATTTTCAAGCATGCGTATATACGTATGTATTTAAACAACAGTGGAAGTTACAATACAATACGCCTATATGTATATATAAATCTTATACATGTACATGCATATGTCGGAGTTCCAAACTGACTGAGATCGCTTTGGTACTACACGCATGGCGTTCAGCCGATCTCGATAAACAATCGACCGTAACACAGGTCTAAAATAAGCTAGAGCATTGATACTATTATTATTAGTAGTGGTGGTAAGAGTAAGAATTCAGTTGATGGTATCATCAACTAAATGAATCACTGCAGAGTGAATTAGAGCACGGTGCATAACTGAAACGACCTGATTTCGTAGCGTTGGTGTTGCTGCTGATGAGTGAAGCGGCGACTGGTGAGTGAGTCCCGTGTAGTCCATTAATGGTTGCTAGCTGATGGTTCACTTCGCTCCGTGTCTTGCGTCGTCGGTGACGTCGTCCACGGTATGTTGATGATGTGCTTTCGTATCTGCTCGAGTGTACCGATCTTCCCGCAGCTGCACAACCATTCCACCGCCCTGCACAAACGAGACAACCGATTGTATAGTACCATCGTTGCTAACGTGCTCTGTTCTGCCTCAGCGCTCTCAATCGCCAGATCGATACGGTTCATGGTGCAATATAGTGCTACATATAGCTTTATAGGCAAATGGGAATATATATGTATACATACTTGCAATTAAGTATAAACATAGAATGTTTAAATGCTATATGTTCGCTAAACCCTCTCACATAGCAGTATACAGAATATAATTGAGTCGTACGTATTTATATACATATGAGAATATGCGTACATTCATATAGATACACATAGCTATATGTTTACCGGTTTAGTCACAAAGATTTAAATAACAATGTATGATCGCTTTTATCCTGGTTTCCCTGTCCCGGCTCTGCATAAAATATATAATTACAATATTATACGTCTTATATTTATTGTTTTATTTACATAACAGTTGCGTCCCGGCGAACACTTAACCTATGCAATTTTTAGTAGCTCCTGGCCAAGTCTAATTTGCCAGCGAGCACAATACGGAAATTGCGTCCGTTACTCTGTTGCAGGTCGATAGAGAGCCGCCGACAAATGAAGTTTTTGTGCGCTGTTGCCGTGGTCGTTAGTTTTATTCCTAGCTTCGCCAACACTCATTCGGTGAAAGAGCCTGGAGCGCCTCGAAAAATGATTTGAAGGTCACCGGATTAGAGTTGTGATGAGCCGACTAGTCCTGTATAGTGCTCATGCTTTTCCTTTTGGCCGCTGAGGCGGTGTGGCCTGCTCGGCCAAGGTTGCAAGCGACAGCCGGCGCTGTCGGTCATAATTCGAGCCACTACAGGTACCACGGCGGTTGTTGGTGTCTTGCAAATCCACAAAGCACACAATGTCGCTAGCCAGGCTTTCTCGCATGTTTAAGGGTGGGCATGGTGATGTGCACACAATCTCTGTAGAGGTGGAGTGGCGTCAGAGCGCACATAGCAGAAGACGTTCAGCAAATTGACTGGTCGGCGAATTGAGCACGTATTTAAACCCAAGAGACCCAAAGAAGCTAACCCGCTCATTGACGACAAGGAGTGGCAAACACATTTTACAAACCTATTAAAGAGGGAGGTGACACTGCTCGACATGGACTACCCAGGAGAGCTTATACCTTTTACTGAAGCGGAAGTTACGCAAGCAAGGCAAAGAAAAACAATAAATCTGCAGGACCGGACCAGATATTTTATGAACATTTTAAATCAAATCTTAGTACCATATGTCCAGTTTTAACAAGTCTTTTTAATAAGTGCCTTAGTCAAGGTAAGATACCTGACGAGTGGAAGAAGAGTTTCTTGAACCCAATATATAGGCGGAAGGGAGACGCTACTGACCCGACAAATTACCGAGGGATCGCACTGACAAGCACTCTGTACAAAATACTTACATCACTTGTAGTGTCAAGGTTATACAACAGCGCAAAAGAAGAGAAGATTGGCCCAAGAAGATCCTGCTAGCCCATTCCTGTTTATAATGTACATAGCAACCCTATCGGATCTTCTACGCGATGCAAAAGCTGCGCACGTCTTCTACGCAGATGACCTAGTCATCTTTGCAAAGTCGCGTGAACATCTGCAGTATTTCCTAAACATAACAGTTAATTGGTGCAAAGAGAACAGACTAACAATCAACATAGATAAAACAAAAGTCCTTCGCTTTAGCCGAGGAGGGGCATACGCCGCAGCCGACCGCCGCATCAAAATTAATGGCATTGCATTAGAGATTGTCAACCACTTTTCTTATCTCGGCGTTACACTAACACCAAGACTCTCTATTAGCAGACATGTCGAAAAAATACTAGCCAAGGCGATAGCTACTGTCATGCTTCTCGGTGAACTTCGAGATATCGACTTGAAGACAGCGCTAAACATATTCAGGCTAAAAATTGTCCCTATTATACGACACGGCCTGCCTGCAATATCACATTTTCTGACTGTAAGCGATCTGAAAAGGCTAGACCGTTTAAAGGCACTCTATATTAAGCGCGTGCTAGGTCTTCCCAAAAACGCCTCTGCTACATTCGCTCTTGAACTATGTCGCGAACGAACCTTTACAGAGGACTTTGCCCTAGACGGACTACTTCTTAGTGAAGCTGTACTCACAGTATATAGGGAGTTTCGGGAGATACGCAACGTAAAGTTTGCGACCAATAACTATACGGACGGACCAGCGTTTTGCTCGGACAAATGGAAGAGAGGAGCCCAGAAGAACCGAGCACTAATTTGTCAAGTGACATGGCACGGATACCATCACCACATGTGTTTGAGTGGACAATGTTTTGAGGTCGGTGGTTGTGTGTGTAGATTTTGTGGAATTTGTGATATTGATAGATACCATATACTTGTGTGCACCGAAATAGACACAACGTCACTACAATTTCGTACACACTATATAGGATCAGTGTAGACTTTGCATAACATTAGATGTATACTGCTAGCAATATTATGGTGAATAAATAAATATGTATTTAAACAGGCCCTTCCACCGGAGCGCCTCGGCCTTAGCTGAGGTCAAGGAACCAGTGATGCAATTCATGTTCTCCAGTCAGAAATCGAGCGAGCTGTGGCACGACCCAGATACCGCATGTAGTCTTATAGACTAAGGTTAAGGCCTTTGACAAAGTCCCTTATCATCTGCTGGTTGAACCATTCCAATAAGCAGGAGAGAGTGGCTCTCTCCTGAGTGAAAAGGTAAATTATGATAGAAAAGAACAGATACCCGCTAAGCTACTTCTCGTGTATCCTTCTCCTCGCCGACTTTATTGGTCACGTCCGAGTACCAAAAAGCCGTGGTAACGATGTATGAAGATGATATCGTGATCGCACATCATGACCTAGGGGCCAACAAGCGCATTACCTCTACAGTAGATGCGTTCCTTGTCTCGAAGGGACTCTACATAAATAACAGAAAAACCAAAACCTTTGATTGGTGGCACTGGAGCATAAATCGTTGCACTTCTTCTCTCGTTGGAAGCGTGCGGAAGATAACAGATGAAGACATATGAAGACAACCTTAGATCATTTATGTTATACTTTATGTGAGTGAAATAAAAATAATTGAATTGAACAATCGACACTCTACATTGAACGATCTCTCCACCATCTAATGAACTAATTAATAGTTGTTTTAGAGGTGAGCGTGTTAAATTCAAGCTTCAAACTTTGGCACAGAGCGAACATAAACAATAGTAGCAGTTACTACGTCATATTAAATGGGCGTAACATATATCGTGCATGTTGTCTTAAAATATCAATATTGGGCGTAGTCGTTTATGGGCTGAATATTCACCCTGGGAGTTCATACAGTCCTACTACTACTCACTTGAGGAAATCATGGTGAAGTTCGACTCGAGTAGCTGGCACGTTCGTGCGACAGATTCGACATTGTATCCATGTGGCGCCGTTGTCACTAGGTGGAAGCGATACGGCGCATCCGTAGCAAAAATCGTGACTGCACGCACAGATAAAGGCCCTTGGAGAGAACATCTCACACAAATCACACTCCATTATTAGCAGGCTGAATTGCGGCCTTACTAATTCGAGCGAAACCCGACCAGGATTTAAATCCGGAGGCAAGTCTCGAAGATACATATTGCTGGAGTAAGCGTTTGACGACGAGCCGAAATATTACAGTAAAATCTTCTCAGGTCTTCAACTCGTTGACTGCGCCACTGATGGCCACCAATTATACTTGGACATCGCTGTACGCTTTTACCAACACAACGAGATTAACCAGCATGTGTCTTGTCTAATACGCATGCCCGTTCACTGTGGATCCTAGACCTAGGCTGCAAGCGACAGTCGGCGTCATCAACGATCATTCGAACCACATCAGCTACAAAGACGGACACGCGACGGTTGCAGGTCCCCTTCCTGCAAGGCCACTAAGCTATAATCAACTTTGATTTATCTCTCCACCTAGCAAGCTACTAGTTTCTACGTAGCTCTAACCGTAGCAGCTATTGCGTCACACTGAGCAGACGTAACGTGTCGGTGGTCGCTAAAATAAATCTTGTACGTTGAACATTCACTGGCAAACTGAGTATGCCATGGTGCAAGGACAGCTGAAGCGCATTCATTCACTTTAGATTGTTCATAATGCCCAGTAGCATCCAGCGCATGACAAGCCCGCTCCAAGAATGGATCGTATCTGAGAAGTGTGACGTTGCCACCATGGCTGCCATCTTCGTCGACTTTGCCACTCTGTAAGAAATTCTGTTCTACACAATGCAAAACCACATGCCCTTTTAGGTCGGCCCAATATTTTCCAGTTGGTACATCCCGGAGACGTGTCTCGCTCTCGATTGGATTAACCCGAGTACATGTTATCGCTTTCACTCCCATCATGAGTCATTGTTGTTTGGCGTGGAATTAGCGCGGTTCGTTCCGTTCAACTTGTAAGACACGCAATGGCGCTGTGTTACTCTTTTGTAATTTTGGTTGATGACTACTTCGGCTCCCTTTTGGCAAACAGGTATACCATGCCAGCCTGACATTTGCAACCAGTAGTACAACTGTTTATAATCTGCCGGCTATTCGCCGATTAGCGGTGATATTATTATCTCATTGCGCCTACGAGACGCCAAAGCAGATCCAACATTCGTTTAGGATATAGTTAGGCAAACTAGCAACTGCAACCAGTACTTACAGAGTGAGCGAGAGGGACGGAGCTATAAACTCATAGAAAAGAAAAGAGAATGGAGACGGAAAATGCTTGTTGTTGTTGTGGTTGTTGCGGTTGTTGTGGTTGTTGATCTTCTTATCCTTGTTGTTGGTAACAATGTTTCTCAATTCCTTTTTTGACCGGTGTTGGAATGACCTCCGTAGTAGGAGCATGATGGAGGCTAGGTTGACAGTAGGAATTGAAGGTTGACAGTAGGCCGCCATTGAGAGCAGGACGACGAGAAAAATCGTACCCAACTGCAACAATTAAATTGATATCCCGTTAGTATCGTTACAAGTGTTACTTATAGACGCGCTGTCATTAGCATACCAAGTTGTCAGCAAAGCGAACGCGTTTTTTTCCTAAAATGGCGCTTTATATTTGTCGTCCTGGGCGCCTGGTACACTTGCGTAATATAGTATTGTGCTCTATACAAAAGTTATAATCAGCTATCTGGATTGCTTGACAACCTTGCCGGTTGCATCCGCAATAGTCTGTAGGGATTCAAGTCAAGTCGAATTTTTAATTCCTTTTTTGACCGGTGTTGGAATGACCTCCGTAGTAAGAGCATGATGGAGGCTAATTTGACAGTTATTTTCCAACTTTTAAGGATCAGCTTATCAGTAAGCATTCAATTTATTTAAACGCAACATCCAACAACCAACTCTAGATATACGGACGCGTAGCAAGCGTTAAACGCAAGCGTTAAATTTGTAATCCAGGCGCCTTGAGGTATGACGGCGATCTATCTTGCTTAACTTTCATCTAAGAGATAAGGACCGAAAGCTCGCATTCTCATCGTGAGAAATACCAGCATTCTGTGTAGTAAGGCTACATCGATACCAGTCAGTTCAATTTACTAATTACCCCACATGGATATACAGTTTCTGACAGGGCGTCTTTCCATCTTTCTTCCATCAACTCATCCGCCATTTGAGCTCTCGCGTCGTTTGCTCGGTTCTCCAACACCTCCGCGTCTCTTACGCTACCAGATCGTCGGAATAGGCGACAAACCCTAGCACGTTCTCGTACGCTAGGCTCCACAGCGTAGCCCCTAGTACGGAGCCTTGTGGCACACCTGCAGTCATCGTGTGCTCCTTTCCGTCGTAACTGCCACTTCGTTTAGTCTGGCACGGGGCCGTCAGACGCTGAAGGTACGCTCCTACTCCCTTTTCTCCACCGCTTTCAGAATCACCTTCCACTTTGTGCTATTAAACGCATTTCGAACGACGAGCTCTGGAACTTTTTGGTCTCTCCTTCGCGACCTTAGCAAGGACCCTGTATGTACAACTTTTATTTAAAATTTTAAATCGTATAATGCAGGCGCCTAAGGCGCCTAAGGTATGACCAAGATCTAGAGCTTACTTCTTGCTTAACTTTTCTCCCCGGCTGACGACAAATACCACTTTTGTTCTAATGTTCTTGGTACATGTTGTTGTGGTGTACTTGCGTCTAACATATGAAAGTTTTCAGTGAATCAAATCTTCGTATAAGCACTGTCGAACGTAAACAAATTTCTGCACTTATTGAATTCGCATGTCTAGAAAACCTCGTGAAACTGCTCGAGTAAACAAATATTTATACTAAAAGTATGTACGGCAAACTCATCCAGAGGCTAAATGTCCTTATTTGCAATTTTGCTTTACTTAAGTACTTACCTCAATGATGATGCAAATTATTCCTTAGAGCTTGGTTCCCTTCCTGGCTTTGGGATAAGTGCCAGGCGGGCCTTCTTCCAATCTTCTGGGAGTCGTGCCTTTTTCAGTAGTGAAAAAGGCCTACGGCCGTTTTAATGCCGCGGGGCGTTTCTTCATTAGACATTTTATCGCTTCAGAAGATATGTCGTCGGTGTTATTGTGTTCAGTTTACCCAAAAGCTTACTCCTTCTGATGGCGGTTTTCAGAGCGCTTCGACTTGTGCTCGGACCTGAGATCATCTGAATTTTCCCGTCACTCCTCCGTTCTTTTCCTTACAGGTCTATCTACGGGCTCTAGTGTCTCGGCGTCGGGGAAAGTATCTAGCAACCAGAGGGATGATGGATACTATCTCATATCAAATGCTATGCTTCTCCGAATTTCTAGGTGTCCTATATTGTTCGATGTGTCATTAACACAAACTTGCAGAACGTTCCTAGGGTGCATGAAAAATGGCCAGAAAACAACTCAGAATACTTCACGCTCAAAGAATACTAATAAATTGCACATCTTTTGCAATTGTAGTCATATCCCCAAAACAGCCATGACTGCTGCAAACAACGGTAATTTTATTTGTTGATTTACAACGCTCAAAAATTGACGAATTTTGTCGACAGAAGTCAGCCTCGTCTAATTTGGCTCGTTTTAAATTTTTGACTAGGTAAGCTTCATCGCACTTGTCCTTACTGTGGAGAATACAAACGTGTGAAAGCTTGCTATTGTGGAGCTCTCGCTGCGCCCTCAGTGATGGAGCCAGCCATTACATCATACTATACCAGCCAACAAATGCTGTTGGCTTGGTGGGCTTTAAAATCTTGATTGAACAACTTGGATTCTTGACGAGAAAACGATGATGTACCTAGTATCAGTTAAAGATAGAGGCGGCAAGACTTAGGGGCACGCTTGCTGGATATGCACTGGTTCAGCAATTGTAAATGCATGCCAGCACAAACAAGGACACCAAAGCGATCGATATATATATATATATATATATATATATCGTGTACAAATACATTACTGGCGCTTCCACATCGCTTGATACGTTTAGAATGTTTGCTAAATGAATGGCACGCAATTAATTATTTTATATATACAGTTTATTTATTTTTCTCTCTATACATTCTAAGGTTCACGCAAAGCGTTTCTAAGCGCGTGTTTTCTTCTTGTGACTAAAACAGTAACAAACGCATCACTATAATCGTCATTGTTGTAGACGGTTCGTACGTTCGTATTTGCAAACTTTTTACATGGCAATATACACACTTCTACAGTGCGCATTCGCATTGCAGAAGATTCTAAAATAATATACGGTAAGCTTGTCGTGCGGGCCGCCCAGTGAGCCCACTGGGCCTATGGTCATAGCCATGATCAATGGTAATAAGAATGTCCGTGTCCATGCGAGGTATAGTATTCAGCGTCTGAGTGGTGACCAAAGCCGTAGTTTTCCCACGAGCCGTGGTCTCGTGGCGCTAGAACGAGCAGCATAGGCGCGAGAGCAGCCGCAGCTCCGGCGCCAAGTCCACCAGCGATGTAGAGGTCCTTTTTGCTCTCAGCTTGCTGAACGAGGGCCGCCATTGAGAGCAGGACGACGAGAAAAATCGTACCCAACTGCAACAATTAAATTGATATCCCGTTAGTATCGTCACAAGTGCCACTCTTGCGCGCTGTCATCTTGCGCATGCCAATTTGTCAGCAAAGCAAACGCGTTTTTTTCCTAAAGTGGCGCTTTATATTTGTCGTCCTGGGGCGCCTGGTACACTTGTGCAATTTAGTATTGTACTCTATACAAAATTTATAATCAGCTATCTGGATTGCTTGACAGCCTTGCCAGTTGCATCCGCAATAGTCTGTAGGGATTCAAGTCAAGTCGGAAACATCTGTTCGTAATCAAAATGGAGGATTTGCTTGATTAGTGCACTGCTTTGTACGGTTGGTTACATAGATCGATTTGGAAGAGGCTTTAGTTTGCATCTGCTGTAAACAATACATTTAAACGGTGCAGAATTTCAAATGTGTTCCGAGAAATTCATGAAAAGCAACTACGATCGAACTTTCAGTTTAAGCATAAGGTAAGAAATAAGGCACCAACATGTGCTTGCCGACAAAACGTCTCGTCAGGCGGAAGCACGTTAATTTAATTGACGACCGAGTCAGGGCTATACTGGTTTGCTTTGTTAAGAGCTCGTACGCTACGCTGCATGCCCAGCTTCGGCCAGACTGAAACAAACCCTCCAGTGGGCTATACACATATGCACGCACCTGTTTTGTGAGAGCCATCGTAGCACAGGCTGCTATCGTTGTGGACACCAAAAATCTGTACTGGCACCAATCACTCACTTGCTCCGATCTGCGGCCACACGCCTTCTTAAATAGCTTGCAGAAGGATTTCGGCGGGCCAGGCGGCCAGCGTGCCCGCCCGTGACTGATCAATATCTGCTCGCCCAAGATAAATCTGCCCCTCACCCTTTCCCTTCGTATGCAGTTCGGCGGCACCACAAACCTACTTGCTGTGCGCTGGTTTCTCGTAGCGACGCATCCAATGCTTGTTAGCTTGTGTCGCTACTTCTGTTGTTGATGATTACCACCGACTACTACTACTACTACGGCAACCAAATGCGGCACCGCTCAGCTTCCACTTAGCTTATGTAACACGTGGTCGGGGTTCCTCAAAACCGCCATAGCAACGCCAGTATGGCCGACAAAACAACATTGCTATTTGGAAGCGACAACGACGACAACAACAACAACAATCATTATAACGACAGCAACAACACACATGAAGGTTATATAACAATAATAAAGTTAACATTGATACCCTCGGCGTGGGGACATTCACAGAAACAGTTTAAATGAAATAATGCATAATACTGTCTGCATAAGTCGGATCGCTTGTGTTAGATACGCGAAATGGCTTCTCGTTGCCATCGACAAACAAAGCACTCGTTCTATATAAAGTGAACAACACCTGTAAAGTGGGTTGGAATTCGCCCGCGAGGGGTGGTTCCGTGCCCTGTCAGGACAGGGGACAACGCCGAAACAATCTCCAGCATGAAGAGCTGCAATGCTGAAAAAACAGACAGTTTTTGGAGATTACTTACACTCCCGTTAAGAGAGACAGGAGCCGTTCATACCGCTTCGGTTATATGCTCTATGAATGTCGGTGCCATTTAACAAACCCAAAGGCCAATATACGGGAAAGAGTAACCAAACTCCACCGGTTGACCGCTGCAAGTATAACGTCACTGGCAACCAGTCGAGCTCTACGTCTGAATTGTGGGCCATCGCTTAGGTCTTTTTGGTGTTTATCGTAAGACCTTTCGAAACTGGGAACATATCTGTCATAGAGGTAGTGCCCTCGATGGCAACTAGGTCGCAATGTAAAAGCGCAATATCATTTGCATACATCACCGCCACGGCTTTTTGGTACTCCTGTCGGACGTAACCAACAAAGTCAAGGAGAAGAGAGGTAAGCAAAACACAGCTTAGCAGATCCCACTGCAGGGTTTCTACATTTTGCTTAATATCCAATGCACCACGCTTGCCGTCTATCAATACAGTGTCCTCGTCAAAGAAAGTTGCCATCACGCTCAGGAGAGCGCCACCGCCCGTTGTAATGATTAGTTAATAACAATGTCCCACCGAGACCGCGGTGCCATTCGTCGTATTGTCGGCGACGTAGAAGGTTACCTTCACCGTAGGGGCCTACAAATAAATTCGCGGAAGACGAAAGCCATTAAGTTTCGCCGTGGGGGTCGATTGGCTGCAGCAGACGTAATACCCTGCTGTGGCCAACCGCTGGAATTTGTCAACTCCTTCCCGTATTTGGGTCTGAGACTGCACTATACAGGAACGACCTTTACCAAGCGTCGGCGACAGGTGTCGGGCGGCTATTGCCTCTATTCACACAGAGGTGAGAGATCTTCGGCGACTGTCTCTGAGTGCTGCATTGCGTCTTTTTGAGCTTAAGATTGTGCCAATGTTGAGCTACAGCCTTGGCAGGGTGTGGGGCCATCTTTCCGCCGCAAATTTTGCGCAGCTAGAAAGATGCTTCACAATATATATGAAGCGCGTTCTTTGCTTGCCACGGACGGCAAGGAATCGCTTTGTGTACCTGCTAGCGGGTTGCGGACCGGCAGTGGAAATAATCAAAGTCAGGCTTAAGTCACCTATTACAATGCCACTTCAACAATTTTTGTTGGAGTGGCAGGGAAAAGTGACCGAGGCCTCGGCTGAGGTTGCGCAGTTAGATGTGTACCTCACCAGGGAGCTTTGGGAGGGAATGGCATGCACTAGCCGGCACGTGTACACAAGGTACATTGTACATGGCTATCATCACTTGGTGTGTTCAAGTCAAGGATTTCACCAAGTTGGCGATCAATGTCGTTGCCGGTTCTGCTCGCAGGTATGCGCTAAATATCACGCAGCGAGCTGCCAGTCGCATCGGCGGTCTTTGCACTTTCTTGCCCGGTGGGACGGTCGCTAAGGTGTTAAAAAATTGTATATAATGATGATTGTATTGTATTTATGTACCATCTTGAAATGCAAAATTATTGCGAAATAAACAATATGTATGTATGTATTTAATAACAATTGCTTTAAAATCCTTCGATCGTAAACCTTGATTTCATTTTAGTTCCGAATCAATACAACAACTCAAGTATATGGAAGTCAATAGTTTTTTAACACTTGGCTTTTTAGGTGGCTTTACCTGCTAATATACTTTAATTGTAATTTTCTTTTAAAGGTGTATACCTATTCGGCTTCAAGTAGTGTAGACACTCACGATCTGTTATCTTGTATGTTCAATTTGTAACCTAGATGCGGTTTCGCGCGAAAACAGTATCTTAGATATAATCGACAGCCCTTTAGAAGACCTTATTGTTATAAAGTAGATGTGCAGGCCCTTATCTAAATAAGTAAAGACTACCTTACCATACCGTATGCTTCTCACTGTACGCTAAGCTGCTTATTGATTGAGTATTAAGAGAACTCGGCTATTTCCCAGACTGACTCTGTGACTATCAAATCGTTTTTTAAGTAAACGTATTTTTTGATACACCGAAATGTTTATTTTACATCTGCAAATTCCTAAAGCCCCGTCTGTATTTGACCCGGGCTGCTACAATAATCTACGGCGGAAACTGCTTTACGTATCTATGTCGAACATTTGCGTTTTGTGCCAATTTAACTAATCGTCGTAACATAACATAAACGCTCTTTTGCCTAACACAAGAATGTATAAGCAGAACATAAAAAGTACAATTTGTTGATTATTAAGTAAATTATATTGATTTACATTTTCACAAGCTTATTTAACCCTCCGTCATGCAAACAAGCTATTGCGCACTTGCAAACAACCCATGATCTTCACAGCTTTGGGACTGATAGAACGCTGACTCCTTAGGGTGTTTGATTTGATAGAGGAAATGTTCACGTTATTTTAAGGAAATAACAAGATGCGTCTAAAGAACACACATTTGTTTTGTTTTTCTTGGTTTTTATTTCAAGATTTAAAAAAATACAAATATTTATATCAGTATTCGCAGACCGTAAACTAAAATACGGTCAGTTTACGATGCTCTCGGATACACAATTGGTATATTCTTGTGGCGCTTTGCTTTACTCTAACTTTAAATTAAAATGAGCTAAACTACGTACCGATCAAACCCATAAATCATAACTGCAGGGACCCAGGCCATGCCACCACACCGACCCGCCTATGGTCAATGCTAACATTAAATTATAAACAATAGGGGATGACTTGACAGGGGAGAGACATCAACGCATGTGTTCTATAATTTCTTTGACAGTGCTAACAGCAATAACAAGTTCAAATTTGTTTCGCTTATTTTAAATATCCATATGATAGAAATGTGAATCAGTAACTCTGCTACGCGTTGCCATTCTATTAAGGAAGGAAGTATGAATGACATCTTTTTGGCCCTATTGCTTCGAGAATAATTGCAATTCTTCTCTTTTTATGAAACAGCTTTAGATCATAGGTAGGGTGCATCTAGGATATATTCATCTCATGTCTGACTTTATTATTTTTCCTTTGAATCAGACAAAAAATCATCCAGTACCCTGCATGCTTATCCGTACATAGATCTGATCGTATTTGTACCATTGAGGCATAAGGTAGAAATTGTCTATGCTGGCGTGTATAGTCACACATTTGTGTCAGAAACACTGCTCAAGCGTTCGAGTTGCTTGGCCCTACTCTCTCTCTCCTGGCTTAGAGTGAAGGGGCTAATACTGCGTCGACAGTCAGTTTACGGACATTGTCAGTCTTGACATAGAGGAACGTCAGTGCCGCCCGTACTCACTGAGATGTGCCGTGTCGGAGTTTACAAACTCTGTTTGCAGCAAATATAGCGTCCGTCGTAGTCAACCCACTTCTACGACGAAATTGCATGGCTTTGGCTTTTTTTGTATTTGTGTCAAGGCTTCGGTAGCCGAGAAATGCTTGCCTTACGTCAATGATGCGCCGATTAATCACTCCATTAATCACGACGAACGGTAATCTTGTCGTGTATGTGCGTCACTACCGGTGCTCTCGTAAATTAATAATGTTTTATTTATATGGCTTTGTTATGTTAACACCTTGGAGTGAACATCTGTCCCCGCGTAAACTTCTTCTTCCCACGCGCTGAATCAGGTTGAGTGTAAGAGGTTTCTGTCTCTCATTGTCTCGAAAGCCGGTGCTTCCTAGAACTCCTAATTCGTATAGTAAGAAATTGAGGAGCAATATAAACATATTTCACTGAGTTTACCATGAGGGGTTTCCATATTTTGTTAAAACATAAAGTGTTTTTTTTCTCGCAATGTACCACCAATGCATTCAGGGCAACTAAACTTAAGTAACAAACTGGAGAGGTCTCCGACGCTAGGTCTCTTAAATGTCACTACGTGCTCAATTTCCGGCTGAAACACATGGATGGCATCATGCACTTTTCGCCTCTTGCATCGAAGCAAGGGGACGTTCTAGCACGTGTTTAAACCGTTGAATCATTAACTTACAGAATATTTTCTTAAACGTTGTCTACCACACAATGTTGTATCTGCGGCTGTGAATTTGGACCAAACCTAAAGCCTGCGTCAAAACGGAATCTTGGACAAATGTCAAAAGGAGCACGCGCAAAGAAAGACAACAGAAAACCGCAAAAACGTGCAATGGTATAAGTGGGAGATGACAGTACCAACGATAGCACTTCATAAAGGCTTGCAAATACATTGACTAGGAAATGTTTCTAGAGCTTTTTTTTATATGATCGAAATGGTGAAGGGTATTCTCCGTCTCTTTCCTATGATTATGAGGTTGTACAAAATAAATTCTAGGCCTAAGTTATGTCAAACAACATAGGCCTATTAAAACTGTCTTATCAAGCGCAACGCAAGCAAAAATGCTTTTTGTCTATATGACGGTCTGGCAGAGAAGAACGCATAACTAGCTGTGATCGGTATATGCGTAATTAGCTGCGATCGATACACTATGATGTTCTAACGACTGTTACATTTTCATTCACTTCGAACAAGTGTTACAAAAAGCTATAGTCTGCAAATAAAAGATGGGTTAAACAGATGTAGTTAGTGAAGACGGCACTAAAGATCAAAACGAACTGCGATCGCAGAGTAGAGTTCGCAGCTAGGCGGATTGGGTACAATAGTCAGCAATAGGCAAGAGCGAGGGTATCGGTGCTTGTATATGCTGCCGCTCTAAGCGATCCAGATATAAAAGAGTGTCAGGTGTATTTAGATATACATGTCAAGCGAATGATAAGTCAATTAATCATACAATAATTGTATATGTCTAAACGTATATCACCCGTACACTCACAAGGAAGTAAGACGTTCGGACGTAATAAGACTCCACGTTTAACAAGCATGACCTCTCATTGTCGTGTTGAAAAAAAACGCCAGACATCAAATATCTAACAAGTTCTGTTTAGGCCCTTGACGCAAGCTTGCATGGACTTACCCTAGAAATTCTAACGGAATACATAATTGAGGTCACGTTTACGCAATCGGGAAACAATATATTTCCTTGAATATATATATATATATAATATCTTCTGGGCGTGTGTGATGCGAAGTGTTGTTACGAAATGAAGCCAGCGTGTCCAAAGTAAATCGACCCGCAAAACAAAGGCAGATATATATGTTATTTTGCGTCAATGGAGTATGACTGTGTAGTGGCGGCGGCTGCTGCGGTTAGTTAGCTATCATTACAACTAAGCTGTTGCTCGTAGTAATACCAGAAGTGCAAATAGCTACTGTCTGCTGTCAGCATCTATCCGTGTAGCACCAATTTGTCTGTGGCGGGGGAGGTGGGTGGGGTGTGTTTTGTTCTAACGTATTGAGCTAGTCCCCCTAGGTGCCCCCGTCGTTGAACGTTTAGACGCCTAAGTCTAAGTCAGAGTGCTTAGTGCCGGGTGAAAGCTCAATTCCGGCCCCCCGGGTAGGCAAGCGGGTGAGCGCTCGGCCAGTGTTCGCTGACGGTTCGAAAGCTTTCCTCCGCCTACTTACTTGTACTGGCAACATTCGCCACCTACGTACTGCGCGCATCGACTGAAGCACCCGCTGCTTTCAGCTGCTGCTTCAGCACCGTAGGCGGCAGCTGTAGCTTTTCAATGGGTCGACGTTGCACCCCCCTGTCGCTACTACGGAGCGAACCAGCCAGCCAGCCAGACAACAGTCGACGATGCCGCCGCTAAAGTGGCGGTCGCAACACCGTACGAGATTAGCCACGGCCGAGAATGAACTGACCCGACAATGGTGCCCCTGCAGGAGCGGGGGTATCTCGGTTCTCTCACTGTTTTATATGTATAAATATATATATATATATATATATATATATATATTATATATATTATATGTATATATAATATATATATATATATATATATATATATATATCTATATATATATATTATATGTATTATAATATTTCATATGTCTATCTTTATATGTATATCATACCTTATCTATATATCTCTATCTATATCTATCTCTATCTCTCTCTCTCTATCTATTTATATATATATGTTTTTTTCAGAAGTTTCAGATTTCAAGAGTCGACTATTCACGGAATTGCATACTACCAACGCTGAATTTATCGCGAAAAAAACAGTTACGTAGAAACCCAAACGTGAAGAAGGATATATATTACATTAACTTTTCAGAAAGCGTTCTGTCGCATCATTGTGTTTGGGAGGCTGTCGCAACATTGCCACAGGTACGCAACTTAATGTGCATGAACGCATCAACTTATTGAATATTAAACCATATTTTTTGGGCTTATCTCGGCAGGCTAGGGAGAAAATACTCCTTCTTAAAAAAAAATCCTGCGGTGTCGAAGGTACATAGCAATGTTTGCACGCCGTATAATTGTAACTGTTCGACTTGCTGCAGAGCTTTCTGATCGTTCATCGTAATCACCGTAACTAACTCTAACAGCAAACTTTTAGTACTGTTTCATTTGTGTTACGTTTGAGCACAACTGGGACTTTTGAATAATCTGGTAATCTTCTGTTCCTTCCCCTTCCTTCACTCGACCCGTGGGAATATTGCGCCCAATGCGCACTTTGCAGCAATGCCATGTTATTGTCGTTCCAGTGCGCAAACGTATATGTGGCAATTTACATTTCTGTAAATTGCCACAACCGTGCCGCTCTGATTTTGTCTAAATGCCGCGGATGCGTGGTCGTTGCGTAACGAATGTAATTTAGGTAAGTTTTCTTCCACACAGTGCCGATAAGAAACAACTTTAGTAGAGCCTTCAATACTGTTCGCTGAGTCATTCACGCATATAGTTTTGATACGGCAGCTTGGGTTTTTATATTTTCTAGGAGTGTTTATATATATATATATATATATATATATATATATATATATATATATATGTATATATGTATATATATATATATATATATATATATACTGCAACAAGGTCACAACATAAAGCAAGTATCAAAAGTGTTTTTGTTAAGAATCGGCCTGCTGTAATCGGCGTTGTAAATGTGTAAAATTGATGGGGTTTTGTATATCCGGCATTTGTATATGGAAACAGTACAGTTTATGGGGGGACGGTGGTTATGTAAGAAATTATATTTGATAGAGGGACACTTCACTTTCATAGAAGCACACCATCATTTGTTATTTAAAACTTAATTGGATTGTCGTGAAGCCGCAAAGTCAATAACTAGGTCACACTAAATGTGGCCTATTCGGTACTTTCTAATAGCGTTGTGACGATTTAGCACTCCTCCACGAGATAACTTTGCGTAGCGATAACAAACGACGCCGTACATTTCCAATTTTAAGAATGTATTAAGTAGTATTTGATGACAGTGCACGGAATCCGTTTGCATCATTCCAATTCTGACGTCACATTCGTGATACAAGCCGTATCATGAATGCTCACTAGATGCTCATTAATAAGCTTTTGACGGCGTACGTAATATTTGAGTATCATGCACGTAGTCTGTCCTTACGGTCCGCGTCGTGTTTGTGTTTTATTACTCTTTCTGCGACACTACTCTAGCAGTAATAACCAAATATCAGTGCACGGGGATGTATATGTGTTTTTATAGTTGCAGTTCTAACCATCAATTGCTGGTTTTAAGTCGGGCATTATTTTTGGAGGATACTTTTGTTATTAATGTACTAATGACCTGAACGCCAACACATGATGGTTTTATCTTTTGACCGTACTACACAAGAAGTTTTAACCATGATGCGGAAGTGGCTCAAAAAGCCGCCGGGCTTCAACTAAAGGTAAGTACATCCCTCACGGATAGGCATGTCCTCGGAAGTTCTTAGCAGAACACCTGAAATGTCCCGAAGATTTACTTTTTAGTTTATGTAAGCGTTTATATATATACATGTGCGGGCAGAGGAAGAGAGAACTTTATACATCCATGTGTACATATAAGAATATAATGACCGCATGACGCTAATAAAAATTATTACTATTATAATCATAAATAATTCAAATTCTGTTTACTAACACATGGTAACTTGCGCAGGGGTGATAACTCTCTCATTGACTTGTCCGCCGCTGGGGTCCACCAGAATTGGTCGGAATTCTTTGTGGACTGATGCTATTGCCGAAGGGTTCCGAGCACGCAAGATTCCTCGAAGTTCGGCGCGCCAACCGGACGTATCGATGCTTTCATCAGCTCCTCCTTCCGGACGTGTCTTCTGAGAGACCCAATAAAGGCCTTTTGTGTCAACTAAAACCTCAAAGCGAACAATACACATATTTGTGATATGCACTGGTAGTAACGCCGTTCCTGAACTAATAAAACTGCATATACACACATCGATTTGTAGTTCTACTGTAGTTTGATATAGTATAAAGCTTACAAGTGTTAGCTATACCAATAACAATAACTCCACTGTCGGCTATTTATACGGAGACTGCGGAAGATACATAAAGTTTAAAACATTATAGGGATACTATAAGATCACTGAATTCCTCCTAGGCATAAGCGCTATTCTAAATTCGTAGTAACCACAAGTCAATTTCACACAGCAACGTTTTACAGTGCGACTTTTGGTTTTTGAGACGTACAACAGTATCTCACTCGTCGCTCCAGTCTAACAAAAAGTCTCTCTCTCTCTCTCTATATATATATATATATATATCTACTAAGTACATTTATTGTTCATTACACTATGTAGGCAGCACGATTGGATTCTCACATGTTTTGCTAAAATATGCTATCTTGCAGGTTCCTCCAAGTTCGCATTTACAGGCCACTGTATATATAGGTGACAGCGATGGCTTTACAGTGCGGATTTCTGTCCCTGAAACGGATCCAACCAAGCACGCCAGTTATAATCTACACTTTTCCTGTTTATATATCTTAGTCAATTTCTCCGTCGAATCGAGTATTGTTGTTTTGTTGAGTTTCTGTACCTTATTGAGAAACATATTATTACAAGAAAACATGAGAGCAAGATTAACCAGCTTTTTTGAGGAATAATAACTTCTTGTTGTGCTTTTTATGCATATTAATTTGTGCTCTCATAGACCTCTGAGAAATGTCGGCAAAGTTTGATTAATAGCAGATTGAAGCAATGGTGGCGTGGTTCCGGGAGTGGTGACCTAGTCATGGTTGTCATCTACCGTGGTGTCGACGCTTCGATTTCTGTTGTTGATGGAATTCTCTTTTATTAACATTGATTTATTGCACCATAGGTATGGTATGTATAGATATAATTATAATAAAAGGCAGAAGTTTAAAAGTAGTAAAATGATATCGAGCTTACTACGTAATAGTAATAGCGGCCTGATAGGTATCAATATGACAGATAGGACACGGCTGGTTGCATAAACGGCACACACTGATAACGTCAGTAAATCTCTTCTATGGCAGAGCTTATGGTGGAATCCATGAAATGAAAAGCGGGTCACAAGATGTCGGAGTTCTCTTTCTGCGATATATATATATATATATATATGTATATGTCACATTGCGAATAACCCATCTGATAAACCATATAATATAAAAGAATCAGCGGCCGTGCTGCCACAAAGGTCTGTCGGAGGAACTTTAGATATATCATTATGATCGGTCCCTTAGATGAGATTTTTCTAGCGATTTGCAAATTGAATTAAGGTTACTTTTTTTTGGTGAGACGGAAAAATGCTTTTACGCACACTCGAAGCCGACTTCCAGTACGTGTTGTGTTTGGTGTTTTTAATCACAGGTTTGATTCCGGGCGTAGGAATATATACATTGGGTTCAAACATGTCAGGAATGAATATAAAAGGCATTAGAAAAAGTGCAGCGCGCGTAACAGATAAGGCGAATTTTCGTATATAACCAAAATCCGGAAATTTTGTTCTCCCGTTCTCTGAGGTAAGTATCTACGATGAGACTCATACGTGGACAGGAGAAAGTCGCGCCGTGGTTGGCTGGAATGTAGATATATATATATATATATATATATATATATATATATATATATATATATATATATATATATATATATATATATGCATATATAACTAAGATAACTAAGCAGCTGACTTATACGTCTTGTGTAAATCAGCTACCTAGCGAGGATTCGTATGAAAAAACAGGTAATTCAGGTAGCGCTTGTACCTTGTACAAGCTTACCTCTTGTTTTTCTGAAATTCTTCTACTATATGATTTATGCAAATAATCACCATATAAACATTGCGTTTCTAATTATATATATATATATATATATATATATATATATATATATATATATATATAATACGCATGCAGGGGCAGCTTTTTCAATTTGCATTTTAGCATCTGTTGATATCTAGTCGTGAGATGGCAGTGTGACTGGTACGCATACAAGTTAAGTCTATACTAAACTGCAGTAGGCTAAGAAGTGATGTGTCGAGAGCTGGGACGACCTTGGCAATCTTGGTTGCTTGTACGAGTTGTGGCCGTCGGCTCGCGGTCAGGTCAGGTATACGCGATTCGACTTTGCTTTTGTTGTCGTGCCATTTAAGCGTATATAGAATCTACCTTGAGTAGGTCATTTCCTCTTTATGACTATCTGAAAATGCAAAGTGATTCTTTATGGATGTTGCGTAAAGCTCGCCAGCCAAGTCTTACACGTTGATTGGGTGCTTGCTTGCTTGCCTACGTGGCCGTACGATGATCGCTCGGGCGTCTCTGACGACCGACGGACAACACATCATCTGGCTAGCCCGGCCAAACATTATCCGTATATATATATATATATATGAGAAGGAGTGTTTAGCACCTGATGCGAGTGAGGGAGAGAGAAAAACCGTCTCCTACGTCTACGTAAACAGCACAAATAGGCGACAACATGTCACCGGGGTGTTTGACTGACTCGAACAGAAGAAAAGAAGAAAATGCACGCAGGGCACAGCTTGCTTTTTTACACAGCTCTCTGGTGCTAAAGTGGTGTTGTGATCGGAGTGGCTGTAATGGCGACGGCAGCTGTGGTTCGGTTTTGGTGGTCGTGCGTAATAGCATTTGTACTAGCTGCCTCAATTGCTGCTGTTGCTGTTGTTGTTTCTGCTGCTAGCGCTGCGTTTGTTATGGTTGGTGTTTTATTGTTATTGAAGGCAGATTTCTCCATAATCAAGCATTGATACCTCCTCCGACACCGCAGTATAATAATACCCTTTTTCAGACAAGCGTCTATTATTATTATTATAATAATAATAATAATAATAATAATAATTATTATTATTATTATTATTATTATTATTATTATTATTATTATTATTATTATTATTATTATTATTATTATTATTATTATTATTATTATTATTTATTATAATAATAATAATAATAATAATTATTATTATTATTATTATTATTATTATTATTATCATGATGAACATATATCGCAATTGCTAATATATTCATTAAATAAAATCTAGAATATTGCTTATATTGTTATTGCTCGAGTGTCGGTGGCCATTCAATATCTTATTGGTGTTGCCTCTCTGTAGATCCAATGACACCCTCTTTCGGGGAACGCTGTCGATCTTGGCTCAGCTGTGGCTTCAAAGAGCTTCTTTCCAAGCTATTTTGTCAGTTTGAGTGCATCCTTGCCCCAAACGCCAAATAACTCAAGGCCAAACGTTATGGTCACAACGTGATCCTCAAGAAGATGCGCGTATAGACGCCGTTTGGGCAGCTCCCGTTGGCAAGTGCACGCTAGCTGAGAGCGTACGTGTCAAGGGTGTCAATGATGGCATCGTGGCGGCCCTGCGTAAGCTCAGTGCAGCTAAGCCGGTGAAGGCCGCGTTCGCGCTCCGCATGGACATGGCTCGACGGAAACACGTCGAGCCACGCTCTGGCGGCGTTGAATGAAACAGCTTCCAGTCTAATACCGTCTACATCTAACTTGAAGGCCGACAAAAGAGTAAAGTGGGTGGCCTGGGCGGCAATTTGATTCCACATTTGTTCCACCTCTCGGTCCACATTTGTTTTGCCGGGCAGTTAACGATCTGATCAAATTGCTCAAAAGCCCGTTTAACATGTAGTACTTGAACGATGGAGTGCTAGCAGGCAACGTCTTCACAATCGTTAGTGACTTACAGAAGATTATCAATTTCGAGAAGATAAGCGGGTTGGCCCCGAATTCTTCGAAATGCGAACTGTTCGTATGGAATCCTGCCGCAGATTCAACAACCTCCGAAGTGACGCACTGGTTACCGGGCTGCAAGGTACTCAGTGCAAATGAAGCTCCTAGGGGTACCCCTACTTCGGGAAGGTGTCTTTCCCGTGTTGCAAAAGTTGCTAGGTAAATTAAGTACCGCTTCAGAGTACCTTCCCCTGATGGGATACCATAGTGGTCTTTACCTGTTGAGGTGCTCTTACTCAGCCACCCGCTTAACTCATATTCTGAGGGGTATCGCACTTGCTGACAAAACGGACGAGCTACGACGCTTCAATGATTTTACAGCCGATATGATAACCAATCTGCTTAACATCGAACTGGACAATACAGCTAAGCGACAGATTTTCTTGCCAATAGCCAAGGGGGGCTTGGCTTACTAGGCCCGGTAATATTAGCACTCCTTGCGATAGTTGCAGCCACCCATCAGGTTTCCGGCGGAGTCAGCGGGCTCATTGACAGAGCCGGCCAGCTTCAATTCACCTCCATGCGAGATCAAGTCACAAGCAGTTTGGCTGAGATTCTTGGAACTTCACCAAAAGACGTCACATCTCAGAGTGAATGGTCGGCCCTGCTAGCCGATCAACATACGTTTACTTACTAGGGCTCGGTTTAGGGCAACCTCCGCAAATCATACAAGCGATTGTCTACACGCCCGACCCAGGTCATCATTAGGAAGCTTAATGGATGATGCCACTACAAGAATATGTGTTGGCCGCCGACTTGGCAGTTCACCTTCACATATACCGATGTGGGGAGCCGGTGGGCATTAGAGCATACCGCGCTCTATCCTGCGCCTTCAGTGAAGCCCATCGACCACGTTACGCGGCTATTAATGACCAAGTACGTTGGACTAACCAGAAACGACGGCAATCGTCCCGACGGGATGATTCTTATCCCCTTTAAACGAGGCCGGACCCTCATATGGACGCCACCGTAATTGAATTAATTTTTCCCTCAGTGGTCGATTTCGGTTCACTTAGAGCTGGTCACGCCGCGACTCAAGCAGAAAAGAACAAGATGAACAGTTTACACAAGGATGCCCGGGAGCTTGCTGTTGAATTCTGCAATCACCTGCTGAAGGATCATCATGAAGGATGTCAAGAAGGGTTCCATCATCGAGGTAGAACAGAGGGACCCTGGATATCACCTGCTTGCACCCGGCTATAGATCGGTATGCCCCGGTTTTCTTTTTCAGGGCGATAGCCTCCCGCCATATATGACGCTCCTCACAGCGTCAAAAACTTGTCCGTTACGTGGTGTCGCATACTTTGGCGAGTGTTCCCAGCACTTCGTTGTGGTCTCTGTTGGCAAGAAGAAGGCATCTTAGATGTCGAGCGTGAGACCGTCGAGGCCTTCCGCCGCACCAGATGAAAAGCTGCCAAGCCTTGACGACATCCATGCTCAAGCACATCCTAACCACTGGCAAGTTCATAGGGGACGGCGGCACCACGCCCCCTGCAGGAGCAGGAGGGTGATTTGCTATCATCTCACGTTGCGGACGCAATCGTGTCGTCGGAAGACACGATTCTAATGGCGCTTCGCACATTAGAATTCATGGAGAGCTTGTGAGCAACAATCTAAGCGCGAGCTTTATCCGTCATTACACGTTTGCATTGACCCTCGGCTTCCACGCGGGTGAGAGCGCTCATCCACTGCACGCCGCTCGCATAGCAAACGTGCATTGCCTGCACGTCAGGTGCACCTTGATTTGCACGTCACCCTTATGTCTCCTTCACACGCGCCGTACGTGCACTAGCACCCCGCAGCGCGTGTGGTACACGTGCACCACGCGCCGTTTCTGTGCAAATTGTGTGAAGAAATGGTGGACTCCAGTGGCCTACACCCACTGAGTTGCCTGAAATGCACTGATAGATCGTCCAGACATACTGAACTAAACAGTGTGACTATAAGATCTGTTAGGAAAGCCGGTATACCGTCTACACTTGAACCAAGAGGTTAAGTGTCCGCTGGCGAAGAAAGACTTGATGGGTTGACCATTGCATTACGGTCACATGGGAAGTCCTGAGCTCCGGATGCAACGGTTTTGTGCACAACCGTGTCCTACATACATTAGAGCTCAGTTGAGCCGGGATGGGTAGGAAAGCACGCGAACGCCAGAAAACGGAATAAATACGCTAGACTGGAAACAAGATATATTTTTGTGCCTATTTCCATGAAGACACTAGGGCCAATCAGCAAGGGAAGTATTCCTCAACGAATTAAGTAAGCGAATTCAGGAGGTCATTAGCGATCGAAGAGAGGAATTTTTGAGGCAAGCGTTGTCTTTGGCCGTTTGCAGAGGAAACGCGGCATCTATTTTAGGTGCCATGGAGTAACGTAATTCTTTAAAAAAGCTGCTATAATACGTTTAGGCCTCACAACTGTAACATTATTTAACCTGCAATAAAACATTAAGAATAATAAAACATTGTGTTTTGAAGAAGGATGTATAATATTTATATGTTCATATGTCTCAATAATAAGAATAATCATAATAAAGCATTGTTCCCCAACAAACATATTATCAGGTATTTAGAAACAATACGCTTTAAGGTTGACAAGGGATTTGGGTGAAAGACTTTAATACCGCACAGCCACGTTTAACATAATTCGTACGTTAACGGGTGACACTTTAGCTGCAAGGAAAGCCATGACTATTCTCGCTGGGAGGTTTGCTGAGGTATATATAATATTAGTACCACAAACACGAATATATATATATATATATATATATATATAGAAAGAGAGAGAGAGACAAATGTACATGTCTTTTAGAAATCTAAGATGAAGGTCGATTTATGGCATGTACAAGGCGTATTTGTAAACGTTTGACAAATGACAAATTGCATAATTGTTAATCACACATTAGCTTATATCAAAACATTATGCAAGAACAACCACTAGCACCATTCCCGCCTGGCAAACGCTATATGACTATATATATATATATATATATATATATATATATATATATATATATATATATATATACTGTTTTATTTTATTTATTAAGTAGGGTTACCTGGCTGCTAACTCGTAATCACTCGTAAGATATTAAAAATACGAACTACGATGATAAATCTCAACTACCCCAGCGCGAGTAAATATTTCGACCTAAGAACACAGTGAGCTCTAATCTTTAATCGTATCGTAATCACTTAATTTTTGCGATACAACCAGAGCAGTAAACAACGTAACGTGTTGTCCAATGTATGATGTACTCTGCGGGACTGATATGAGGTAATATACTGCCTTGGATGTTCTATTTTGTGCACCGAGGGTAAGGGACGTTGTGGCGTGGGATCCACTCACAGCCGTTCACCGACGGAAAGTGGCACACGTCGGCCAGACACACGCAGTGCCGCTCCACGCGGTACCCGCCATCGTTCCCACTGCCCTCGTACCTGCAACGACGCACCCATCTGTCTTGCTGCTACTAGATTCACACACTATGCCACATTGGCACGCCAAATACGTTCATACAAATATAATATATATATATATATACAACACTTTTTAAATTTCTATTCTCTCATAAAGCTCGATATAAGTCTAGAATCTCCGCTGTAAACAGTACTTTTTTAAGTGCTAGGTCTTCAATGAGTGTTCTCCTTCCGCAGATTTTTAAGGCAAGTGTTGCCTTAACACACTCTTAGCATAGCAGACTTTTAGCTTGTTTAGACAATTTAAATCGCTCAAGTTCAGGTATAGTGCAATAGCGGGAAGGCACTACGGAGTAATTTGACTATAAAGCAATTTACGGTTTTCGTTAAGTCCGCGTCGTGCATATTGCCTAAAAGAACATTATGGACGTAGCTTTGGCTTGTATGTCATTGTTCTAAAAAAGAAGTCGTTTGTACGAATATATATATATATATATATATATATATATATATATTTGTACAAACGACTAGCAGACGGTTGACCTGTGCGATGTCTAATGTTTTTTGAGATAGCCAATCGTACTGTACTAGTATTTGCCGCCGTGGAAGTTATTGAAACACTCGTTTTACCTTTCACAACATATTTGGCGAGAGAGAGAGAGAGAGAGAGGGAAAAAGAGAAACAGAGCGAAAAAAAACCAACCTGCTCAAAGACAGGAGATCAGCCGGTTGGTCATCGTCCAGAAAGAAGGCTGGCGCCGACGGCTCAGCGAATACCAATGCCAACGCGGACAACACCACCAGCAGCAGCAGCAACACGTAATGCCGAAGAAGCGGCATCAGTGCGCAGTTTTTGCCAAGTGCGGCACGGCGGCGCGCTTTCATTGCTTCAAAGCGGTGTTCGCGACTTGCCCGTTTAGTCGAACGGTTTGTGGTTCAATATTTAGCAGTGGTAGAGAGCGAATTGCGTAAAAACATAAGCTTCATAGTACGCAGTAGTGTTTTAGTTGTTCGGCGCCGGTCTGCATATGCTGGTCTCTTGCAGCTAACTTCGCACAGCCTCACACAACACAGCGTACTTGAGATGTCATACTGCTTATCCTAGATAGGTTGACGGACTGCCCCATTCACTCGCCATTTGCCAGCGATTGTGCCGCACCTTATCGCTAAACGGATCGCGCCGCTCGCGTACTTAACTCAGGCAAAGCGTTCAATCTGCCCGGAACAGCCGTAGAAAAGTCGGATTAGAGACTGTTTCTTAGTTGTAGACAATAATGATGGCAAGGCCATCTGACACAGCATCGACTTCTTACACACTTTGCCAGTAGTTGTGGTAGTGAGTAGTAAATGCTACAATGACAACTGTCACCACCACAACAACAACAACGACAATTTCAACACGACAACAACAGCAGCAACAACAAAAACAACAACAATTACAGCAACAGAAACCTCGACCTTATACAGCATTAGCAAGAACTTTATACAGTACCGATACGCATCGCAACGGCAGCCGATGCAGCGGAAACTGACGCCAAATTGCCCCGTCGTCGACATCAGAAAGTGCTGACTTTGTATGACTGTTATCATACGAAGGGTAGATGGCAGACGGAAGCTCCGTGAGCGATCCGCGAGTCCTTCGTAACAGAGCACCATGTTTTGATGAGCAGCACCCACGACTCACTGCCGACGCTTCTGAACGACCTTACCTGTCAGGGAGCGTTGTCACGCGTCGCCGACCGACCTGACAAATTGCTTTTTTTTGTTGCTAGACGTCTCTTAGCAAAAGAAGAATTGGCTGCCTTTTGCATGAGCAACTTCACAAGCATCATTAGCACGACTTTTACTATTATCGAGTTTGTCGAGCAGCAAAGTGAACGAAACGACTCTTAGGCAAACTTCTGTCACTGTTCGGTTAGTGTTGCGTCTCGTTCGATACAATTTGAGAACGGCCAAGTGGAACTCTTTGGGCTTTTTGCTTGTGGAATCTTTCGCACACAGTTGGAACGGTTGGCAGAAGCCTACTATGTGTGAGGTTAGATTGGGATCTAACAAATCTTGTTGGCGAAATTGCATAGACACAGAAGAACACATGGAAAAATGTTACCCAAATGGCTTCCTTCGCCCTGACGCCACAACGCTTCTTCTGCACAGGGCAGAACGTAAAATTCATAGCATATGTGTTTACCTTACCGACCGTTCAGAGCAGTGAGCAGCTTTCTTCACCTAACAACAACAATAACAACGTTTCGCAACGCCTTACCGTCTTGGCAACTAAACGTGACGCGTCCGAATACTAGTCGCCACTTCTCAATCTCGAAAAACGCAAACATTCTTTAGCAAATTATTGGCTATCAAACGATGCACTGTTTCACACAATCAAATTGCGCATCCAACTGTCATCATGCATTATTCCGTTTAAGACAATGTTCTTAGATGTGGCCTAGGTCAGAACAAAATATCATATATATATATATATATATATATATATATATATATATATATATATATGTGTTTACCACGTCAGCAAATTGTGTGATCTCTTGCTTCTTGCCTGTATAGAAAGCATTAGATTTGTTAGTCGCGTACTGGCATGGCAAGTCATCATAACGTGTAACGTGTCAAGGTTGATTTCTCCTTTCAATATATTAGGGTTTCAAGATTAAAAAAGAGCCGATCAAAAACAGCTAACATCAGTTGTAGACAGTGTATTTTTAATCGAATATATTTTTACAGTCAATTATTTGAGTTTTCTAGGAGCTTACTTCATGCGGTCTACCTTTGAAATGTTCATTGTTTTGTATGCAGCAACGTTATTTAGAGTCCCCTTGTTTTGAGGGAGAAGTGATATAGACCAATCTTTGAAAGATTCTACATGCGAGTACAGAATGTGAAGCAGGATAGTAGTCCCGTCAATTTAAATAGTTCGTTCATACCGTAAAATGGCCTCACATAGATCATAATTAGAATGCATGCATTAATTAACTGCGATATTACGCAAAGAGTAGAAAAGAAAAACGCGTATAATGTTATACACGATATAACCGTTGGTTCACAGTCTTGCTTTTATGCGTTTTTATTTATTTCTTAGTTTCTTAGGTCTCATATCTACAGTGTCACCTGTCAGTAAGTAGGCCCTTAAAAAAGGCTTCAGAGATCTGTCATATTATACTTGGTTCCGTTTGAACTATAAAGTACGGAACAGGAAACGCACATGCGTTCTATCTGGTCAGAGTTATTGTAGCTATTGTAGAGTTATTTTTGCCTTCTTTAGGTGCTTTTGATCCAATGGGAGCCGGTGCCCTCATTAGATACGCCAATGGAGTCAAACGACTTCACGTTATCGTCCATGTTGGATTTTGGCCACTCGTCAATAGGTCCTTTCCGTGCGGGAACGTAACCTGTGCTCCTGCTTGTGATTGCTCTGTAGTGTGGCCATTCAAGCCCTGTGATCGTACTAAAGCCCGGAACAGACTGAACGTTGTGTTTCGGCGAGCTCAATGAGAATGCATGGAAATCCCATGGCGGCAGAAATTTTGCTCCGATCTGTAGTGGTTCCTCCTTCTTTGGTTTGTACCTGTCAATAAAGTGGGTAGTCAGCACGATTTCGGTTATTGTGGTAAGAGTTAATCACGAGTATTATAAGAGTCAATGCAATGGTGATTAACTAACTACACTAGGGCTTGAGGGTAAGAGTTTATATATATATATATATATATATATATATATATATATATATATATATATATATATATATATACAAAAATAAATGTAACTAAAATGAAAATATGTATATATATATATATATTAGCAGCATAAAGGGGAGTCAGCCTTACCAATGCAGTGTAGATTTCATTGCACTGGGAGGATTTTTCGCATCTCTGTTGTTGCGACATGAGGTTTCCCATAAAAGCCCTATCTAGTATCACGCCAGGTCTCAATCATAAAAGCGTTACTGGGTGCCCTTCCAGACGTATGTTTAGATTCTGTGAAGGAAATGTTTTAGGACGTTTAAAATAATTTATTCTATTTCTTGCAAAACCAATTTACGACCTAGCATGTGCAGGTGTTGTCGGATACGTGCCAGAGCTCCGTTGACTGTTCCTTCGAACAGATCCTTGTCACGGGCGGTAACGATCAGTGCCAGATCATTTGCGTATGCGATGGAATATATTCCATCTCCCGAGGGTTGTGGGAGTCCAAGTGCTCCATCGTGGACTAGGAGGCTGGTGCGGTAGTTAGGGTTGTTATCAACCGGAGAGTCGCCGGTACGACCCCTGTTGTTGATCGAATTTTCTTTCAGCGATGCTCATTGAGAATAGATTATTTGAGTACGACGCTAGGATACGTCGTAAATAGGGGGACACGCCTTTGTTTACAAGTGCTTTGCTTATGGCGTCCTACGAACGCGCACTCAACGCATTTTTGACACCGAAGACATCCACCAGACATGGCGGTTTGTTCTTCAGCTATATTTAGAACTTTGGTGATAGCCGAACTCTGGTGTGAGGAATGTCGGGTTTTCCGACAGCGCATTCTTATCTTCTAGGTTTGCTACTAGTCGTCCGCTGATAATGTGCTCAGCTACTTTTCAGCTCAGATACTTTTGGTAGGCAGGAGAATATGCTTATGCCTGGCGGTATGCCGAGGGGGATTCCTTGTGGTTTATCGGGTTTCGGTATGAGGGTAAAAAAGGACCGCCTGTCAAGACTGGTAGTAGTAGTAGTTGCCAAGGATAGTCTCCGCTGGTGAACATCTTATCCATAATGCGTTTGATGCTATCTGGGTGGCTCTTTAAAAGTATGCATACCACTTGCGGGGCGACCGCATCTGGACCCGGTGATTTTCTTGGTCGTCCGTTAGCAAAAGCGGACATACAGAGTTATCTAGAGGTTTTCCTAACAGTCCTTGCGACAGCATGGCAACCGGCAGAATTTTCAGTGGCATGATTTATCATCTATTCTCAATGATCATCGCTTAAATAATATTTGGTAACAACAGGGACAAAATCGGGAACACTTCAGTGGATCACAACCATAACTAGAACACGCCTCCAGGTGTATATACTATATACAGGCAAACCGCTATACATATATATATTTTCGTGTGGAGGAGGGTGAATACTTTTACGCACGTTACGAGTACGGGGTATTCCCCCTCTCGAGCAGTGTGGGTCTCGACCCTAGCGGTTGGATGTTGGTCCGCCAAGACCCCTACCAACTAAACACACCTCCCCCCTTACGCGCTCAAAACTAACATGTTCGGGAAAATGCGCATTTTATAACGATATTTTTGTACGAAACCTGTGATAATCCGTGGTTGCAAAGTAACTAAGGTTTTTCGACGGGCATGTCAAAATTGAGTGCATGCATAAATGACCTTTTAGAGTTATTTATTAGATGGAGTAGGCCATTTATGCATGCACTTAACCTCGGTTACTCCACAATCAAGGCTCGCTGTGCCATTTTATCTGGCACTAAAATGATGTATGTTCTTCAAGCTGAATTTCTCACATTCACTCGCAAACACGACGGTGTGCTTAGTTTCTGTATAGGACTGGTTGTATTGCAATGGCACAGTTTATGTTGCTTTGTCGGGCAACATCTCAAATTGTAGTAATTTCACTCTCACTCCGAAGCAACACCCGAGCGCTATATATATATATATATGGCATAGTTTTTGCCATTGGAAGTCGGTTTATCAGCGGTGCGCGTCAGTTCTCACTCAATCTGGTGCTATATTTGACGTGGAAATTGTCTATCCTTACCTAGGTGGCTCGATTACTTCCGTGTCCTCGACCTCTGTGCCGCGATTGGGTGCTGGAGTCGTACTCTTCGCTGAAGGTGCAAGAGTAGGTTTTGGCGGAGGGGGCGGTCCGTACCCAGTCTCCACAATGGGAGGTCGCGTCCATTTACGATCGTTTTCAGGCAAGGAGGAAGGCCGAATTGAAGGATGATCGTTTCGGCGGATTCCATCAAACAGGTTGGGGTCAGTGCTCTCCCAAACCGTAGCACTTCCATATATGATTGGCCACAATATGTCGTGGTCAGCCTGCGATACATGCATCATCAAATGTACATCAAATGACCAGAAACCCAATGCGAATAAATCAACGTCAGGCGTAACTGAACATTGGAGTACGACCTGTAGAATCATTGTCGTTGCTATTCGTAACTATAAACACTAAAAGCCAATTGATAACCGATACGTGTATAATAGAAAAAGAAATTGTAGCTACCGGTAAACACATGAAAACAAATTAAACCGACAACAATCATAATAAAATTGATTGACGAGTAGTCATCTTCGATTTCTGGCTCTATCTTAGCATTCCGTAACTTTTGATGCTAAACAAGCGAGAATCGGTCACAATTCTCGCTTGGGCAGGTTTTAGCAAAGGCTGTTTGGACTAGTGTCCTACGGTGTCTCTATGATTGCGACCTGTGGTGCAGTGGCCACGTGATCCACGCTGTAGTGGAGTCGGTTAATGTCGCGCCCCAGCTGAAGGGCTTCGTCACTCCACCAGGCAAGAGCCCCGCTGCTGCTGCTGCCGCTCGGGACGATGGAGCATTGCGTTGAAGCTAGCCAACTTAACACCGTCACGATAAGAAGGAAGCCTTGTTGCGGTAAAAGCAGATACATCAAGAGCAACCGACGGCCACTGCGCTGCACCATCGCCATCCGTGGTCCTGACAATAGCAAACGGCGTAAAAACAGCACGGTTAGATGGAGATGCGATAGAGAGCATGTTCAAGCACACTCGCACACATCAAGACGAACTTGCTCTTCCAAGATTTAAGCCTTAACGGACTCAGGAAAGCACATAGAAACGAGGTTGACGAAATAGAAGATGCTAAGACAGATGCTGCCGCCAGGAAGTATCTGTGGAGAAAACGTCGTACCAGCATAGCGGGGTGCCATACAGTTAGAACCTAACATCGAAACCCAGTAGAATAGGTTAGTTCGCACCTTCATGCAATACACTTGTGATTAGATAAATACTAATAATAATACTTGTTCGTACTTATCGCAATTGAGACATTGGGATTAGATTTAAGAACGCGAGACGCAATATCTGAGTCAGATGTTATCTTTGGCTGTCTGTAGGAAAACCACAGTGGAATTGAGGTTCTACTGTCACGCCACGCAGACATTCACACCTCACACTTGTGCCAGGTGAACAAGAATTATGATTAAGACATAATAATAATAATTTTTTGGAAACAGGGTTTTTATTATTATCATTATGTACATGTATCTCAACACTAATATATTAATTATATAACATCATTGTTATTGCTTGAGTGTCGCTGACCACTCAACGACCACATCATCTTGGCGTTGCCTCTCTGGAGCTCCAATGACACCCTCTGTCGGAGGAACGCGGTTGATCTTGGCTCCGCTGTAGCCTCAAAGAGCTTCTTCCCAAGCTCTTTCGTCAGTTTGAGTGCATCCTTGCCCCAAACGCCAGATGACTCGAGACTCATCCACTGTTCCACCGCATGGACCTTCCTCTTCCTCAAACATGGCAATGCCAAGTCTAAGGCCACTAGCGGCACGGAACTGGTCGTCGGCCAGCTTACTGCCTACGAGCTCGGAGGGAAGCACGTCGAGCCACGCTCCAGCGGCGTCGGATGAGACCGCTTTCAGTCTAATATTGTCTACATCTAACTCGCAGGCCGACAAAAGAGTTAAGTGGGTAGCCTGAGTGGCGATTTGGTCCCACCCCTTCTATCTAGTGTCCTGTTCCTCAGAAGGACGACTGGACTGACGCGCGTCCCAGAGCCGAACGGCGTCTTGTTGAAGGCTTATGGATCCGCCGGCAGTAAAGGCCACTGCGGAGGCTCAGCTATGTGACGAGGCCAGGAAGGCGGGCAAAGCAAGATCCGTGGCCGAGCGAATGCCCATTCCACCCAGCCGGACCGGTAGGCTTGCCTGCGTCCATGCCTTATCCTCGAGCGTCAGGTCAAGGATGTTTTCCAAGGCTCTCCTTACCTGGTCGTCAGGATCCAAAGTTTCTGACGGCAGAAGGAAGGCAGGTGAAGTCCGTAGTACGTACAAGACCTTTTGCACTCCCATTGCGTGCCGGAGCAGAAAGTAGGCTTGGTGTCTCCCGAGATGTCCCAGCCGCTGGTAAAGCCGGGAGAGTTGTTCTCCCTTCTCGGCCAGTATCGGTCCAATCATGTCGGGGAACACCGCCGTACTCAGCAGGTCCAGCTCACATCGGTCCTTTACAAGAATGCCCGGGAGCTTGCTGTTGAATTTCGCGATTACCTGCTGTCTTTCTTCGTTTTCGAAACCCTGAAGGAAAAGCTCGCATTTAGAGGGTTTGAGCTGCAGCCCGCTCCATTGCTCAAACGCTCTAATGTCTTCGATGTCTCTGAGTAACACCGACGGATCGTTGTCAAGGAGGGTCCCATCGTCGAGGTAGAACAGAGGGACCCTGCATTTCAACTGATTGACGTACGGATGCAGAAGCAGGTTAAACGCAAGTTGAGCCGCTACGTCCCCCTGCTGACAACCGGCTGATGACGTGATTTCAGGCTCACCGAACATCAGGGGAGTCGGCCTGCTATACGCCTGGTACATCATTGGATAGAGCGCCGAGGCGTGCTTGGAAATTTCTGTTAAAAGGTGCTCCCGTTTGTTTAAGTTGAAAGCATTTTTAAGATCTAATTTTAAGAGGCAACATTTCTCGTTGTTTTCAAGAAAGGTGCGAGTCGTAGGCACAATTATTTCCGCCCCATTATCAGTGGCGTAGCCCATCTGCCGTGGCTGCAGGTAGTTTTTCACATTGACCTGGGGAAGCAGGGTCTGTGTGGCCAATCTACGTAGAGTGCAGCCATCAGCTATGGCTCGGTATCCCCGGTTTTCTTTTTCAGGGCAATGAGCCACCCGCCATATATGACGCTTCTCACAGCCTCCGGAACTTGCCCGTTACGTATGATGATGTCGCATACCTTGGCAAGGTTAGAACATCTAATCTACAAAAAGGCGCCTACAGTTATTTCATCACGCCGACAATGAAAACGGCGGTTTTCTTTGGAAAGGCAAGAATTTGACAGCCACAGCAAATCCAGTAACAGTTCTGTTTCACATGAGAAGCAATTGCAATGGCTAATGAGTTCCAATGCCCGTGGTGTTCCAAGTGCTTCCCTATATATATATATATATATATATAAACGAAGGCGAGCACTGCTAAGTGTGCAAACGTTTTGCAAATGATTAATAAATCATCACAACATATATATATATATATATATATATATATATATATATATATATATTGTTATTTTTATGTTATTCACACCAGTTATAATCGTATCAATTGTGGGTAACACTATCATCTATAGAGTACGATTTTTTTTCAGGTTCACAAATATCAGTAAGAATAAATCAATTCTTTCGAAGGGTGTCTCTACTTGGTGTAGTCAGCCACAATAAAACGGACCCTGTAATACATACGAGTTAGACTCACGATACAAGGCAAGTGCTTTCCCATCCCTTCTTGTATAAGTCGGATTGTCTAAACTGAATTGAAGACCCTTGACAAGTAATACATTGATCATGCATATGTGGTGCTCCATCACCAACAGAATAACATCTTTATAAAAATGTGTTCGCTCATCCGAATCGTCAGTAGAAGATTTTTCCCGGAAGCTCTCGGCTAGATCAGTACGCTGCCACTGTATCACAATCAACCAGCGTTAGCGGCCCCAAATGCGTCATATCCGCATTTTGTAACGTGTAACATTTATACGGTAAATTTATCCTAACAGCGCTGGAGCTTACTACTCCACTACTTTACTCTAAACTTTACGTACCGATAATACGTATGCATGCAGCTCCAAACGCAGAGTTTGCTTTATTCATCAGTGTCTAACTCAAAGGGTGAGAGCGAAGCGACCTTAAATACGCAAAGTCGAGCTCGGTGGCGTGGTGGCATGCGTCTGCGCCTCGCGACCGGAGGAGACACATAGGTGCGCGGGTTCGAGCCTCACCGTTGCACATTTGTATTTATGGGGGTACGTCTATGAAGCAATGCGAAAAGCAGTCCCATGGACGTTAAATCTTGACTGAGAGTCAGACCCAAATGGATTTTTTTTTAAATACGCAATGCTATGAAAACCGTATCTTGTTAATAAATATAATATATATTTTATAATAATAATAACACCTTTTTTGCTTAGCGACAAGGTTATAAGGCGCGTGAGGCTAAATACTCAAGATATTTAGGTTATATACTATAAAATATGCTATTATTATGTAAACAATAGAAACAGCGGATAGAATAACAAAGCTGATTTTTATTAGAGTTATTAGGCTGAATAGATAAACAGAAAATATATAAACGAAATTAAAACATCGAAGTTGTTCTGTTACCCGAGGACGGGCGTGTTGGAAAGGTGAAGCAGCTTTTATTGGCTGGGAAGGCCGTTGAAACTGCTAGAGCCTAATATCACTCAGCTGGGGCTGCGACGAAAAACAGATGACTTTTAAATGCACGCGAATTTCCCATTCTCACTGACACGTTGGCTCTAACACGTAATCGGTTAAAATGGCCTAATAAACGTCATGAGTCGAGGCCTTGATCTAGACACGACGCATAACGGATAGATACTGAGGACTTGTTTCCCACGTAATCCAGTTATTTTAGAATAAGATGTAGATATATAGTGATAATGCGTTCGTAAGGCATATATATATATATATATATATATATATATATATATATATATATATATATATATATATATATATAAAGAGAGAGAGAGATAGATAAATAGATAGAAAGAAAGATACGTTTTCTCACAAGTAAGTCTACATTGTTAGTAGGTACTGAAACTCAGATTCCATATAATACATTTTTCAATAAACGTATGTGTATGATTATCCATCTTATTTGTGCTTAATTTTTAATTTTAGCATTAGGATAAAAAGTTCAACTTACACTGTTCTTAAAAAACAGTGAATACGTTAATTAAGGGTTCAAAGTTTTTACTTTGAAAGTTATGTAAACCAAATATACTGATATGTTGGCGGAGATATATGTTAATGGATATTTATACACTAAAAACGAACGGTGGACAGCACGCAAATGTTCAAACTGCATTAGTTAATGTATCCATTGCATTTTATTTATCAGAACAAATTCATTAGTTTTGATGCATATATATATATATATATATATATATATATATATATATATATATATATATATATATATATACATATACAGAACGGTCTGAATGGTTCAGGTGGCCAGTAACGTTAAGATATATTTACACAGTCCACCGAATCTACCTAATTAGCGTTGAACGAGAAAACCCCCAATCGTAAAAAGAGTAAAAAATTAATCATGAGCGGTCTAAAGATGTTCTGCTAAACGTTGTTTTTGACTATACTAAACTACAAACAACGCATCTGCAAGAATATCAAAGGACATAATTTTGTATTTCGTTTGCCGTCTTTAATCTAGTCTACATTCGTATATATTTTGTGCGACTTAATTATTGGTACCTGTAAACCGAGACGCAAAAATGTTGCATGATTGATTCGCAACCTTTCGGAGTAAGATGCACCGCGTGTCAATGCTGACAGAACAAAAAGTGTGACAAAATTTAATTTTATATTTCGACTAGCCTTAGAAATTCATATGACTTAATTGCACTATAGAACCATAAGCATCCTGTATATTGCACAACCACGTTATTGGCCCGACATTAGCTTATGCGCATAAATATATATATGTATATATATATATATATATATATATATATATATATATATATACATACATAAAATTGACAAGAAAAGACTACTACTCGCCTACAAAAAGGAAGCAAACGCGAAACTTACTTTACGTTTTCGTATTGTTGATGCACTCACAGATGCCTCGTCCGTCGGCAGTTTGTACGTGGCGTCTGGTACTTAACTGACGAGCGACTGGTCGCGCGCGTATTCCATCTCGTCAATGGCGCAGGTGAGATTCTTCTGTCTTCTCTCTTGCCGCCTCGCTGCCATCGACGTTGTTAGATTCATTTAACCAGCAGCAGCAGCAACAACAGGCTGTCATCGCTGGCCGACGGCTCGAAAACCTCCTCTCATTCAGTGGTGGCAGAAATGACCGGTACAGTCCGAAGGGTACTTACTGTATACTGCCTCTGCTCCTCTTCATTTCCTTGTCTTTCGTCTCTTCTTTCGCTCTCTACCTCTGGTCCATATACATATTCTGTCTGAAGACCAGTCGAGTAGCAGCAAGTAGCGGTAAATCATTATTGACAAGCCAGGCAACTAAAGGCACCAAAAAAGGAAGTATGCTGACTTTGCTTCGACGGCTTGTTGTGAAGTCTTATTTACCCACTTAGCTGCTGCACAACTTCCTGAACAACGAGCAATCAATTAGTAAGTAGCTTGCGACGTATGCGTCCGTCATATGTAAATTAGATAATCGCTTCGTTTCCTTCGCAGCCATGTTCGAACAAAGTGCCCACAGTACAGATGTGGCCGTCTTCATCGGAATCGCCGTTGCTGCGGCCTGCACTTTCGGCCTTAGCGCAGGTTCGGTCACTTGAACTTGTCATTAGCGCTACTGACTTACTACCCAGCTAAATGTGAGCCACCGTAGAAATATATGTATGAATGAACTACTAGCGGATATAAACAAAACACCGCTAGTGTATATATGTATGTGTACACTAGCATCTATGATCTTTTCTGACAAGCTCAAAACTAATAAGGGCTTTCAACACCGCCCAATTACAACCTGACATAAGCGAAATGTAAGTGTATATACGCTGTACTGTGGTAAAAACATCCAAATATAAACATATGAACAGAGTACCCCCATATCTCCCCCCCTCCGCTCCAAATTACTCTTATTTTGCCAAAAAAAAGGGACGTAACAAATTAAATACATTCAGCTGGCAAAATACAATCTAGTGCTTATAATAGAAATGCATATGTACACAACAGTTGCTTTGCATGCCAATATTATTCAGCATATCGTTCAGCCCCACTGACGTCACTATTTGACCATCTACAACATAATTATTACGAATTGTAAAAAGCTAAAAAACGTTATCCGTTTCTTTTGATACAGTCGAATATTCTCAAGTTTTCTCATTCGTGATTTTGCTCAATACGGTTAAGAGTGCGCCTCGGCACAATTTACATTTGTTTGTCATTTGCTTTGTAAACGCTTAATTGCTTCGATGTGATTTTTGAGATAAGGCCGTTTTACCGAATCACAATATGGATTTGTAAAAAGTTTAAGATTATTGTCTGGTCACTCAATAATAAAAGAACGAAGCATCATATAATAGATAGTCGATGCTGATTGTTTTGTCTGGGAAACAAATTAGTCAAAATCAAATTCGGGGGTAACTGTCAGCCTAGATCACATTTTTTTAACGATTAGGACTAATTTCGCTATTTAACGTATATTTGTAATTCGTACTACTTTGCGCATTTCTAAAGTGAGATAAGAAAACCGTTTCCAAGGCATGACTGAGCAACTGACACTGTAGTCTCACATCGCCATCAGGCTAATATGTTTAACATAATTAATGTCGTTGTCTCGAAAAAACGGTTGCTTCAAAACATGCCCAGAAATAATGTAGCCTCACAGCAAAACCAGCCCCGGCCCTAAATTTGCTTACGTACATGCGAAAAACTATTGAAGAATTGCTGGAATATTCTGTGACACTCGCTCTACAGTTCTGGCTTTGTACAAGATTATAATTTCTTCGGCCATCCGTAATATTTTACCCCAAAATAACTTTTCTAGTCTAAATGTCATTACTTATTCTAGTCAATAAAGATCCTGCAAGTCTCGTGCATATAACGGCAAGAACTATCAATTTGAACCATTCTTCGATCAATCATTGACATCAAAGTAACTCCTGTTCAGTTTAATATTTATCTTACTTTAGCACTTGTTGAAAAAGTGATAGGGATGTTCAAAACGGTTCGTTCTGTTGTCAACATGAGAGAGACTAGCGTTTTGTGATTGGTGTCACCTAGGCCATCGGTTCTGACTGCCGTCAACGGGTCGACTTGTTGTAGTAATATGTAGTCGCGAGCACCAGCATTCGTCACAGAGTAACCTTGTGCTTAACCGTTGCCTATACCGGCCTAGAGCCCGCTTTCCCATGCGAACCCTCGTTGGAACAGAATTTTTCCACAGTAAATCCAATGCCCAAGAACATATAAATCTACATGTGGAAAATAACGCTTCTTTTAGACAATGAGTTAGCCAAACTATTTTGGGGCCCGATGAGGGTGTAATTGCTCGTTCAACGTACCATCATAAAATTTATAGATAATCTCTCTCGATGCAATGTGGTCCAATTGAAGACATAATCTGCCAATTGTCTGCCCAAACTTGGCGATAGTTGAATAAATGCTAGACCTTTTTTGATATCTTCTAAATCAATCCGTAGCTACAGCAACAGCAGCAATATTAACAAGGACAATCGCGGTGAAGGATGGCGCCTTCCCCCCCCCCTCCTTCCCCCAGAAGGTGTCACTGGCTCCCGATATTCCAATATTCAACCGGACCCCCTTTCCTTGACTGGAGACAAATTGCTACGGTCTGGCTATGGGAGAAATGATACGAAACTCTGCGAACGATACTGGTTAGCGTCGCCTATGGGTGCAATGAGCCGTTTCACCCGGAAAACAGCCCTGTTGGCCCACTGTGAACTAAGTGACAAAGACCGCGAAACAATAGCCAACTCCAACTCACTCATGAGTCAGGCACTGATGCGCCAAACTGCTCTTGGGCAGTCTGCCAACACACGCGAATATCGTCCGCACATCGTCTGCTTACTTGCTGGCCCCCTACACTAGATACATGACGTCTACACGTACTTTCTACACGCGACCCAATAGTAGTCAAAACTAGCGTAGAACAGGAATACTTATGATGCTATTATATGTTTATCACATTTCCCTGTAATTTTGTAATTGGATAACAAATATACATATTTCTACTTGTATATGTATATATAGCGAGCGGCGGGTTTTTTGCCACCTTATTCTAAGACATGTTGTGCATGTTTCTCTTTAGCCGACGTTTGTACATATGAGGTTTCACTTTTGCCTTTCCAAGAAGTGGACCTCTCCTCCTCATCGAACCGGCGCTTGCTTTTCGTCACGTTCTGCATATGTCTGGACGCGGTGTGAGGGGTCGTTGCTGAGCGCAGGAGCTCAGAAGTTTATTAAATAGTACTTTACTAAAAATACACTACTAAATGAACATGTTCTTAAAAACGAGCATACTATATTATTCCATATGCTTAGTTATAGTAATAGTTGGCGCCATGAATTGACAAGAAGCGAACCGAACATGATTAATCTGGCTTAAACATTCATACCTTACAATCATAATAATTAAACATGATATTAAATAGTTGAGTAGTATTCTATAATGATCTATTATATCATCTAGTAAATGTTATTGTAAAGTATTATTGTAGTGATATAGGGGTGTATCTGTACATAGAATACACTTGCCGGGGTCGAACCCACGACTCATTAAGATAAAATGGACAGCCGTTTTACTTTATTGTGAGTACCCTTATTTATAGTACGTCACGCTTCATTTAATGTTAGAGCTGATTTTTCAAAAATGGTGTTATCATAACAATAACATTTGGTGTTTGATTTCCAGTTTCGCGAGCGCTGCTCCGACGTATGGCAGGAACACTTCGACGACTATTTTGCCTTAAGATGGCTCCGTGCGCGGAATCTCTCCCAAGAGAAGGCGGAAAATATGTTGCGACAGCATCTGATCTACCGCGACAAGATCGACATGGACAACATCACCAAGTGGTACAAACCACCCGAGGTAAATTGAATGCACCACATATGATGCTATTATATGTGGTGCATATATTGTATACGTGGCATGAAGGCTAATTTGTAAATCCGCTTGTATAACACCGTCTATATTTTTCTTCGTTATGAAATTCTGGCAGTCATTAACGGAAGTAAAAGAAAATTAGTTATAAGTAAGTTAATGACGCGGCAATACTGCAACGCTAGTGCTGGCCTAGACGTTTAAAAAATAACTGTATTGCAACACAACCTAGGCTTGTGCTTCAAAGGCAATATTCCCTTATTACACACTTGAATTTTTAGCGCGTATGAACATCTGAACCAGCATTTGCCCGCACGTGACTCTCAGAATGTCCACATTGTCCCTTACATTCGTTGTTGCCTCGACCCTGTTAGCACCATGCTTTTCACATGAAGTACGGGCCGCAGCGCTAAACGTTTATTTAGTAGTTTTGTAGAATACGTATTTTCGGAAGTTTCTTGCACTGCATTGGCCCTAAAAAATTGGAAAGCAACGACACATCTCACCCGAACAGCTTGGTCCAAGTTCAAGGCTAGTCACGATGTCAGACGCCCAAATTACCAAGCTATACGTATTATTAGGTCGGCTAGAGAGAGAAGAACTTCAGGTTCTTTTTGCTCATGAACAGGCTTTGGCGTCGTTTCCACCTTGACTTGGCTTAATCACCATCCGTTGCTCGGCCGTGCTTTGCATTAGACCGCATGCTGTGTGTCGTTATTCATAGTTCCTGAGTCCCTCGGGCTGCAGTACCCGTCCGGATGAGTCTACATCCCCAAGCTGACTTAGCGTAACACAACAACGTTACAATATTATGTTGTAGACGCTCGTGCTTGATCTAGTATGGTCCGGCTGATTTTCCGTTCTATTTGGACATGATGGCTGATTAAGCTTCGGGTTCTGTAAATTCGAAGTAAGTGCCTGACAGGCAGCATTACCTCTTCTGCTAGAAAATTTCTGAAATGCACCGTCATTAGCAGGGGGTCCGCGGAAGTGGGTCGCTTCGGTAGTGGCAGCGGTGAAGGCTTTCTTGTAGAAGTGACATTCGTCAATATTCTTCATACAAGTGTTTCTTTCCTTTCTACGCATTCTATATTATTGTTGTAGGCTGTTGTATATTATTGCCGCAGGCTGTTATTCGGCCGACCGAACAAAGTGGCTTAGTGGCAAAGCTTTGCATTCGGGAGGTCGTGGGTTCAAAACCTGAACCGGCCACCCTTAAGTTGGTTTTCATGGTTTCCAATTTAGATAGGGTGATTACCGGAGTGGATTATAATCGGCCATGATCGGACAAAAAACGGGTGTCTGTGTCATTTCAAATAAGGTGCTTCATCGTAAGTGCCCGTAGCCCATAAGGGTTGTAAGACTTTTTTGACACTTGAATAATAAGCGAGCTCTTAAATGTGTTAATCAGTCCTACTAGGATATATTATTTCCACTGTTCCGTGTGTTTTATTAGCGGGGTCTTAAATTTGATTGTTTTTACAATATCGAGCGTTGCTTTGCAGTGTTCAAGATGTGCTGATGATGTTCATTCCATATTGTTAATAAATGTTGGCTGTTGTGCTGCAGATGACTAGCGCACTAGTCTCCTAGACCACACAACCATCACGGTACAGCCGCTCCAGCTGATACATTACAGCTGGAGTAGCCAGTTAATACAATGTGTTTATTGAAGTCGACACAAAATCGTAAACAGTCCGCCGACAGCCAATATTGTAAATTATATTAGCAACTTGACTTCACTATTATTACCGGTCGGTGAACGGCTCGCGTCCGAGTGGCCCGGACTAGAGCCGACAAAGTCCTTGGCATGAGGCGGATCCAAATGGGGTGCTCCTAGTACCCCATCTCGGAGTGGATCAGTGTCTCTACATGTCAACGGTGTCACTGAGTGGGGCACCCCGCCCTTTCGTGCACCTATGAGGCAGTCAAAACCAAGCGCTGTTATAAAGGCGGTGAGCTGAGGCACTTCTCTCGGGAGTGCGCGGCGACATACATCTGCTATAACTGCGGCGAAGAGGGGTACGTAGCCAACGTCGCTGTGTCCCTGAAGATCAGGAAGCAGTTTGAAGAACTTCGTCGCCGTGGCAGCCAAAACGATACCCGACCGGCATGCGCGCTTTCCACTCCGAGGCCCTGCCCCGCAGCGGCCCTATCCACTCAGTGGGGTGCCACCCCAGTACCACCCCAGAGCCACCGTGGATGACAAAGAGTTCACCCCGGTAACAAGGTAAGTCTCCCTTTAGCAATCGTAAAAGGTGCTCGATTCGCATGGCTTCCACCATTTTCATCAAAGCATTAGGACGGTCATGTATAAGCATTTTCACAGGTTGTCCTGGGATATCGTCCGTACCCGTTGCCTTTTGTGACCGAGCTTTCTTGATGACCCTCTTCACAGTATCTATTGAGATGGAGAGGTAGTCTAGTTCCTCGGCGTCAATGGTAGGTCCAACTGGTGGGGAGTCGGGGGAAACAACACTGGTGGATGTGAGTGTTTCAGTTTACATATATATATATATATATATATATATATATATATATATATATATATATATATATATACATATATATGTAACTTCCGCCCCATGGGTTATGCTGGACTCCGTCACACAGTGGTTGCCAGCACTTCGCCTTGCTCTATTTAATTTCCCGGGCGCGACGGGCTTCTCTATATTCCTCCCACAGAGCTTGAAGATCTGAGCGGTGCCGTGGTGCCAGCCGGTAGATATGCGCCTGCTTTAATGGCATTTTTGAAGCTCGGCTATGCGGCTGTTCCACCAGTACTTAGGGGCCCGCCGTTGTTCGAATCTCAAAGTTCCTAGAACGATATAATTTGAATATAGTGCTTCATGTTTTTTTTATCAATAAATAATCTACATCTACATGCTACTTTTAAAATAATCATGATCAAGTGATGTGATTGGAGAGTGCTCACGACGCTTGCCATTTCATTTATGTATCTCACTAGAAGTCTAACCCCAACCAGAAGTCTGTGAACGAATTTCTATGCAAGATAGAGTAATACTCGCAGTGCACACGTTCTCAGGAGACAATTGTCTGTCCACTTATATTTTAAATACAATTTGAAGATATATATACATAACATAAAAGCACCTTTATTACCACAAAGGGGTATGTGGTATATTGATCATGGTCATATATGTATTGTTTTCAATTTAAGTACTTCAGAAAAACACGGAGCTGATTGCCGAATAGGCGAATACTATTTGAATTTGCATATGCCCATTTGGCCATCCGTCAAGCAAACAATCCATTGACAAACTTACCGCGTACCACGGTTTTTGGATTAGTTAAGTAATGCACATGAGGATTTGTTAAAGTGAAACAGCGGAAGATGGTATCTATAATGCGCAATAACGGTATGCGCCACAACTTTGGTAGTGTGAAGTCTAAAAGTCATGTTATTTTTAGAAAACCATCGAGCAATGCCGCCGACAGCTGACTGCACAACAGCATGGAAGAACAAGTGGCAAGTATTTCTTTATGTGAAAAAACAAAAATTTTGTATAGAAGGGAGAAAACATCCCCTTTGAGGCACATCAGATAATGCAGGATATGGACGACTAAGTTTGTCAACAACCTTTTCTTGAAAGTGACGGTCGCTACAACACCCATCGCACTGTACATATATGGATACCTAGACGTTCCAATTTGCGGAGCAGAAGAGAGTGGTCGACCCTGTCAAGTGCGCTTTTTTTATCAAAATAAACACAGTAAAACTCGCGTCGAGCATTTATAAACGTAGCCCAGTCTTGGGTCACGTTCAAAGCTGTGTACATGCAGACCGATGGGTGGTGAAGCCGTGTTGGGCGGGACCAAGTAAGCGCTTTAAAATAAAAAAACTTATTTAAGTCGTTAACTTTAAATTTGGAATGCCTTATATGCGTTTTTATGTCCGTTATATCGCCTGCAAAAAAAAGCCTTGGACGTAATATTGGGATATCCACCATGGGAATCCATGCGTTATAAATACGTAGAGTATGTCGATTCTGCCTTACTCTCTGCAAATAGAGATATCTGTCGTAACTGAGATCAAACGAATCCTTATGGGAATTCATCCCAACCTGCTCAACCTTTTCCATTCGACATCAACCATAAACACAAGGGGATCACACACACAACTTCTCATCTTGTCGGCAGCTTCATGTAACCAATCTCGTTTCTCAATATTGTAACGTTGTTGTGTTACGCTAAGTCAGCTTGGGGATGTAGACTCATCCGGACGGGTACTGCAGCCCGAGGGACTAAGGAACAATGAATGACGACACGCAGCATACGGTCTAATGCAAAGCACGGCCGAGCAACGGCCAGGCTGCTCGGTCTATTTATTGACTCACGAGACACCGCGGCGTGCTGACACCCAAAAGAGTCTCAGAACCCGCTCTCAAATCGGTCGAAATTTACAGTGGTTTGTGTTTGTTTCGTATACGAATACAGGTTAATTTAGGTCTGACTTAGATTGCCGATCATAGGTCGACCCTCTCCAGGTGTCGACTGATGATCGTTTTGGACGGCGGAGGACGTTGGGGTTTCGGCGCGAAAGGCTGTGGCTGTTCTCGGCTGGCTGGTTGAGACATGTCTTGTTCGGTTGAGACATGTATCATTCGGTGAACGTTGTGTACGTTGAGATTCTGGCGCGGGTGCTGTAGCCGTTGGACGTGGTCGGTTAGAACTTATTTGAATTGCGCTATGATGCGTATACAGTGGGTGGACTTCGTTACAATATCAAATCTCGGCGCCACATATTGGAACAAGCTCTCCCCAGATTGACAATATTCAAACAAAATGCTAAGCAATACTATTTAGGTACCTGACTCTAATATAAGCCGAGCACGCTAATATTCATAATGACAATAAACAAGATTATAAAAAGACATGCAATATAAACACTCCATACTAGCCTTCGATGGCTTTGAGGAGTTGTGAACCTCTGTACAAATGTAAACCACTCATGAGACTAATAAAGCCTATCTACCTATCAAACTAAAATGATCTCAAAAACGCAGCATGGTATCGAATATTTCGAAACTGGTCAGCATTCGTTTTTGAGTCCTTCATGTGGACGGGGATGATAAGACTGAGCCCAGAAGGTCGAGCACATCGCCGTCGTTTGAAGCTCTATCCAGGATGAGTTTTAGTGGCCCGACTAACAATAAAGCAACATTTTAATTAGAAAAAAGTCGTCGGGATGTTTTCAGGTGTGAGGCTAGTCGTTGCTTTGAGACCGGAGAGAAGTGAATATATTGCAAACTCAGAGAAGGTAGCCAAGTCGTCTTGATGAGAAATGATGCGTGGGTATTTTCCACTTACATGCCTGGACCAGACGCACAGAAGAGGTCAAAAAAGTTCAGTGAGAATCTCAGCGTTTTTGTGAGTCAGTAACAATCTACATGCCTTTTTCTTTATTATTGAGAAAGACAATCTGTTTGTTATTATCGGCGATGGAGCTGTTTTATCCTACCGGATAGAGCAATTGACTTCCATCCTCTTAATTTCCAAGTTGTTGCTCAAGGAAATGAACTAAAACATCTGAGGTAAATATATTGTAGCGGTACTATGGAATGACGTCCAATAATTACCAACAGATAACAGCATATTCCATTATTAGTGACACCCTTGGGGGGTAAATATTTAGTTCTTCTATTAACGGACGAAATTTACGAGTATTATCGGTGCTTTCGCATGCGGTCGAATAGAGTTGCTGTGTGTGGATCGCAACTCCGTTAAGTCACATGTTGGGATGCCAACGACGTTCAAAATTTGGCGCGTGCTCTAGGAGAGGGTGTACCTGTCATATCCTCTCGCCACGCGGCTTGTTATTGTTGACGGCGAGTGTATGAACAGGCGCGCGACGTTCCGCAATATGCCGATCAGTGAGTGAGCAGTGTTTCCACAGCTGACAAAACATATTTGAATGGTGAGAAAATCGAACGCGATTAGTGCAGGTGAACGCAAACCTTATCATGCATATTAAACTTTATCAGAATGATCTAGCCATATTGGTTGTAAACCGGTCTACACTTCTACATCTCTAATGGTTTCCATTGTCGCGTTTACCAAGGGCCTCCATTCTCTGTAGGTAGTCGAGCTATAATATATAATGTTGATTAATTATTTGTAGATGTCTCTATAGTTTGGCATATTTAATTCTAGTGTCTCTCGTAGAGTTTTCTTCATTACAGGCAAATGCTTGTCAGCGAAATAACACATATTGCTCAATCAAGTTAGCTATGGGTTTCCTCGTAGTTCTCTTTTGTACACAGGTGGCATACACCTCAGACATAGATTCAGGTGAGATCGTCGTTGACTTGTCTGTACATTGTGGTCTTTACAGAATGCTACCAACACATTTGTATCACATGTTTTTTTAGCATATCATATGTTTCATCACCTCACTCCAGGTCTTCGCTTACAGGCCTGACATAGCACTGGTTGGATTAGCCGACATTATGGAGAGAACAATAGTGAGAATCAGAGAAAATCCTGCATCCCCCGACGAATTACGCGGAGTCGAACGACAAGTCGACGAAGCTGAAGACGGTCGGATGGACATCAAGCAAGATCCTCGTGATGAGTGCGACGACGCGGACAACTTCCAGGACCCGATGGCTAATCAAAAGGACTTTGACATTTTAGTCGACTCACCACTGATGGATAACAGTTGCCTTGACTTCGATCCGACGAGCACGGCAAATACCGAGACGAATGTCGTTGACGTGACGCCGTCATCGCAAGGTCGGTTGGCCGACTCGCAAGAGGATTCGGTGCGTTGCCACTGCTATTGTCAGACGACCGTTGTGGATCACCTCAACATGGTTGTTTGTGAAGGATGTGGCTTATACTTCCATCAGGACTGCTTTCGAAACGGACGCTTCTCGTCGTTGTTGGGCGACATGTTTATCGAGTTTACCTGCGAGTCTTGTGCAACCAAGCAGGACAACGATGAAGCAGATGCTGAAGCGAATCCAGGTGGACAGAGGACGGAAATTGCCGATGATTGCCGCGATGTTGAGCCAAAGGAGCGGATCGTTCGAAAGCAACACACCTGGTCGACGGCCGTTGCACTAGCTCTGTTCAACCTGCACAGAAGGCATAGTGACGAAAGTCGGCAAGGCTATTTTCAGTGGCGAGAACAGGTGTGTCGTTATATCGAGCAGCGGTGGAGTGAATTTTTTTGTGACAGAAGAAAAGCACAGAAATGGCAAGGAGCAGTCGCGTGTACGTTATCGCTAAACACGGGTATTCTTTTTCAAAGCGGAGCGAGCGAAATTGGCGAACCGGGCTGGTGGAAGCTCATCGTTCAGGTGCCTCCAGATCCAAAAAATCCTATCGGCCATAAAGGGGGAAGCAGGCGAAAGCGGGGATTATGTGAGGAGTTGACTTCTTCACCACTGATTGAGCTTGGGCCGAGGATTCGGAGGAGCCGGATTTCCAACGATTCAAGCCAGTTGTCTGCCTCCGTCACGAACGCGGCTGGCAAAAATGCGTACAGTCGTCCTGAAATAGGTGTAACTTTGCAGAAGCCCTCTGCTACAGAAGAACATTATCCGGACGTACAGGTGACTGAGAACAGTGAGAACACGCAGAGTAACTTTGACGACATCGATATTACGGAAGACACGAGTCAGCTAGAGTCGATCTGCAGTAGCACTGATGACCAACAACCGCAAACGGTCGAGGCAAAGAGGGAAAGCTTGCTGGAGCCCACTGAGGGTATCCCCATAAAGGAGTGCTTGATCTCAATGCCCCTGAAACAAGAGAAGTATCTCTTGGAACGTCTTGAAGAACTAGTTGCTCAAGGAGATGAACTAAACCAACGAGAACTGAGGTAAATATACTGTAGCTGTACCCGGTGTATGGAATGGCTATATATATATATATATACATTCATATAATTTATTATTTAGAATATACAACTTGAAACATAAAAACAACAGTACATCCCTGTATTAGTGACACCCTTGGAATCAATTGTAGGATGGGTAGACATGCCAATTTGGTTATAGAACGACAACAGTTGTTTAGAAAACCCCTCAAAAAGAGTTCCAAGAGGTTCGAATCTAAAAAAGAGGGATCTTGTGTGTCGTCCACATCCAATCCGTTCAATTCCGACCACAAAAGTGTCTCTATGATGTCCCGGTATTGCTCACTTCTGGTCGTAAGTCTATCCACGGTCGTTTTAAAAGAATAAGAACCGATAAAACCACCGCTCACAATTCCGCACCAAACATTAGCGTTCTTTGGATAATGTGCTTGTTGGAGTATATTTTTGGAAGTCCTAAATGCGAACGTTTTGCCTCTTCACATATCCATTAATGTTTAAATTGGCTTCAGTGCAAAAAAATGCTTTGTCGTAAAAAGCAACATCCTGCTTCTTGTGGTGCTCCATAATCTTAGCGAATTTGCGATATTTAGGGTAAGCAGGCTTTATCTGTCAAATTGTCGAAATCTTGTAGGTGTGCAAGTCCGATTCTTCTTTTAAAGTTGTTCGTAAGCTTGACTTGAAAGGCCTAACTCCCGAGCACGGAGTCGAAGTCGTCGTGTTCTCGTTCATATTCTCTTAAACTGAGGCGACATTCTCACTTATTCTAATGGTCACAGATGGTCCAGGTGGTTTCTTGCTTTCAACAGAACCTGTAGCTTCGAATTTCTTAGTCAGTGTCTCCGTTCAGTCGCTAGGTACATGTTTGTACGGTATTTGGTGCGCGCTTTTCTGGCCACTGCCGCCAGTGAACAGCCATGTTCGTACAAGCATTTAGTAAAAAACACGCACACACATTGTTCGATACTGTATTGTTTTGTCACGGAATAAACCCTAGACTGGCAGCTATTAAACTCTTACGAGTGATTTTGTTTTCATGTTAACAGTACAAATGGCGAGGAATTTTCGCGCTCCGCCACTCACCTTAAATATATATCCACCACCAAATTGTTAGGTATCACTGTAATGTATATATGATTGTTATACAATTATTAAGCAAATTAGATCACATCAATATTATGAAGACTTATGGTGGCGCTCACGCGGTTTCTGTTCTAAAAAGGTTCCTGAACAAGCTTCGTGTACGACGACTCAAGCGAATAAAGGGATTATCCGTATTTGACATCGATAAGGAGGTGGCTCGGCTGTCAGCGGGTGCTCGTGTTGGCGGTGTTGCTACTACTGATCGAGCTCACGAACTTCTTGACCAATTTGTTCATACAAATGTGATCAGCACATCGGGAGCGGCCAGCGACTCTACTGTTAAGGGTGAACGAGTTACGTTTGCCACGAGACTCCTTGGCAGCGAGGCAGGTTTCAGGGGAGACCCAGGATTCCGAAGTCCGTATACGCAGCGAATCCTGAAGCCGTACATCTTTCGGGACTACAAACCTGACTACCCGCGCATCCGACTAATGCAGGAGATCTGCTCACACCAGCTAAGTGCAGCTTGTCGACTGGCCGATGGAGGAGATGAACGAGGCGACTACGAGGTGCATCCTGTCGACCTTGTCTACATACGACCGCAACATATCGCTGTTATCAACTCGATCTGCCGTTCGTTCTTCTGGGCCGGTATTGATCTTTCCGACCAGCTGGCCTATCCGGAGTTTAGCGTTGTGGCACAGTACGGCCGCCTCGTAATTGGCTTTGCATGCATGGCGCCACTGGCTAACTGTAATGAGGCCTACCTCAGCTTTCTATGGACCCATCCGCACTTCCGCAGGCATGGACTTGCGCGTTCGATGCTGTATCACCTATCGCAGAGCTGTATGGGTCGTGATATCGTACTTCATGTAGCTGCCACCAATCCGGCGGTTTTCCTCTACCAAAGCTTTAAATTTCGTTTGGAGAAGGTCTGTTTGAACTTCTATGACAAGTACCTACCGGCGCCGCTAGCTGTACGGAGTGACCGCCAAAAAACAAGCCAGGCTGTCGAGAGCAGACACGCCTTGTACATGAGACTCAAGTGGTAAAGCCGTAATAACTATTCTTATTTAGGTAGCACTTTGATAATACTTTTAGTATAATGTATTGTATATATTGTACAAAAGAGGTGTCGGGAACGTATGACGCACAAGCTTTGTGTATGTCATCGTATTGTCAGTATACGTAAATTCGTCTTTGGCGTCGTTGGGTCATAGGGTAATAAATTATTTTTGTCAATAATATGTCTTTTTTGAGCGATTGCACGCAATGCTGATATAAAGCCGTAATAAGCAGGAGTGTAATTTATATCAAATACAACCGGCTTCTTTGTTTAGAGCATAGGGTGGATAATAATTAAGACAGGGTTCACGTGTGTTTAGTACACGATCGTACAATTTGGTGGAGATGCATTTTATTAACCAACAAGTATGTAGTCATAAGTTTGCAAATCAATTTGATTTGCATAAGCCATTTGGCCACCTGCATGCAAATAAGCCCTTGTTATACCCGGCCCTCGGACTAATGCTACAATAACTCCTTAGAATATTTGACTTGATATGATATGAATGACTCGTTAGGATATTTGACTTGAATAGTTTGTCTTATTTTTAAATTGACGTAATGGGGATTTATTATGTTATTCAAAGATTGTCACTAACTGGTATATTCAAAAGCCGTTTTTCACGAGGAGCACGAGTTTTGAACTCACCAGTTCTGCCTAAAGAGGTGTGCCAATGCACCGTAGTCATCTCACTACTTCTCTCGCCGGAGGGGTGGAGACGGATAAAACATTATAAAGACAACTTTATAAGTGAAATGTATAATATACTTAGTTTAAGTGAAACAACCAGAGTTGAATAGCTCCAATTTCTTCTTTGGACTATAATATAATCGCTCCCCAATTACCCAATAATTTTCTGATTGAGTCGGCACGTGGCTTCTTCACTCGGATTCTAGCTAATTACAAAATAGGTAGGCACTTTGACAGAAGTATGTATAGAAATTTCGTGCCCTAATTAAATGGCACACAATTAACTTTATATAAAATAAAAAAAACACTGCTCCCGCAAATTAATATTCGACGAACTCAGATAATTCTACCAGCTTTAGGAGAGCCTTAACTAGCCGTATCGCCGCAGCCACAAATAGTCAAGGACTTCCCCACCTGCCTGTAGAGCGAAGGTAAGGTTAGCCGGTTCCTCGACGTGTGTTGTGAAGACCATTCCCATATAATGAACTCATAGCCCGAGGTGCGGAAAGGATTTTACAAGCTTCAAGGAGTGGTCACTGCAATATGTCACATCAGTTGCGGTCAAACGTTCTTTACATCTAAAGTATCGCCTTTGATTGTAAATATAATTCTACTATGGATGTTATTCACTTGATGGCACCCAAGTTGCTGGGCACAGCAACTATATTGTCTATATATTTACAATACACACATCATTAGTCTGATGCAATTTGGTTTAGATGAACACGACATCAGGCTGAAAGCAGTTTCATCCGACGCCGCAGGAGCGTGGCTCGACGTGTTTCTGCGCCACATTGGAGCCTGGTGGACTGTAGAGGGACAACAGGCGTCGATCGAATGGTCTTATCGGGACTGGGACGAAAAGGCCTTATTGGCCGGGACTGGAACGAATATAATCGGCCGCTGGCGTGGGACATCACTGTCTCCGACACATAAGCCCTCGGCTATCGTATCCTGGCCAGCGCGGGGGTCGGCCACATCACTCACCAACGGGAGATGCACAAACGGCGCCTATACGCGCATCTTCTTGAGGATTACGTCGTAATGGCGTTCGGTGTTGAGTCGTCTGGCGTTTGGGGCAAGGATGCATTCAAACTGACCAAAAAGCTTAGGAAGAAGTTCTTTGAGGCCACAGCGGACCAAGACCGCGATCCTCCGACAGAGACTGTTATTGAAACTACAGAGAGGCAAAGCCGAGATGATGTTGAGTGGACACCTATTATTGGATATTATAAATAATATATAATTTGTAGATTAGTACCTGTGATACCTGTACATTTAAATACTACATTTTAGCTAAAAAAATATAGTAATCATATTATAGAGAACTGGGGTGACAAGTATTACGATGTATGAAACACGGATGTTCTGTAAGGAACGTGTGTAAAAAAAATAGTAAACTGAACTGATAAATGGAAAGGAGATCGGTTAACAATAACGTGAAAGAGATGCAGCTCAACGGATCAGCCTAAGGGGTACGTACGTTGTGGGATTCCTCATCATCAACCTCGTTTCCTGTCAGGATTAGCTTTAAGCCACTGCCGTCAGCGCTTTACTGCAGCGGCGTGACTCTGCCCGCGGCGTTCGTTTGTGCCAACGCAGGCAGAGTCATACTGACCCGAGACCAGACGAGACATGCCCAGAAAGGAGACGCTGGGAGAGCTAGTCGCACACATGCTCACGTCGGTCAATAACTGGGACGCGACTACAAAGCCTATTCAACGTGTTATGAAGGCAAAGAAAAGGCCGGAAGAAGAAAAATGGCGGAAAAAGAAAAAGGGTCGTTTACCACACGTGACCCGACAAGCAGGACATAACGATTTAAAGCTTCCGATGCTTCCCCGCCGCCTGTGCGTAGTTACTCTTCTGGGTCAAGGATCCCGCAGGCCGGAGAGCTATCTTAATACATATATGTAGGCACTGTTGTGCATATATGTAGGGTTTTAGTGGGTATTGCCTCAAACATACGACTCGATTCTTACAAAGCGCCAAGGCTTGCTGGTGAGACTTGCCGTTTGGTGGCTGAGTCCCACACTGGTTGAGCGTGAGCATGATAATAGGGAAGCCAATCCCCGCACGGTTTTACTCAGTCGTACGTAAATGTATTTTAAGCTTTACCCCCTAACAACAAAAGGCGGAGTCGTTTAAAGCATATTCCAAATGTAAGGTTAAACGAAATAACCGATATTGTTCCATATGGCACGCATGCCTCGTTGCCTATTACGGAAGCGGAATAACAACAAATATTGACAAAGTGCAGAACCTGTAATTACGACAGCCTGAGGGAATCCCAAAAACAAAGGCAAAATGCGCATCTAGCCACCGCGGCACAACCATACGCTCCTGGCACAAACTTCACACACAGTTGTTGTCACAGTATAATTCTGCGGTGCCACTCCACCCTTAATATTTTTATTAGGTTGGTTCCAACGACACCTAATGAAAATGGCAAGAACTTGTTAAATCCCATAAATAAAGCGCTATGTTGAATGTATATATAACATTTTAAATGTGTAAACCGTAGAAATTGAAAAGGTTAGAAAAAAAAAGTTTGAAACCTTTCATGTGCTTGTGAAATATATGCATTGTATGAAACCCACCGCGAAACTGCACTGGTATTGACACACACCTCTAAGTAAGTGCTAGCGTTATCCTTAACAAGATTAACAAACTGAATGCAGGTTTTGACCCCCATACACCCAAAAAACCGATGCTGCGTTGGAATGGTCTATTTTAGGCATAGTGTTTTGTTGATCCACAGGCTGCACGCTTAACGTGATTATACGTTAAACACACAACAGAGCGCACAACTCAATAGAGCCACGATGAACCATAATACATACATTGTGGAAATCGGGCGGATGCTCTAGCAAAAGCTCGCTAATCGCAGAGGTTTCGACGACAGAGGCCGCACAGGTGATTGTCGTTGTCAACATTATGGCGTCCGCCGGCGAGATTTTTGCAGCCTTTGCCGCCACACATATGAGATGAACAACGAAGTCGAAGCAATATTTTCGAGTCGAAGTCAAGCCGACTGGCGAACAACATACCAGCTGTTTTTTGATCGTGCAAGGAGGACAAGGCGATGTGTGAAGACCATCGCGAAGGAAACGGCGCGCCTCAGCAGGTGGCGATTAAGGATTCGACAGCTGGTATGCGGGGCGGCCGGGATCGGGTGATAGGCCCGACGGAGACGCGGTCACATGAAGACGCCGACTCTACTGGCCTCGGCGGAATTGTAGTGGACGTCCATCCACTCAAACCGGACGGCTCATGGCTAGATGGTGTGGGGCCTCAAACATACGGACCTATGGCGCTTCCTCGATGTTCGACCGTTCAGTCACAATGGGGTCAACTTCAGCAGCAGCAGCAACAGCAGCAGCAGGCCTATGCAGAGGCCGCATTCTGCGAGGCGCTATCGCCGAAACTTCGCGAGCCATGGTGCTCGTTCTGGACTGGTACTGACTACTATGACTACTACACGGAGCCGTGGTAGGAAGATTCTCACCTGCTGTCATTTCATCAACGGACAAAAAAATCAGCGCATGTGGCAGCGCTCGTAAGCCTTCAGGCCGTGTCGCGGCAGTAGAGACGGTACGTTACCAGGAGCTTTACTCGCAGTTTAGATACACAGTCACATACTTACATAGCGTGTTCTTCTCGATCATCCTCGCTAACGTTAAAACGTAGTGCCTTCATTCTTATTGAAACTAAACCTTGCGTGAAGCAAAATACGACAGCAGACCTGACTCATTTATGTGGACATTATGCGCCCATAGCATTCCACTAGGTACTTAGGAATATTAATATCATATATTCTCGCAATTACATAAGAGAGACTGCTTGATGCGAGAACATGAGGCGAGAAGAATCCTCACTACTGCACACGCTGACATGACAGCTGGGGCTCATAAACGTTATGCCTGCAGGGTATATATGGAATTATTTTCAAAATATAAAGCAACTTAGGCGTACTTAGTTGTGCTCAGCGTTCCTCTCTGAATGCCCTAAAATTTGGGTAAGGACGGTATTGAATTTCGAGGAAACCAATTGCGGCACAGCGGAACAGACTTTTCATTTGCAACACAGTGCAGATACTATTGAATACCTAATCGAATACTACGAGAACGACTGACCGATTGTGGAAATTCTGAGACCCAGATATGAAACGTTTCTAGTATATTCCATGTTTGTGCAGCTGAGATGTTAAAACTCCTTTTTGGCACCCCGTCTGACTTTTCTGAATTTCGTCACTATAGTTTTGTTTGAATTAAAAAAAGTGCGTTTGAGGTCACTATAAGAAACGTAAGCGGACAGACTAGCAGGAAACTGCTGCACCATACAATTTGATGTGCCATATAGTCATTCGCACACATAAATATATTTATAGAGCATTTGCCTATATAGATGGCGAGGAGTGTCAGCAATTGAAATGGGAAATGAGAAGGGCTGACCTGTCACCCTTTGCGACGCCGATTGTTTGGTGAACGTTTTGCAAGTTGTTCTTGGTGCAGCTATTCTGACGGCACACTCCTGAAGAACGCGCCTGGGCTGGTGTGGGGCGTTTGAGATTATTTATCACGTTTAATTTTATACTAGTGATGGCTTAGATAGCTAACACACCGTTCTAAAAACGAGACGTGCTTGGGATCGAAAAATGCTGTATGCAGGGTTTAAAAATGCTAGACGTTGCCCCCAATCCTGCTCAGCCAGAATTGTTTCCCTCTATTTTGTTGTGATTCTTGTTAAGTACTGTCCTACTGCTACTTTTTAATTCTGAAGAAAGCCCAGATAAGGCCAGCATTACTACGGTATGGCCTAGCTTATAGGTAGATACGAAGCGATGCGGTATAATGACTCTATTGATTAAATTGTTACGATCGTTCAGAGAAAGGTCGTTCAGGGGCAGAGACTGAGACGTTAAAGCCAGGGTTATAACTTTTTTAATCATAGTTAATTTACATTATTGCGCAATGTGTGAAGGTGTACTAAACGCTCCAAGGCCCTCTTAAGCAGGAAACTGGCTTAATTATCTAGGTGCGTTTGCCCTCAGTATCGGGCCGTAATCTGTTTAGCGTAGGTTGCACAGCATATGTCTGTTTTCGTAAAAACAGATTTCAGCTAATTTTCAATATATATATATATATATATATATATATATATATATATATATATATATATATATATATATTAATGAATTGGCTGACTCTCTGCCAACATTTAATGTCTACGGATTTACTTTCGCATTGCTTCTTAAGACGGACTCCATAAATACAAATGTGCAAAGGAGGGGATCGAACCCGTGGAGCTATGTGCCTCCTCCGGTCGCAAGGCGCACGCGAATTCACCACGCCACCGGGCTCGACAATATGCGCATTTTCTTTATGCCCAGATTTAAGCAAATACACACGTTCTTTAACAACACTATATTATGTTTATTACTACACCTCTGGTATAGCAATGGTACCACGTGTTCTGGTTCTCTCGCAGGCTGTTGAGCCTGTCGAATATGTATAGTCTGTACATACTGCAGGACACTACCACTAAAACAGCGAACGGGAGGGAGAATTCCTCCTTGTAATTGCTTTGTTTGATCCAATTCCCAATTAGGTTTGTCTTTTCAAATACACTTGTATCCAAAATATGCGGTATATATATCATTCTGCAGATTATGTATGTTATCGCCGAGGATAAATCAAACATGATCGTTGGTTTTTGTGGTTCCCTTCCTCTGCTGTGGGGGTCCTTGTGCGCTTAACATAAAAAAAAGGATATACTTATAAGCTTTATCTCTTTATACCCTAAATATTTCATGAACGCTTTGACAGGGTGATCATTGCACGATTCGCAGCCGTACTACATAATTCTTGTCACAATGTTTTTTGCGGATTCAAGCATTTTGTATTTGACTTCTTGTCGAACGCAGTTTAAAGGAAATCTTTTGCATTCTATTTCACAGCCTTGGGTGTTCCTTCCTTAGTTGTACGGTACTTAGGTCATCAAATTACAACATTAGTAGTTTTGGTACACTTCAATTCTATTTTGCTAGACAAACACTTGCAACGCATGCCATTCTAGAGCGGATTATTAAATTTTAGAATTTGCGTGTACATGAATGCATCCACCCAATTATTTTTTCACCAAATTGAATTAGTTTTATGTTCTTACATTACACTTAATGTCTGTAGAAACACTTGGAAATTGCCTTTCGTTCAGTCTTAACAATCTGCAAGCCTCGTTGGACTAAAATACAACAGGCCGAGAACGGATTTCGTAATCAAACGTAGGAGCCCTGTTGTGTCTCATGTAGGAAGAAGATTAGTGATTCCTGAGTGAGGCCTTGCCCCGCTTATGTATGTTTGAAAACGCACACTTCACATATATCGAGTCTTGGATCTTCGGTCATGCTTCGTCTTATGACATTGCACAGTGCATTTTTATTGTTGAATAGTGTACTCGTATGCCGGACATACAGATGTAACATGTAGGCAAATCGTTGCGGCCTCTGGTGGATGGAACAGGACGTGCTCGCGATCGGTTAACTGCCGTACCCAGACGATTGAAGTCTTCTGATGTTCTTTGATAATTTGACATGCCATGACGTTAGGCACTGAAGAAGTTCACTGAAGCATGTGCGACCATATGTTTAAGACCTACTAAGCAGCAATAATTTGCAAGTTCGTATCGAACCCTTACAGTTAACGGTCCCCCTGAGTACCGAAGCAACCCCACGCAGTTAAAAAAAAAGCCACGGCACGATCTGGAAGCATGAACTGAATCATTGAGCTCGTAAGTGTAGACTCCGGTTGTTAATATTGATTCATGTTGATAAACATACCTTTTAAAAACAAGGACCTAAACGTGTAGTTTTGGTGCGCCTTCTGCACCCACAACCTTTCTCCTTCCTTGCCTATCCTTGTCCTTTCCTGTCTCTTGTGTCGACAGTACTGCCTATGAGAGAACTACCGAACACGGTATCCGTAATGACGTCCATAAAAAGGCACGCATTACATGACAGGGACACAACATATCTGGGCGTTTTGCAGCGATCCGAGTAGCATTGCCAGCTCACAGCGGAAATCCACAGGCGGCAGACACCGCAGCTGCCCCATTAGTGGAAAAGGGCAGCATCAATACACGCTGTTTGCAAATCTACCGCTTATTAATCATATTCCAGCAACGAATGACATGTCCATCACGTGCGAGTCTAATGACGCCATATTTTATCTTTATTAATACCTGCACCACCTTACATTGTGACTTGGTGTAATATCTATTCAATTCACGAGAATCACGAAAATAGAGCTGGCTGACGAAACAAAGCGCCTCTTTGCTCCTGCGCATCCTTCCGCACGATCTCCCGCGCGCGCAAAACTTGCACTTTAAACGACTCGAAGTGGATCTCGACCAAAACCGACGCTGACTTGTTGCTGGCTGTTGTGGGCTACAATACCCACTGTTTCTAGCTCACGACTAGCTTCGTCGAAATTGAACGTTGGCGGTCCCTTGTTGATAGTCTAAGCTATAACAATCGGCATAGTCGCAATGCTAGATGTAGTTGTCGTTGTGTCGGTGTTGTGGTTGGTGTTGTTGCTATTGTAGCGGAAGTAGAAGAAGAACACACGGTAGTTTTAGAATGCAGGAGACGACGATAACGTCACCATCACGGACGCCGTGGTCTCGTTCTGCGACGGAGCTGCGATGGAGCTCAGCCACGCGTCATCTGGCCATTGGTGTTGTTGGCGGTCTCGAGCTGCTGTTGTTGCTGCTGCTGTTGTTCGATGGTCTTTACCGTGGCGCTGAGCTTATCGAGGTCGTCGCTAGGAGGCGATACGGTCACGTCAAACGTGACTATCTTGTCGGTTATCCACGAGTACGTGTTGTCAAATTTGAAGATATCTGAAAAAGTCGATTTAAGCCAGTGTGTCAGAAACAGCGGAAAACGTTCGTCTTCCATTGTCCGAGGACACATATGTAATGTACGTATTCGGAACAGTGCACGTAGAGGTGAACATTTTAATGGACGACTGTCTCAAAAACGCCTTATTATAAAAAAAAAACATGATGGATACAGCGCACATTAGGGACGCTAGTAAAACGAATCTAGGGCAAGTATATAGCGTTTCATGCGATGGCGATTATTATTCACTTTTGTTAGGTATAAGATCTACAATGAGTGTATTAAAACGGTATTTTAATTTGCTAGGTCAAACATGATATATTTTTCACAGTTCTTTACATCTGTCACAAATATGAAGTTAATTGGGGTCATGCCAACCCGGCTCCAATAAAGTGAACATGGAACTGCGGGGCAAAAATTGTGCTACTTCGTGGGAACAATCCCACGAGACTCAACAAAACGCGAAAGACGGCTTGTGAGTAATGTTGAGACGAGTTTGTACCAGCATCATTTTATCCATTTCTGGCCAGAAGTTTAAGTTCGTGTAAACCCCCCGCTCTGCCAGTCAATCCCAAAGAATCTGATCGCTTTTTCAGCATACGTTGAAGAGCGATATCCGGCAGGGCGCTAATGCATTCTTTAAGATGCTCGTTGCAAATCTGATCAAGCCTCTTTGCGTGGTTTGAGTAAAATCTTTCAATGGCTGCAATCACTTTTATCAAAGTGAATTCACGTTTGCGGCGCTAAGGAAGATCGCTTAATCGCCTCTGCTTTAAGCTGACTAACACCACATGAAAAAAGATCGGGCGAATTTCTTAGACAGAAGGTCTTAACTTCGATCCAACGAGGCGACGCAGCGGCGGTTATATGCTCAGAATGGGCGAATCCTGGACTGACTCTGGCCGACAGTCAACGCATAGGTAATATATTACTAGCGTCTACAATTATAACGGTAGGTAAATAATTTTGCCGACGGATTATGTCGGTCCACACAGAATGTATATACATATAACTCTGCAAAGCCGTCACAGCGAGGTGAACAAGATTACAGCTGGAGCATTTAGGTCAGCACTAATGCCGTGCATCCGAGAGCCAGGCGGTCTCCTGCGAAGTGACGGAGAGACCGGACGGTCTCACCCGAGCTCTTAACTATCTACTTCACCAGCTATCACTGGCGGTCCAGCGCAATAATGCGGCAGCAACCATGGGTACAATGAGGGGCTGCCTAGTGAACAAGTTCGACAGGTAGCGCTCATATATCCGCAAAACCTTACAAGTGAATAATGAACACCTGCGTATATATATATATATATATATATATATATATATATGTCACACAACAATTTGATCTATGCAACCATGTTGGAAAGGTCAAAATCCGATTTTGGTTTGCCTTTGTCAACTCCCTTGCTGTTTTACGATGAGTTGACTTGGAGATAAAAGTTACTTGTCGCAAATACTTTTCCCCAAAAAATGCACATTTTTGCTGGCGAGAGCGTGCAATCATGGACAAGCTCTAGCTAAAAGCTGGTCGACAAACGTTTGAGCAACGTTCCGTTAGCGTTGAAACCCGCTGGGGAGTTTTCCGAGTCTCGGTCGTAGAAGGGAAAGGCAGTCTTGAGAGTTGACCTGTTGGCGTCCTGCCAACGACAACGCAGTAGCCGGCGACAGCACCCAATGGTGATTCGAGCAGTCGTTGTAGTAGCGTAATGCCCGTCATGAAATGGCTCGACTCTCGCTTTCATCCGCGCTGTCTTCGCGGCGGGCTCTTTGCGTTTTCATCGACCAACGCAGACGGGCCTCAAGCACGCTGGCATTTCTCAATTGAGGCGGGCTTGCCTCTTGTCGACAATGAATCGCGCGCCAAAAAAAGACCCACCATGCGGATCTCGGTGACAGCTCAACCATTCTTTCGTCTATCCAACATCACTCGACATATACATACCCAAACAGTCCCAGCAACAGACTACGCATGCCCGTATACCACATACAGGCACATACTAGTAGCAGCAGCAGGCCGTGTCAGTCGCATTTAAGGCTCGTGTGTTTGGCCAGTCGGTGGGTTAGTTGACCGGATACGCCATTCTCATACAAAACGGAATTCATTTTACTTCAAACACGCTGTAGGGACGAAGTGTCGTCTACACGCACGAAACGTGTTGGGCGCCTTTTATCTTGTAATTTACCCCTGGTAGAGCGATTTCGACATTATGCCAACACCATATGAGGCATAGAACGAGGAACGCAACGAACGGAGCGGGATGCGTCCGAGTACAACGCAAATACAGTTTTTGTGAATTGCCTGTCTCAGATCTCGCTTCACAGATATTGGATACTATAGTTTTGTTCTCGGTTAATTCAGTGTGGTTTGTCCTCATCTGTCTTGTCTCATCATATTTGCACAGACAATATATATATATAGTACAACAATGTCGCTATTATCAACTTACAGACGCCTTGAACGTTGCACGTGAAGAAGCCTTCCTCCGGCAGGACATGGCAGTCGACGCGGTTTGACGGAACGCATTCCTCCAGCGAGCCGTCATTGCGCTGTCGGATGAGGTCAAACAAAGTCAGTCAGTTTAATAAACTCCTCAGTTAGTCAACGAATGCCTTGTTATTACTGTTACATGAGCGCGTGCATGGATGCGTGATAGGCGACAAAAGTCGAGGCCCGAAACGTGTTAAGCTTTCTATAAGTCTGTACAACACAAGTGTTTCTTATTGAGGAAAGCGATTACATGGTGGTGTTGATATGATGAATTAAGTTCATAATCCCCCTACATACTGGAACGTATAGGATGAGTGATATGTATACTAATTGGTAGAAGTCGATATTTGTATACCAAATATTGAAATTGATTTATCGAAAGATTATTGTGGCATATTACAGAGACTCGAGCGAGCACAGGCAATATGACGGTATGGTAAAATGTGAATTGTTATTAAAGCGTCATATCGACGAGAGAGAAACTTAGTGCGAAAGTTTGTAACAGCCAAAAAAAAGGGGGTTGATATGTTCCCGCGGAGAGTTACCAAATACCTAAATAGGATTCATTAGTAATACAGACTCATTATAGCCTGAATATAGAAATGTCAATGATAATTATATATAAAGAAAAGAGAGAGAGAGGCGAATTCCAAATCTATGGCAGTAATAGGTTGTGGACAAACGTGGCTGCCGTAAGCGACAGAAATACGAGCAAGCGATAAAAAGAAGAAAGAAATGCAGGAAGAGAAACATGCGCATGTAACGGTGGTGAAATATGTAATATGTTAAAACTCTTTTTGTCCATAAATAGACATTTGTCTTGTACTGTATTGGAATAGATGGCGCGTCGACACATCGAGCTATAAAGCCGCATGCTAATTGCCTACCTGCCGACAAAGTGCGTATCCGAGATCGTGGCCATCAGTTTTGAATGCCCAGTTGATAACGCTTCCGTTCCGTTTCACGGGTAGCTCGATCTTGTGCGAACTTCGCTTTGCCAAGCGGATCGTCTTTGCACTCTCCGTGTTTAGGCTCGCATTTTGCCGGTAGTACTTTGGCGGAATCGGCCCACCCTGTGGCAGCTGTATAATGCAAAATGAGATAGAGAGAAAGAGAGAGAGTAAACATAACGGATTAGTAAATATATGCACGCGTCATTTGTTAAAATAAACAATATAGATAAGATATTGCCGTCCAGAGGAGCAGGCACATTTTATCAAGTGAAAAAATACAGTTAACAAATAGATAGTTGGGAATTCTCCTAACGGTACGTGTACGATGCACAATTAGGTGCTTGAGAATTATTTGTTGAAATTGCTTGCTTATAAGGAAAACGATTGCTTGGTCGTATTGATGGTTGTTGTCATTATGGGAGAACGCACAGTAATTTGCCTGGCCAGCATAAAATTTGCATGTAAGCTGCAGCAAGAAAGCTATATAAGTTCTAACAACTTCCTCTTTCATTCAGATTCTATATAAGATTCTAGACAAGGCATCGTTGTATATAAAGGAACTTTTTTGGATTGTCTTCAGATCTTGATCGAATATTACAGATTGTTCACTACTTATTACTTTGTATAGTGACGCAACGAATAATAATAATAATAATAATAATAATCCTGAGTGAGATCACGTTAAAGTCCATTGCACAGACTTATTGTTAAGTGTACACCAACGGCCTACTTAGCCCTCACTGCTGCGTCTAATGGTAGCACTTGTCCAATCGAGATCTCCGTGAGCTCAGACAGATACCTACTGACAGGCAGCTGGCTGTGGCACCGGCAGTTCGCGCGGGGGGAGCGGAAAAAAACACTCTAATGAAAAAAACTTCTCCGTTGGCTAGACAATTTCTTGAGGGTATCACGACAAACAGTAAAGTATCAATTAACGCAAACTGGAACTAGCACTTTTTGCATGATAGAGCAGCCTAGATGGGCGCACAAGATGCGGCCAAGTGTTTGAGAGTCTAAGTAGCTAATCAGTGAATCATGCCATATTAGACATCTGAAAACATGTATTTTGTTGCTGTCGTTTGCAGGGAAACCCACGTACCCATTCCGAGCACCTGGGACACCCGGTCGGTCCGACAAGAGTGCCTCCGAAATATGCTGGCAATTGGTCCCGATCCATCGTCTTGAAGATTTCGTCTTGCCATCCATCTGTAAGATAATGCTTTTTAGCTTTATTACAAAAAAAACACATCATTTCTGTACTAGCTGATAAATAATCAGTTAAGCAGACTTTGAACGCTTAGAAATCTAATTGTTATAACATATATAGTGTGTAGGAAGCATGCATCAATAGGCACAGCACTATTTATAAATGACGTACTACTGAGAGCTGATTAATATGCCTTTGGTCCAATGCTTTTAGTGTCTCATAGACCACCATTGAGGAGTCTCGCATTTCCACTAAGAGTCATAAGCATACCGTACGAAGTACAGAGTAAGCACGCTAGGCAAGCATTCGCACTATTGCAAATTGTCGGCAACATTTTCGCAGATAATAAAACTTTCGAGTCAAGATCAGAGATGTCATGATCATATTAGAGAACGGAGCAACATGCGAGGACAGTTGAAAAATGTTTGGAAAAGGGCCATGCACTGGAGCTCATTCACTACTATAACTGATCAAATTAAGTTGTTGGGAGATTGCCTTTCCTGATACTGCTTTAACGTTAGCAAATGTCACATATCCGCTCACGGTGCTGTTGTCATATACTATCTGTTTGAGCTACCTTCATTCACTATCTCAGAAAGCCGCCTTCCGTGTTAGGGCTACTTCTAAAAAGCTGATACCAGCAAATCATGCCAGCATATAAACCGTAATTAATATGTATATAATACATTGAATTACACAGGGACGTAGATATAACGTTTAGAGAAAAGTACGTCAAGCAGGAGTCTTCTAAGGAATCAGCAGCGGGTTGTCCCAAACAAGTCTACCGAATATGGACAATTTGTCAATCTGCCAAACTAACCTTTCCCGTATATCTCGACTTTGCTGGCGGTACAGTCGGAGAGTAGAGGCCGAAGAATTCTCCAGCAGAGGGGGAAGAACGATGGCGCGTTAACGATGTAGGCTTTTTTCAGGGTCTCCGGATAGTTGCTTTCATAAATGAATACCGCTCGCCCGATGAACCTGCCACACAGAGTGAATGGAAACTGATGATATATATCATACAGATCGAGAGAGAAAGAATCCCTCCTTCCACCAATAATACAATTGTACCCTAACTAATTATACAAAAATTTGGTTTATTTTTTAAAATCTAAACATATTATGAAATTTTCTTTTAAACTACTGCTTGCTCTACAATTACATTCGCCATAATAACTCACATTTTTAATACACAATTTGTGTCTAGTAATCTAAGTCTAGATTCATCTAAGTTTATCTAGCTAAAAAAAACGTATTCGAAAGCGTATATATATATATATATTTTTTTTTATATATATATATATACAGACGTGTACATACTTGCGGACCACCTTCGAGACGATTTGCTTCATGCTGAAAGTTGAAAAGTCAACTACGAAGACTCTTCGCTCAATCTTACGATTTAACTGGAAAAACAGAAATTATAGCAGATATGTAAGTCACTTTCTTTATGACTGTTCAAAAAGCCGTTCTGCTTTAATACACGGGCACTTTATTACCGTTGTCTATTGCCTCTTGCAAGACATCTGTCCGGGCGATAGCAAAAACAAAAGTGCGGCGACCAGCTTTTTTGGAGGGCTGCTATATGTCGTAGGAAACTGTGCATGTACACATATGTGCATGCACCTCTATCTCTCTTTCTCTCTACTTATATATATATATATATATATATATTTTTTTTTTTTTTTTAATATAAATATTAAAATACGTACATGTATGCATATACATACATAGACGTTTTTTTAATATTTATAAGACGCGCAGTCAACACGTGTTTGTATCTGACACATCGGCCTAGGGCTAGTAATTAAAAACCGATAATTAAAAGGAAACGCCAACTGGATATATATGGCGTGCAGAGGTAACGATATAAATACCTTGTGAGATAAAAATAAACGAGGAAAGAACCAAAATAGTATAGAAGAATACATTTGTAGTGCCACATCCACAATTAACATTCCGAGCACGATTACCTCAAATAGGTACGTATGTCGTCTGCATACTTTATATATCAATGTATATGTATGTAAGTTTATATGTATATACTTTATACCATAAGTATATATATATATATATATATAGAGAGAGAGAGAGAGAGATGGAGAGGGAAAGAGTTTCTTCAGAAGAGGGGGAAGGGACGCCGTTTGAGGAAGTCGTCGAACTCGCTAACATTTTTGTTACTTTAAAGCGTTTTCCTGTTCAGAGCGCCCCATGATAACAACGGGGGAAAGAAGAGACGTTCACGTCTGGTTGACGGTCTGTATCTAGTGGTGTTTGATGTGGTGCACGCACGATCACGGAGGTAGCGTCTATGTGAGCCTGTACCGAACCTTTATCTCTGAGGAGCACAAGTACAGGCAAATCAGTCAAACCAACAAACAACTACATTGCTACCAGCCTGGCTAGTTCAAACTTTGCGGCCTATTGATTACCAAGCACGTGTTGATTGCCGTCGCGACCTGCTCAAACGGCGCCTACTCTCTCTCTCTCTCTCTCTCTCTCTCTCTCTCTATATATATATATATATATATATATATATATATATATATATATATATATCTATATATATATATATATATAATGCATCTTTAATCTTAAATGCCCTGAGCGAGACGCAGCTAGACGTAATCGATCGGTGAAAACTATTGAAAAAATTCCGGCCAAACGTTGAATATTCGACATTTAAAAATCCACAGATGCCTAACTCGATGTGCCTAATTATGTCACAAGAGACGAGTACGTTTATCGTAAAATACCTACATATGTAAAATAGAATTTGTGCTCTCTAAAGATTAAGGGTGCAGTATTTCAGCCGTTAGATGGAGTTGCCCTTGAGCGAGCATAGACAGGTGACCCCCTAAAATCGACTCCCTTCTACATATTCGTAATTTGTTTGAAAATCATGGTACATCACAGTAAGGATGCATCTATGGCTCTCTTTTCAGCGTGACTTCCTGTCATGCACCTTTTTGGCAAATTGAAATGTGTTAGCTCCTTGTAGTATTACATTCCCTTGCTAGATGGCTGACGCTGCCTACCTTAATGCTCTGTTGTCGCATGTCTTCATTACATAGTTCCAACAGGTAGACGAGGTGATTCGTGAGCTCTCTCGGGGTCAGGCATTCCAGCATTCCGCGCATGTCGAAGTCGCCGGCACAGAATACCCACACGGGACAGCCTTCGTGGTCGTGGCCAGTGATGCCCCCGGGGGTATACTTTTCCAGGACCTACAGCAACAAAAACAGTTGATAATATAAGGTACTATAGGTAAGGTATCGGGACATAAGGTTAGTCAGATGTAAAAGCACTGAGCGCGTGTTACTGGTGAACCTGTCAGGTCGTTAAACGTCTCAGTGTTTTATACAAAATTGTAAGTAACTCGTTAAACATCTCAATGTTTTCTGCAAAATTGTAAGCCGGAAACTGAAATGATCAAATAGAAATTAGTAGTATTTAGTGACTCACTCGTCCTTAGTGACAATAGTGCTTAAATACTTCACTCGACTCTTGCTCAGTCACCGATTACGATATGAATACCAACAACTAAACGTGACAGATCAAATGCAGAGCAGCTTTAATTTACGTGTGATAAGATAAGCTAACTCGTACATATCTAGCTTATTAACGTTTCATCTTCCAAAAACTATTGAGTAAGTATCCTCCATTGGAAAAATCTCGTTTTTTAAATATTGACATAGTCCTTTCTAATATTCGGGCCTAAAGGTTGAGCCTCCGACAGATCTGTATCTCTTTTCCCCCAAAAATTGTGCACTTTTTACAATATGTTTAATTGGCTCATTCCCTAACCCACACACGCAATATTCTATATTTTCCCTTTCATATTCCTTTACGCAAATAAACTGCGTTTTTCTATATTTTTAGCTCGTTGTACCTTTTTACGCAAGACACCTGCTGTGTTACTTGTTAGCCCACTGCTATATATATATATATATATATATATAGGCGAGTTAATAACTAGCAGTCTTGCCACTCTAGCGAACTCGATACCGGTGCAAGTAAACCAAAAGCGATGTGTGTTAATATTTGTGAGGTAATAGCCCAGCTTAAAGCAGACGTCCTCTTATTTTCGACGTGCCGTGACATAACGATGAATTTTGCAAAGGAATTTGAGTTATTTAACAATAATACAAACTTTCTTTTCTAATTATGACGTTAGAATAAAGTAGGAAGCTCCTTTACTGTAATAAAGGGTAAGGAATGACTGGTCGCAGGCGGAGCATGTGCAGTCGCTCTGTTGCGAAAACCTCTGGCCACGAGCCAGGCGAACATATCATTGATGTACTCCGTTTTTGCAACGCATCTGGGCACATATATTATTTGGCTTCTGCGATTGTTCTGCCTTACATCAACGAAATGATCAATAAGACTTGCGCCCATAAGTTGAACTAAAACCCGTTTGTCATCTTTGCTGAGTGTGTTCATTAAGGGCGGTAGTACAATGTCGTTCGTTAAAGACTCGCGTTTTCATAAGCAAACAAAAGTCGTATACAATTTTGGCGTAGTTAAGCGCTTAGAAATACAGCGGCGTATTGTAAAAGATGGCATAACATGTTACTGCAGGGGTAAAACATTGAAAGCTGGTTTACACAGCGAGCAACTCGCCCAATCCAAAGCTAAACATTTGGTACTTATATATGGCTATGATAAATAATCAATTAATTAATAAAAATAACACGTACGCTATTTCGTCGGCGTGAATATTTACCTACATTTGTGTGACTCCTCTTCGCACGATCGTGAAGAGTTTCGAAGTTTGTTGTGGGGGGTGCTAGGCAGAATCACACCTACTTATTTCTAGCACTGGCTCGTACAATATTGCAGCATTGCCATCACTTCGATTCTACTTCACCGGCGAGAGAAATAGGGCCATGATTTATGCTTTAGTGCTGCGCATTCACTTGACATATCTCTGCAGGCAGAACCGGCAGGTGCACAACTCGTATTCGTAGTATACCAAGTTGTGATAACCTTTGTATGGCACCTACTTTCCCGCAAAGAGGGACAAGAGTGGTTCCCTTTCGTTTTTACGCACTGCGAACGTCGTTCCCCTATAATGAACCCAAAGGCCACGATACGGGGAAGAGTTAGGCTGAGAACGTATAACGTCACTGGCAGCCAATTGGCATCTACGCCTGAATTTCACGGCTTTGACCTTGCTGGTATTTATATGAAGTCTCCTCGAAAGAGGGAACGCCTCTACCACAGAGGAATGCGCTTGATGGCACCTAGGTGGCGATGTGCGACCACGATATCATTTGCATACATCACAAACTACGTTTTTTAGGTACTCCGATCGGACGTAACAAACAAGACGAGAAGAGAAAGGTAAACGAGACGCAACTTAGCAAGTCATGCTGCGCAGTTTTTACAGTTTGCTTAATCTTCAATAGACCACACTTACTATGTGTTAATAAGTTGTCCTCATCAAGGAAACCTGCTAGAACACTTAGGAGAGAGCTAACCTCGCCTGCCGGTTGGAGTTACTGAATCAGCGTTGAGTAGGATCAACAAATACTGCATGCAGCTAGATGATTTCTCGTTGGAAAACGTGGTTTATATCACGGGGTCCATTACCTCTCCCAAATTGGCTTTTTCAGCCATTTGATCAATTCACGTTGCGCTATTTCACTATGCGCGGATGTTCTACAATTGGACACAAGGCCGCAGCATCACGATTGAAAAGAAGTTCCAATTTGGCGACTCGCTACTCGTCTGGTATTGAGCGGATGGTTCAACACTCTACGGGGTTGCATGATATAGGATGAGGGCTCTCTTTGCTCTTTCGTCTCACCTCGCGTGTTCCGTTTTATGTTCATTATATTTATATAGCTTTGCTATGTTAGCGCTTTGGAGTGGACAATTGTCTCCTTGCCAACGTGTTGTCACGGGTTCTCTAACTCAGGGTTAGCCCAGTTCTACAATGTTAAGCCCGTCGAAAGGCTAAGGCTTCTACCCACGTGCTGAATAAGCTTGAGTGTGAAAGGGCCTGCAGTTCTCAAGCGCCAACGGACGGACTGTAACACCTAATGCCCTTATTAAATGTTTACTGAAACATACGTGTTGCTCTTGTGGTCATTATAATTGTAATCAGTGACATTCTTCTTTAATTTAACGTACCAGAAATATACTAACGGCCTAAAAATATGACTGCAATTTGGTGCTTTACGATCATCAAACTTCGTACCCCAACAGCTTTCCGCAGCTTTCATCATATGGGTGTTATATTTGTAGTATGTTCGCTTTCTCTGGCTAGGTGATGCCAGCCAAAAATGCCAACCCAATGACAATGCATGTCTGATAGGGTTGAATAATGGTTAAGAGCAACTTAATATATGATTGGCCCAACATTTTCAGTATGCACGCTTAAACGCCAAGACCAACGGCATCAAGATCGTCACGCCTGTCCGAAGAGCTATCTGACCTGAAACTCTTTTGACCAATAGGCGGGCCTGTGACCAATAAGAGCAGAGCGAATGCATCAATCAATGCATCACTAGAACTCCGTCTTACCACGAGTACAAGCTATGCCATACAAAAACCTGTCACAGCAGCCCAGCACTACTCGGGGAAACGAATTCAGCATTCGCCAACCTTCTTGTTATGTTAACTTGAGGGACGGCCAACCATTATGTTCTGCTACGAAAAAAGCCTATAAAAATAATCGTTGACGGACGAATAGTATGCACGGTCATCGCTCTGCGTGATTTCTATTAGTAGCCTGGCGGTAAGAGGTGTGTTGTTGCGGTTTCCTTCCATAGAACACCATGCGAAACGCAACGCCATGTTAGCTGTCTCTGTTTTTCCTTCTCTGACGATCGCGCGACCACACCAAGCGACCATGAAGCTCGCATAATCATCACCCCTTCGTCGTGCTGCCTGGCAGCGCGGAAAAGCCAACAGAGATTCGGAACTCACGGAGGAATACACAGAGCTTGCCCATAGAAGATTTTTTCTTTGTTTTTTTCTCTTCTACATTATCTGTTCCCTCGCTCTTTTAAAACAAATGCTGCAAACTGAGGGCACAGGTCAATAAGTGCTGCTTTTTCTACCCCCAAACGGCAAGAGGCACAGATTATAAAACGAGAGACCACATTGCGCCCATATAGTACACCAACAGCTGAGCCTGCTTGCTTCTCACGACACTAGACGCACACGTCGCGCTGTGTTTACACGCGTCGCAGTTTCACCTGCCTTAATAACGCGTGCTGCTTATGTCTCTATCGATAGCTGCTGCCGCTGCTGTTTGCTGCGCCGCCTAACCATAGTCACATAACAAAACGGGCGGACAACACAACAAAACACTGTGCAAAAGACAAACAAACGTCCAATTGCTAATTTCCGGCGGAGCGCAATTCAAATCGAAATTGTATTGATTGACCGGGCCGACCACCGCCGACACATATGGTCCGATGCGTTTTGCGTTTTGCACATTAAAATGCTATTGTTCAGATTAAATAGAGTTAAGAGAAGTGCTATGCACATAGCTAAGATTACCTCAAATCGTTTAATAGTGATACATGTTAATTGTAGTGTTTGCCCACTAGTATATTTATATAGGCGCAATGGTGTAAAGTATCATTGGCAAATCCAAGTAAGTAACCCCAACGTGCGTTCACTGTTCAAAGCCGGCACTAAATAGTTGGTGTTAACTTGTGCTAATTTCAACTAGTCCCCAACATCATCAAAAACGTTCTACACCCATAACATAATCTCTAGTTAAGCCGCTTGGATAACCGTGGTTTGAAATATACCAGGCCCTATTATTGAGCCTGTGTTGCCACAAACCACTATAGGGTATGCTGCATGTCTATAAATAGAATGCGTTCTTAAGATATTTGGTCGTGTACACGTGGTCACTCGAAATCGACAAGACATATATATATATATATATATATATATATTTCATTTTGGGATCAAAATATCCACATTTGTTCTCTCGTGCAGCGTATTCAGCAATGATGACAAACTTACTATGGTATGCAGCGTATTACAAGCAGCGCGAACGACCCACAACAGATTAATGGAAGACATATATTCTGGTTAAATGCACTACCAGCACGTCATACACTGGAGCTAAGCAAACCGTCTCCCTTTTATGGGTTGCAAGTTGCGACGTTGAATGTCAATAGAAAAACGATCTTCTTGATTGGGGCCGCCAGCAAGAGGCATATTTTGCGTGTGTGCGAGGCATATATCGCGCCGTAAGTGACCGTCGCTTTGTTTTTTTTTAGTTAGGAGGAATTTGGAAATGCTAGTGCACATGCATCACGAGCACCTAGCGTGACTAGTGTCGGACTCACACCCACTAAAACAGTGTTCCTCCGCACCCCCCAGGGCTCGGCATTGCTTTGGCATTGCTTCGAAAGTGAGGGTCGCCTGCCAAGCGTTTGATTGTCACTCACTAGCTGTACCGGAAGAAACACAACATCACACAGTTTTTTTTATCGTATGTTAGTCTCAAGTCCAGACACAGGTTTGATTTGAGGTTCGACTCATGCCGGCAAGGCGAATGAAGAAGGTGGAAACGACGCCAAAGCCTGTTAATGAGCAAAAGGACACTGAAATTCTTCTCTCGCTAGCCGGCCCAATAATACGTATAGCTTGATAATTTGGGCGTCTGACATCGTGACTAGCCATGAACTTGGGCCAAGCTGTTCGGGTGAGATGTGTCGTTGCTTTCCAATTTGTTAGGGTTTATACAGTGCAAGAAACCTCCGAAGTAAATGTAAATGACAATGTGGGCGTTCTGAGAGTCACGTGCGGGCAAATGCTGGTTCAGATGTTCATACGCGCTAAAAATTCAAGTGTGTAATAAGGGAATATTGCCTTTGATGCACAGGCCTAGGTTGTGTTGCAATACAGTTAATTTTTGTACGTCTGGGCCAGCACTAGCGTTGCAGTATTGCCGCGTCATTAACTTACTTATAACTAATTTTCATTTACTTCCGTTAATGACTGCCAGAATTTCATAACGAAGAAAAACATAGACGGTGTTATACAAGCGGATTTACAAATTAGCCTTCATGTCACGTATACAATATATGCACCACATATGATAGCATTATTTAGTTTATGACATTACAAAAGCAGCTCAGCACTGTTAAATTAGATATGAAGCTGCGGTCGCTACAAATGGCATCAGATTAAGGGTATGATCTGAAAGCTCAATTTACCTCGGGTGGTTTGTACCACTTGGTGATGTTGTCCATATCGATCTTGTCGCGGTAGATCAGATGCTGTCGCAACATATATTCCGCCTTCTCTTGGGAGAAATTCCGCGCACGAAGCCATCTTAAGGCAAAATAGTCGTCGAAATGTTCCTGCCATACGTCGGAGCAGCGCTCGCGAAACTGGAAATCAAACATTAAATATTATTGTTATGATAATACTATTATTGAAAAAACAGCTCTAACATTAAATGTAGCGTCACGGTCTATAAATAAGGGTACTCACATTAAAGTAAAACGGCTGTCCATTTTATCTTAATGAGTCATGGGTTCGACCCCGGCAAGTGTATTCTATGCATAGATACACCCCTATACCACTATAATGTCACGTAATATTGTAAAATGCGGTTAAACAATACTTCAGTGATCTCCTTGACTTGAATAATATTTACTAAATTATATAATATATCATTATAGAGTACTACATAACTATTTGATATAATGTTTAATTAATATTACTGTAAGGTATGAATGTTTGAGCCAGATTAATCATGTTCGGTTCGCTTCTTGTCAATTAATGACGTCTATGATATACAATAACTATTACTATAACTAAGCATATGGAATAATATAGTATGCTCGTTTTTAAGTACATGTTTATACAGTAGTGTATTCGTAGTAAAGTTCTATTTAAAAACTTCTGAGCCCCTGCGCTCAGCAACGACCCCTCACACTGCGTCCAGACATATGCAGAACGTACACAGCTCTTTGGGCAAACTAGGGTCGAATACAAGCAGCTGCTAACGAAAAGCAAGCGCCGGTTTGAGGAGGAGAGATCCACTTCTTGAAAAGGCTAAAGTGAAACATCATAGGTACATTAAACGTCGGCTAAAGAGAAACATGCACAACATGTCCCAGAATAAGGTGGCAAAAAACGCTCAAGTGACTCCTGCTGCTCGCTATATATACATATACAAGTAGAAATTATATTAGTAGTAGTATTATCCAGTGACAGAATTACAGGGAAATGTGATAAACATATCATGGCATTACAATTATTCCTGTTCTACGCTAGTTTTGACTACTATTGAGTCGCGTGTAGAAAGTACGTGTAGACGTCATTTATCTAGTGTAGGGGGCCAGCAAGTAAGCAGACGATGTGCGGACGATATTCGCGTGTGTTGGCAGACTGCCCAAGAGCAGTTTGGCGCATCAGTGCCTGACTCATGAGTGAGTTGGAGTTGGCTATTGTTTTGCGGTCTTTGTCACTTAGTTCACAGTGGGCCAACAGGGCTGTTTTCCGGGTGAAACGGCTCATTGCACCCATAGGCGACGCTAACCAGTATCGTTCGCAGAGTTTCGTATCATTTCTCCCATAGCCAGACCGTAGCAATTTGTCTCCAGTCAAGGAAAGGGGGTCCGGTTGAATATTGGAATATCGGGAGCCAGTGACACCTTCTGGGGGAAGGAGGGGGGGGGAAGGCGCCATCCTTCACCGCGATTGTCCTTGTTAATATTGCTGCTGTTGCTGTAGCTACAGATTGATTTAGAAGATATCAAAAAAGGTCTAGCATTTATTCAACTATCGCCAAGTTTGGGCAGACAATTGGCAGATTATGTATTTAACTGGGTCACATTGCATCGAAAGAGATTATCTGTAAATTTTATGATGGTACGTTGAACGAGCAATTACACCCTTATCGGGCCCCAAAATAGTTTAGCTAACTCATTGTCTAAAAGAAGCGTTATTTTCCACATGTAGATTTATATGTTCTTGGGCATTGGATTTACTGTGGAAAAATTCTGTGCCGACGAGGGTTCGCATGGGAAAGCGGGCCTTAGGCCGGTGTAGGCGACGGTTAAGCACAAGGTTACTCTGTGACGAATGCTGATGCTCGCGACCACATATTACTACAACAAGTCGACCCGTTGACGGCAGTATAGAACCGATGGCCTAGGTGACACAAATCACAAAACTCTAGTCTTTCTCATGTTGACAACAGAACGAACCGTTTTAAACATCCCTATCACTTCCTCAACAAGTGCTAAAGTAAGATAAATATTAAACTGAAACTCGTAAGAGTTTTGCCTGACAACAATAACGATGCGTGTTGGCATACGCAGTCGTATTTCAAAAGTTTTCGGTATTCTCAGGGGAATCGATCCAAACTAGTGGCCGTATCTGCTCAACTTTGTCAGGAATAGTAGGTACGAAATGTATTAGATACATCCGTGCATTATTCACTAAAAAAAAACGCCTTGACGCTAGTTAAAATGTTTAACAATTAAATACATCTCTTAGCGCTTGTGAGCTGTTTACCCAAGAGGCTCGATTTAATGATCTGGATTTATGACTAATAACATTCACATTCATCGTAAATAGCAGAAGATATGTCGAAGTGTGTACTGGAGATAAGCTTTGCTTGTTCTGACTCACTTGTTCAATCCTTTTTAATCAAGCTGATTAAGATGGTTCTGTATGAGTAAAAGCTTAATTCTCTTAGCCTTCGATTTACATAGATCGAGATCACGTTGCAATACTTTAACCGTTGTCCAAGGAATCAAGAAACAAGTATCTAAAATGACCTTTATAGTGTAAAAATAATTGACTCTAGTACATGTTTGCCGCTGGTAAATTCGACTGCATTCTACCGATGTACAAAAGACGCCACATCCACGAGTGTTGCAAACATCTAGTTCAGACGAATGTCTGTTTAACACCGACTCTCTGTCATTTGAGTGACACGCAGTATATTGTTATTAACTTTTTGCTCCTCGATGTGCGCGTTGTATAGCGGAGATCCGGCACCTAACGTATCAATACCATGGAGCATTGTCGCAATTAATGGCATGTTTTTATTCATTCCTCCAAGCGTTGGCTAAAGTTTCTTTTCGGACGGTGTTGTGTCGGACGACAACTAAATTTTATCGCTTGAAAGATTGCGCAAAGAAGCCCACAGTATATAGATAATTTAAAAACACCCGAAACACCCCACAAATGAAATAATATCATCAAATCACAAAAAATGATCTTATATTCGGCATAATACTTTTTTGATGTACTCGTATCTATAGAGAAAGAAAGATGCATTTTAGTAAGTTTAAGCTAATCCGTTATCCTGTTATAATCATTACTAACCTCAAATTATATTCCAAAATGGGTAGTAATTGTAACAAACAAAGTTTGTAAAAGTGTTTTGCACGTATCTCCAAAGCATGGCATAATAGCAGCACGTGAGCTTTCCGGCACAATGTTAGTTTCTTTGTCATTTGAGCACATCGCGAGGCCATAAGCCGTCCTGCAGTTACATTCGATGAGAATCATTTTGCAGTTCTTATCATTGTAGTCACTTAGGTTAAACAAAACTGCAGTATAATGCAATATTACAATACCATAAAGCATACTAGCATTTGTGATTTTTCTTATAAGAGGTGAAGATTTACGGCGCAAGCACGGACGCTACGGCTTTTGAGTACCATCCGATATTGAGTCGGAAAAAAAAATTCTTTTAACGGCGAATACCTTATTACGTCGTTTGGCACCAAATGACACTGCTCCGATCATGTACCAAGCCCATGTTAGCTAGTTAGTTGGGATAAGAAATGCAAAGAACACAAATGCTTCTGCAAAGTGATGCTTGTGCATAACGTGCCTATCCTGACATTTTGTGTCTAGTCTATTCTTGTGGTTTGTTCAACGCCGCGCCAGTTGTGTGTGTTTAGTCGCCGGGCGTGTGCACATATTGACGTAAGCCACGCACAATGCTGTGTTTCGACGGAACAACAGCGCTACGCTCACAGCGGCCACGCGAAAGCAGCCCACCCGTACTGTACGTGCTAACAGAATGTTAGCAATGACTCAGCCAGGTGGTGGATTGTGGAGAGAAACGATAATCGGCGCGCATTCAACTCTGAATGGCACTTGCTCGTAGCAATCCGACCTATTCGTTCTTTAACACACGCATTACTGCTGCTGCTGCGGCGATGACGACGACGAAGACTACTCGACGGACCTCAGCACGTTTTAGATACCTTCAATTAACTCAGATATGTATGAAATTATACTAGCGCTTGCCGTTTTCCTACGGTCCCCTTCCCCCCAATTATCCATCTTCTGGCACATAGTATGCACATCGTAAATGAGCGCGGGAAGGCAAACAGTTGCTGTCTCACAGCTACCCGTCTGATCGTCATGGACATCGTTCGCTTCTGACGCGACATCCGTACGAGCAACATGAGTAGGACGCGCGCATGCGAGCCAATACAACAGCGAAAGACAACAGCAAAGCAGTATGGTTTCCACTACCACGGTGAGAAATAGGCGGCGCAACAGGTGCAGCAGGTGACGAGCCTGGTTGTGGCGTGATGCATTTGCGTACACCTTTCGGCATTGTCTATACGAGATAAACTATCTTTAATGACTTCTTAACATAACTTGGGCGTATGTTTGAAATCCGAATATTTTTTCAGCTTGCTGATGGTAGTGAGCTTACTGGCAGACACCTTGATTCAAAAAAAAACCTTCACAAACAGTCAGGTCACACGAATGAGGTGGCTATGGAACGTCTGCTTTCTGAAAGATCGCGCACCTGTTTAAGTGTTATAGAAAAGAAGTGTTTATAGACTATAGCTCAATAAGCTTACTCTCTGAGAAATATCCGTGGTGAGTTGGTATAGAACGGCGATGTTCTTACAAACTCAAAAAAGTAACCGTCAACGCTGCCATTTCGGTATGGCAACGAAATCCGAAACAAGCCCTCAAGTGATCCTTGTCGCACCTATATATATATATTAGGTAAGTCAAAAAGTTCGTCGGCTTTTTTACCCGATTTTAAAGAGCCTTATTTATGCAGGCAACAGTATTTTTATTCAATGATATATTGACCGTTTTGTTCGATAACCTTCGCCCATCGCCTCGGTAGATCCATGATTCCTTTCTCCCAGAACGTCTTGTTATTCTCGTCGAAATACTGAGTGAGGTGATTTTTTATAGCCTCCAAACATTTAAATGTTGTGCCATCAAGGGAGTTCTGGAGAGACCTGAACAAGTGATAATCAGATGGTGCGAGGTCGGGACTATAAGCTGGGTGCGGCAGCACATCCCAGTCAAACTCCGCCAATTTTTGCCGGGTGGCCAAACTTTTGTGTAGTGTCGCCTTATCCTGTTGAAAAGTGACGCCCCACCTGTTTGACAATTCCGGGCGCTTCGTTGCTACTGCAGCCTTCAAATCTTCGAGTTGTCTGCAGTAGACGACGGAGTTGATCGTCTGACCCATTGGAAGCAGCTCAAAATACACGACGCCCTTACAGTCCCACCAGCAGCACAGCATAACCTTCTTCTGATGAATTTCGGGTTTAGGGATAGCTGCGGCCTGAGAACCTCTGGGGACCCAACTTCTTTTCTGTGTTACGTTTCTGTAGAGTATCCATTTTTCATCGCCGGTTATCAATCTCCTCAGAAATGGCTCATTCGAGTTCTTCCGGAGGAGTGCGTGACAGGTGTCGACTCGCCCTTCAAGCTGCCTATCATTGAGGTCGTGTGGTAGCCAGATATTCCGCTTGCACGAGAAACCTGCATCATGGAGGCGATTCCAAACGGTTCCGTGGGAGACTCCCGTTACATCTTCAATTTCTTTTATGGTCAAACCTGGGTTCGAAATAACCAGGCTTATGACTTCGTCGGTCTCCATAACATTGGGTCGACCTGGCCTCGGTTCATATTCGAGATTGAAGTTTCCAGCTTTGAAACAGGCGAATCGCTTTTCGACTGTGGATTTGTGTACTGCGTTTTCTCCGTAGACTCACGGTAGGAGAACAACATAATGTGTCGAAAATGCGTATTTTTGTCCTCCATTGCAAACAGCTGCCAATTCCGCAAACGAAACGGTAAAGTTGGAACCGGTATACCGTCGCGCCGCCATGGGTCTGCTCCTGAATGTAAACACCCAGCCGCACTCTCAGGCGGCCCTGCTGCAGAGCGCGGGAATTTCAAAAATGTGGTCCCAGAAAGCCGACGGGGCGTTTCTTGGAAATAATTTTAGCTCAGATGCCAGGGACTTGTTTCTTCCCTGAATTATTTATTTTTCGTTTGTTTGTAATGAGGAAGATATTATGTTTCATGTGATTATACGTGTTTTTAGTATCATCCTGTACTTGACCAGTTATTATTGGTCAACGCAAAAGCCATAGTGGCTGCATCCATAACACTATTTTGTTTTGCTCATTCTTCTTTTTCTTTTTCTCGTTTAGTTGTTATTATGGACATTTACTCAATATAATGTTTTGTTCTATGGATCAATGAATTCACGAGTGCATTGAGCGGCCTACAAAATTAGATGCACGGTGGACGTATCAACCGTCCAGTGTATGGCCTCATAAAAGGACCTGACAACTCTCCTTGTTGTTCTCACGGTGGCCATGTTTGGACGATATATATATATATATATACATATATATATATATATATATATATATATTCAGTACGTTTGTTCATCCACTAAGAGACTGAGGGAACACACTTGACGTTTTTATTTTTTATAGGAGGAACCCCAGCGTATGTGTGACTCACCAACCGTATAATTCATACACATACGTACATACACATATATATATATATATATACGTAGACACTCTCAAAGATAACATGCCGATGACCTTCGAGCGCATATGGAAATGCAGCATGTAGATAGCTGAGTGAAGTCCATAAAAAAAAGCCCATCAGCCTTATATTCGCTCTTTATGCGCTGCTAACGGTGTCGAGATAGCCAGAGTGCCAGGGTGCACTACATTCGCCATCAAAAAAGCTAGCGCTACGGTACAACGCTGTGACATGGTGTTGGTGCATCATGCATGCGTAGACACAAATATATTGACTCACTATATATATATATATATATATATATATATATATATATATATATATATATGTATATACACGGTTCCTCGTCGAGTCTATTGAGAGTGCAATTACTGTCCGCTCTGTTCATTCAAATGTTCTATGCTCACTCGCGTATTATGTCCTCCCCTGATTGGCCGCTGGCCAGAATTGGCGTCGGGTCGCTCAATTGTCGCAGCGTATACCACAAAATGATAGCAAACGCTGCACATCTCACACTACCCCGTGCTACTAAACGTGCGAAAATGATTTTATATAAACCAGTAAACATATAGCACAGATTCTAAAACCACAGATCCACTGACTGATAACACATGGATACAGAAATATATTCAAACAATGATCGGCCTTTATTTAATCAGCCGTTAAAAGGTGGTGGTAATCCTACTAAAAATATATGCCCGATCTCCACTTGGAGATTCAGAGTCATCATGCCATCGCAAGCTATTTTGCGCCTTCGGTCTGATCGTAGACTCCTAGGCTGATATAAGGACAAGTTTAACATTTCAAGTGCAGGTAGCTTGTTGCTAGAAGTTGCTGTTTGCTACGCGAACGACTTACAAATACGACACACTCCAGATCATACGCTTTAGCCGAACAGTGGATTCCGAAATGACCACCCGAAGCCTAAACCGCTCGAACGCATCATTTTGAGTCACATTTGTACTTTCTGGATATCACTTCTACACATACCGCCACAGACTGCTATACAATAGACCAGAATTGATTTACATAAACGCTATGATATGCGTTTAGCACAATAGTCTTTTTTGGAAGGTTTAAAAATGCACATGCGTCTTTAGCAGCCTGCGCGACCAGTGCGTGTCTTGTAAGCCCAGGAGGTGAAGGAGTGTGTCAAGAACGAGGCTGCCGCGTGAAAATCTCCCAGCTCAACAGCTTGGTCGTTTCTTGGAAGGTTAAGCACCCCGTCGTAGGCCAATTTAAATAGGACGGCTTCCTGAATCGAACCCTGTGGAAGTCCGGCAGTAACCCTGTATTCTTGCCCCTCTGCAACTAAACTTCTTTCGTGCAGGTAGGATGAAATCATTTGGCAGATGTACGTGGGTGTCGCATTTCTATTTATTTCCCGGGAAGATGCCTCATGCCTAAAACAAAAGGCGTCGGGAAAGCGCGAGAGCCTACTATCTATGATGTCGGCCATCTCTGTCGTGTTAATCGCTAGGACTGAAATATGAAGCGCCACTATGAGCGTTGTAGGACCGAAAATGATAAGGGACGATGACCGGCGTCAAAACCACAAGCGACAAGAAGCGACACTAAACGACGTAGCACAGAGGATCAAAAGGCGAACATCAGAATGAAGGCCCTAGTACAAAAGGAGGCATGGCATAACAAATTACCTGACACAACGGCCATTACTTTTTTGCCCTTCTACCTTATATGCAATTCGGCAACGATGAATTGTAAGAACTAAGGACACCTCTTCCAGTGCGAGCCCCTTTCGGGTACTAGCGAGCATTGAAACGCAATAACTCACGTCGGTCACTATGCTTGAATTGACGTTGGAGACCAAAAACGTCGGGACGCTTCTAAGGTGGCACGTGCGTGAGTTGGCGAAAGCCAAAGAGTTGATGAAACGCGGAAGGAATGCACAAAGAGCGCTTGAAGAGAAAGTAGATGTCCTTTTCATAAGACCTGTAAAAGGCCAGTCGACTGACCGTGGCATTTTTTTAAGGCATGACCTAGCTGTAGTTTTGAGTGTGCACTTGGCTGTAGGCAATAACGGGGACGATCGTACTGCTCGTGGCAACAATATTGCCATGGTCGAATCACACATTGTTTGCTAAACTCCGCAGACGTAAGTATGTAATGTATATAAATGTTTTTATTTTTAGTATAGGCAACTAGGTCGTACACTATTAAGCGTGCTCTCGCCAGACGGAGGCCCTCGATCGGAATTTCGGACCAATGAGTGACCACCTGAGTGAAAAGGTATATATTGCCACTTCATAGCGAACAGCATCGAACATTAATTTCACCGTATCTCGTTTGAATCCGACCACCATTATGGGTCCTACAGAGCGTGCATTGGCCAATATTTTGAAGTGTCCACGAAAGTAAACGTAATGCTAAACTTTTTTAGAAAGTCGGATTGGTGGCCAATATTTTATTAGCGTGCGAGCGTATATTTAGGTCATAGAGATTTGAAACACAAATAACATAAAAGTGCCAATAAATGTTGAATACAGAGATGTCAAACAGTCTCAGCTTACGCGTGATATTCAATTCAAATGCATCTTTATTTTGTCAAAGGGGGGAATATTTATGTTTATGTTTAGTGAAAAGGCAAAGGGACAAGGCTGTGAGATATATATATATATATATATATATATATATATTTATCATCCTCATGTTGTCTAACATAAGGACTTTAAGCTGGTACGTCTCAGAGTTTTCCGTGTCGCTCAGATGTAATCTATTTGCAGGATAAGGGTAGACAAAGGGAGAGCAAAAGCATCAATAATACTACATCTCTTGCGATTAGGCTGCCGATCCGCGACTACCACTCGTTTTCCACACAAATAAGATCAAATGTCTCTCGTCGTCATATGAAGTTGGAACTCTGGGACCGACGGTGTCGTGTCCGGGGCGACTCCAACTAGTACAACCACCACCCGCATCTTATTAGTCTTGAGACATGAACCCGTCGCTCGGAAGCTCTCTTGAACGTGTCAGAAGAAGCACAGCTCGTAAATGGGAACAACGCACGCATGAAAACAACGCGCTCGACGATGCTACCGCCGTCTTCGTCGGCTGTGACCACGTCAATGGCCTCACTCAATTGCTCGAACTCTCTTTGTTGTCGTGTGTTAGTGTCTGTCAGCCACGGGCGCATCTGGCTGTCTGCGGGCTTAAACGAGCGTTGGCCACCCGGACAATAATTACAACGACAGCGACGGCGACGGCACATGCCCATCGCCCACTGGTGTTGCGTACGAACTAACAATAACAAGTGTACAGGGGGCCGTCTGACAGTTGACGATGATGACTTAGACTTTGACGCCCTGAGAGACGCTCGGCATCCAAGCGGGTACGCCACTGACCACGCAAAGTCGCCCTCGTCCTGGATTCCCCTGGAGAGTTAGGCTTAGCAGACCGCATAATAAAGGCGTAGTCGGCCATGCTGAAACGAGGCAAACGTCTGGCTGGCTGGCTAGCACCAAGATGATTTTCGACGACTCGACACCGACTCTGTCCGTCGTTGGAACGGACCACCACAGTAGTGTGGTCTGCTGCGTCGATGAGAAGACAATGTCGTTACGATCATCGAGTATGACAAACCGTCTGTCTGGCTTTAGTGGTTTCTCCTGTGTGCTAGTAGTAGTGTCGCATTTTTTGAAGCGACCCGCCTCTGACGATCTGCTTAGTACTACTACCAATTATAGTACAACACGTAACCCGTGTTACTAGTACAACGAAAAGTGTGACTATATATATATATATATACTTGGACTTCATGAACAAATGTTAAGCTTCTGCCAAGTAACTATTCAACCCTTAGTGGTCTTGGATGCTACGGCATTTCATCTGGGCTCAACGATCTAAGCCACGTGCACCGAGCAAACTGTCGGGCTGCATATAAACACACACGGTAAATAACTAAGACGATGACAGCCGTACCTAACGCAGGCCAGACAACCACAAAAGGAGAGGTGGAAATGTGCATCTTCGCTGACCTTATCTATGCGTCGCACAAAAACGAGCTATGCACTCCCCAAAGTATATGCGTGTGTCGCTAATGTACGCAGTTGATGATAATGTTGACGATGCCTGGGGGAGAGGAGGGTCACGTAACCGCCACTTAGTTGCACTGCTACCATCATCAGCAGCAGTTACGTTGAATTGATGGCAAGCGCGAGCATTTTCGGCTGGCATGCGTCGTTTGATGCAGAAAAACACTAGGGGGGTGTCACGCGCGTGGATGGAAAATGGTGTGAAATTATGCCAACAACGCTTTTGAGTGGACTCCTCCTCGATTGTTGCAACGGCAGGATCGCGTCCTCCAAGTAAAAGGAAAAGGGCACAGAAAAAACTAAGCGTACAAAAAGAACAAAGGCTGACAACAGCAGTAGTACTACAAGTAGTAATAATGGCCCATATCCATGCTAGCGCTACGGGCAATGACCGCCAAAGCGTAGGGGGCAAGGTATTGAAGGACGGCCAGTTTTAAAGGCCCGAATGAACTAAAAGGGCTGACAAAAAACTAGGTTTACACAAGATTCATATTGATTAAAGAGTGACAATGCGTGACACACGTTATCATATTACAGCGCAAGGTAATATGTCTGCTCTGTCCACGTGGGTCTAGAGTAATTCTTCGGATTCCTACTGAGTTAGAACATTGCAAGCGTCCATTAGTCGCATTGTAGGATGCGGTATGAGCAGCCTATAAGTAGTGACATGTACATGTGATTATATTCCCAATAAACCAACGTTATTAATGCTAAAAGTGGTTAAACATGTTTCCCTAAAACATGTTTGTCTGGTCGCTATAGTTACTTGGCTGTCCACGTGCGCCTGCACTGTATAACCCATTCAGTTCAATAGTGATCCCTGTTCAGTCGATATTTGGCGTATTTTCATCTATTTTTTCAGGCGTCCCTTGGTTCGACGTCCAAGTGCTCGCCCACTTCCTTTGTCACCGAAGTCAAGGCGGGCCATAAAGTCATACTCGGCGGAAGTAAGCCTCACTGCACACAATGATGACATGTGCCATCGTCTGCCATAGATGCTACGTCACCCAGACGTGATGGTACTCTTTTATATCGTGCAAAAGCAGAGTCTCTTTGGCTTTGTCGACAGTATACTCGCCTGAGATAGAGCACGTAATGCATACCCTCTCTACACGATATCCAGTAACATGGTGCCGTATCATTCTTTATACAATGCGAATTTCAGAAACCGGTAGATGTCGCCATAGCAGTCTATGTCAAAACATAATGTATGCAATTTGCATTAATGTCACAAAAACCCAAGCCATGCTTCACGAAATCGCTGACCAAGAAGCAAACAGAAGCAGCGTTTTTAATAACGGAGCAGCGTATCAAAAGAAAGCAAACATCACCGAGCAAACACCCGCAGGTAATTTGTAAAGATGTCTAGAGCGTGAATGAGCGTCCGGGGGAATACCCTCCTGTTCCGGATCTATGAATGAAAGGTGCGCAGGTTTTCGTCACACATCGAAACCTCAAAATGCACTCGTTTGTGTCGTACCCGGTACCACGGCCATAGGGCCATAAGCCATTCGACGCTACACACCGCTGCACATCGATTAGAAGCGAAGCACTTAAAATAAATCCCACTAAATCCCCGACTCTACAATCGTTTAACGTACACACCTGTAACACGCGGACGACGACAACGTCGTCACCCATACTTACCTGCTTCAAAATCTAACAATAAACATCGTACCCGTACGGATGTTTTCTAGTACTGCCTTCCTCCTGCAGTACATCTAACACAATCTGGACAAAAACTTAATGAGAAACAAACGCTAAACATGGGAAGATGCCCCTGTACTGACGTTGTAACTCTACCACATTGTAGCAGTATTCGAACTGAAAGCGATTTCTAAAATTATCCATACAAGATATTTGAGCAGACAAAATTGAGTTGAAAAGAGATCGATCATGCAATCTCATTCACACGGATAGTTAAATATTTGAGCATATATATATATATATATATATACGTGAGAAACAGAGACTTGTAGCACCTAGCATTGTTTTAAATACGGTTACTTTGATTCTTTTTGGCAAATTGTAGTAGTCGTTGCAGGAATAAACATGGCGTGGCAACAATTAGTCCTGTAGGAAGTAATCATTCTTCCAGGAACAACAGCAGGTACAATTCAAGCAGTTGTAGTAGTGGCTGTCTAACTATTCTATGTGTTTGTCAGCCCTTAGTACTTGGGGTTCGCTCCTGGCAGTTTACAAGTTGCCGTACTGTATCGACCTATGTTAGTTGAGCTGCGTGTTGACATACATTAGGCTGTCTGCCGTAGCAGCATTCGCGCTACATGAAACGAATGGCGTTCCATTTTGCTACCTGGCTTAAAACCTGGCTATTTCTCCCTTTTGAAGGAACCGTCTCTCTCTCTCGTGTCTTCTAGATACGATCACGCGCTTGTGAGTTTACGCGTGTCTACACGCGCATTAGGCGATGTGAATGATGACGATGTAAACAAAATAGGTATAGTACATGTCATAATCGTTGCAGATTCGTATTAGCAAATTGTAGAATCGATGCGTAGAAACTTCGCTAAAGTGAAGGACAACGAGAGAGGCCTTGTCCGACGTCGGGAGGGCGGCCTGGAGTGGTGGAGCGGCCACGCCAACAGCAATGATCTAACAGAGATACGAGAAACAGCTGGAAGCCGGCAGCGCCATCGTTCCAAGAACACAACCATGGCAATGATCATAACGACGCGGCAACAACAACATCAGCAGTAATGTTGGTCAACATCATCTCTATAACCACCAGCAGCAGAAACCCACAGCGCCCCAAAGGCAATGCACGTACCACTAACCATTTCGCCGGAGTCGCATGATCATACAGGCGGTTCGTAGATCGAGTGGACCTCTCGCCGAGTTGTCAAGGACGATTCGCTACACGAAATGCCGTAGTTCTAATAATTGCCCGCTATGATACGATGTAGCTTTTATCGAGAAATGCGCAACTATTATTACATTCCGAATCTGTGTGCATAATATCATTTCTCCATGTGTTTTTCTGTTGTGCTGGTAAATCTGTCCTACGATTTCTGTACTACTATTATTTTCTTGTACTACTATATCTAATCCTTATAGGAAGCAATCCAGATATCTGTATCGACATGGGGAAATATAAGCATGTATATTGTACACATCCAAACGCGGGTCTCAAGGTGTACGAAATAAAATTTCTTGGAAAAAGGATTTCCAATGCAGAATACAGTTGTAAGCGGCACAAACGTGCAAATGCGTACGTACGCATGTATGTGCATACGTAATACGTAAGTAATTTTATTCTAACCAAAGTGTGTCTCTATAGCAGGCGGTAGTGCAGGTTGCACCATGTCGAAAGAAGGACTAAAAAATCTTACAAGCATCCAGCTACACGCAGAATACAACCTCAAAACACACACATCCCAATAAGAACACAATTTTTGTGTGCTATTGTTGTTCTTGTTGTGTTGTTAATTAATGTTGTTGAGTCTTGTTTTTGTTGTATTTGTTGATGTTGTTGTTGGTGCTGTTACCACGAAATCATGCTGATTTGTCGTCCGTTCAGAGACAAGCCAGTTCAGAGGGAGGTGATGGTGGTGGCATTGCAGTGCATAGCTTTAGTGGTTTGGGTTGGTTTCCACCACCGTCATCATCATCGGCTCCTGCGACGCTGTTACCACTAGCAACAGCAGTGTCACTATCATTGTCGATCCGTTATCGAGCCGTCCAATGATTAATCAACATACTATTGATCGGTTATTGACTGGTTAACTAGTTACTTACTGGTTACGAACACGATCCGAACGGCCGTGCACTATCGGCCTAGTTGAAGCAACCAAGCCAACTATCTGTTTGTCTGTCTGGTTCTCTATGTATGTAAATGGATATAGTAGTAAGCTTGTGGCCACACCGCCTGAAAGCGCGGTAAAGGCTGCTGCACCACGCCGGCAGCACCGATCACGTATATTTCGCTTCGACAGACGAAGCTTAGTTCCGCGTTCCGAAGCAGTAGAAGGTGCTGAGACAAATAACAAATAGTCGACTAATCACACGGTAGCAAGTGCTCATGTCACATCACTCAAAGCTGTCTACGTTTTCTAACAGTTTCTTGACCGTTCTCACCGATTCATAACCGAATGTTCCAAAGTTTGCACGACTCTGCTCTCTCGCGTCGTTTCGCCTATATATATATATATATATATATATATATATAACGAGCTTACTTGCAGTCTGAACCAAATGAATTCGTGATCGAACCTAAATGTGTATATGTATATGCCGAGCTAACTAGTAGGTTAAATTGAGTGAATTCGTGATCTAATTTAGCTCACAATTGATAACCCGCATTATTTGCATATGTGAATCACCTTTCGTCCGGACATACATCAATCCAAAGGGTCGTCGCACCGAACTGAATTCTGGCCAATGCACGTGACAATTTAGCGCGGCTATCAGTGTTATATATATATATATATATATATATACATATATAACACTTCGAGACAGCTTAGCACGTAGTTTTAAAGTTTTTTTTTTAGGACGGAGATTAAGTATTTTCCAAATATAGTGTGACACAATTGTTTTGTGACAGCCTGTGTTCAGCAACGAAATATGCTGCCATGAATTTCGTTTGTTTGTGCCTACCTGGCTATCCACTATATGAAATAGATCGATAGAAAAATGTCCATAAGATAAGCCCCGAACAAGCCACGAACTTAAGAATCACGAATTGCTAAGATTTTGGGTTATTTGACTGAAAATATAATACGTGCTTTAATAAGCCGCCTCGCTATCGTTGAGCAGTCAGAGTATTTTTTCAAATAGGACGACAAAATTATTTTCATAGTCGCGTCGAAAGAACGTCTTCAACGCAACTCTCTTAAAGAAACTAAGGTGCGCTTTCCCAACCAGTTTCTCGTATTTCTTTCGCTAAGGCGTCCAGACCGATGAGCAGTCAGAATTTCAAAATTGTTCTCAGCTCACGATAATATCTAAATGCCATCAGAACTTCAAAACAATATTTCCATTTACAAATTAATTCAACACTACAACGTCATCCCTCATTCACTAAAAATAAAAATACCGCTTCTTTAACTGTGTTCGGCATTAAAATGCATAAAGTTCATTGCTAAAAATAGTTTAACATTTTTTTTGCATTGTGATTTGTAATATTCTACCGGGCCATCTTTCTTTTAAATCTAGACTGCGCTTTCTTGATCATTTTCTGGCATTTCTTCCGCTGAGGCATCTAGACCAACAATCAGTGTATGAACAACGCAAATTTGTTCTCAGTCTACAATAATATTTAAATGCCATTAGATCCTCGAAAGAGAAGTTTCATTTGCAGTGCATTTGAAAAATATAACGCCATTCCTCCACCACTCCAGAGAAAAATATTTCTTCTTCAAATCTACAGGTAACTAAAGAGTATCCGTCACTTCTGACATTGTATCTTAACTTTAGTTGCCGATCCGGAAGCATATATTGCAAAAAAAACATGGTTTTCAGTCTGCATATTTTTCAGTTCATTTAATGGGTGAAAACGTCTTGGCAAAATTTACGTTTTAAACATGAAAGCTTCAACGTTAAACATAACAACTATGGCTGTCAAAAAAACCTGTTACTGTGCAACTACGTAACGCAGCACTATCACTTTGGTACGAAATGATGGGCATTAAGCTATTGAGTTATACTATGAGAATAGTCTTTTGGGCTTAGGTTTTGGTCGTAACGTCAAACATTTACGGTTCTGAACGTGAAAGTTTCAATGTAAGACATAACAAAATATCGACTTTATATGACTTTCCTTAATCCGTCTATTCGTCTTTCGCTAGCTTGCGTCGGGTGTCATTCAGAATATGTTTATGATAAGATTATGCAAATTTTTTAGATCATGTAGAACCGCTGAAGACGCTGGTATGGCCGGTTACTTCATGCGTTGACTGGTTTTCCCACAAACGTAGATTTTCCACAACCATATAGGAGAAAAATAACAGAATTACTACTTTTTAAGTTTCATCGTCATTGCTAAACAAGATGTTTCCTCGCCCTCCTTCCATTGATACAAAATATTTGCTTGCCGAATTCTACTAAACGTTAAGATAAGTGCATACGGTTATGATGACTCCATATATATATATATATATATATATATATATATATATATATATATATTATCTAAGAAAAATACTTTTTGAGCTGACCCCCAGCCAGGATATAACGTCCACGCGACTGCTTGTCGCATTGCTTCATAGACATTTATACAAATGTGCAACGGTGGGGTTCGAACCTCGCACCTATGCATTTTCTCTGGTCGCGAGACGAAGGCGAATGCACCACGCCATCAAGGTTAACTCATCAGAGCGAAACACACCAACTAAACCCAATTGCACTCCGTCTACTTTTTAATTTTTTGTAGGGCGAGGTTTTCACTTCAAGAGAGGTATGTAGAATACAGTGTACACTAGATACGCCGTATAAATTACTGTAAAAACAAAACCCTACACGTTAAGAAATCAATGATGGCAGCCGCGAAAGAGATGACTGGCTTACACTAATATCTGAACCGAGTGACTGAACTGTGCAGGCTGAGCCATGAGGCCACAGTACAATCAGCCAAGGGCAAACCTCGTGCAGTGACTGAAAGACTATCCTTTGATTCGATGAATTATCAATAATTAAACTTCAGTCTCCCAAAGCTTCGTTAGTAACTACGTTTAGTTATCCGTGCAATCGTTAGTATTACGCCTTACTTTAGCGTTATATAAAGCCTTTTAGCACGTGGCCTATATCTTCTAATCAATCTTCTAGTCGGCTCGGCGCTTAGCGTGTTCGCCGCAATGACATATCATAGCAGACACCACACCGATTATAGCCGTACTTATATTCAAGCACATCAACAGCTTTCACATAACAATCTGCAAATAAAATAAAATAAATATATACAAGCGCTGTACGGTGGAGCAATATTGTGCTGAACAATCCCAGAGACGAATGAGTCACTCTAGACGGCCTTTTCTAGAGACTAAAATCAACTAGAAAACATCGCGTTCTCTTCTGGAACGTTTTCCTCCACTTGGCTTTGGTAGTTACTGTCAAGAAACTTTACCGCATCATCATCATAGTGCAGGCACTTAAGTGCTACGCTAAACGCCTATGCCCCCCCCCCCCCTCTTGCCGTATGAACGCCGAAATACAGCTGACGTTTATACAGCGAGTGTTTATGAAGGAAAGCTTACTTGAGCGTTGTTTTCCGTATTTACGCTCGTCCGCCGGCTTCCTCCACCTAGCTCTCCCGTCTGACATCAAAGACTCCTATATCAACACTCGCGCTCAGCCAAGAACTTAACTCACAAGGAAATCCCGTCTGCTTGCTAGCACCCCTCCGTGTTCGACTCTGTTCGTAACGTCATTTCTATGACAAAGCCAACCGCATGTGTATAGTCGGTTGTACGTCGCCATATGATCTCATTTCGGCAGGGTCGACGAATAGGTCAGTTATCTTATCAAGTCTATGGCAAACGCTTTGGTCGCTGTCGCGCTCATTGTACCAATGGCCTTGGCACTACTGTTGCGCCGCTGCTGTTGTTGTTGTTGTTGTTGGTAATGGTGACAGTGTTACGCTGTTAGCACTGGCACGGTGGCCGCCATAACAACACCAATATAACACGACCACCATAACAACACCAACATCAAAACAACAACAACAGCGGGGCAAGCAGCAGCAGCAATGCGAGCACAACTGTCTATCTGGCCATTAATATGACTACTCATACTACTACTACTGTCATCGCTGCATCGTACTGTGTAATTTAGTCAAGCGTCATGCAGTCGAAATGACGAAAACGGGTGCCCGAATCAAGACACTGGCTGCCCGGGGCAGTGTTAAGCACCGCTTTGCGTTGTAACAGATCGCCTCACGCAATTTTGACAGAGACACGCCCGAGCGATATCGAGTTTACTAGTTTACAATAAAACATAAATGACAAACAATGACTGACTGGTTCATCGTGCTGTTTGACCATCAGTCTATACTGTGTAAGAAAAAAACAAATACAAAATTGGAAAAAGTCCGAGTTCACGTAATCCGGCGTTTCGTCGATTCAGGTGTTTAAGAACAACTCCGGGAGCCGACAAGATAACGTGTATACGGACTACATAAGAAGTAATTAAGCAATTCAAATGTCGAGAGATTACACGACCAATTAAAATTTGAAATAAACAGGCACGTTTTATACATTGATAAAAATATCTCACGTTGTTTCGAAATACGCACAACGTTAGAGTCTTAAGTCTTCACTCAACTTATAACTCTTATCCAGTATCTATATTAATTGAAGCAAACGTTCAATTTCGGTGGCCGGGCAAGCCTTTATTCGCATAATTGGTGTGCATTTGGCCTCTACATTTTGTCTGTGCTGCTTTTTTTTTATTTATAAAAATGTTACAACATTTTTTAAGGAAACCGCTTGCGCTTTACTTCGCTATTATGTGGAATAAATCAAACGTTGATTATTCTGTTTGCATTAGAATTCATATTGCCTTATTCCTCCGACGATTGACTTTGTCCTTCCGACACCTGACTGTTGAATTAGAGGTGACCCCACAAAGTGACAAAAATAGATAGGGATAACATTATATAATATATATATATACAAGTTTATAGGTATTTATTTAAACAAAACCGTATTCCAAGCATCAGTCGTTCTACGGGATTTCACGGGGCCTTGCGGTGAAGGGAAGGGACCTTTCGACTGAAGTCGCGTTTCCCCGGTGAGCCTTGATCGATACGCGCTGTAGTAGGTACTCTCCAGAACGCCGATCATTTATGACCGCGTTTAGTCTTTTTGAAAAATATTTACGTTTCCTGTCTCATGTGTACCTGCGTCTCTATGGCAATTAACTGGACGATTAACTGCGGAATACGTTCTCTGTACTTCGCTTACTTGCAGTTCTCCACAAAACAAGCAGAGGCATCCGTTTCCCGGCTAGTTCAAGCAACATAGCTCCTGGCAAGTGTACACGACACGGTGACGTCCCATACAGGTAGGCGACCTCTCTCCCAAGAGGTGACTGTTTTACCGTTCGGTAGCAACCTATTAAAGCTAAGCTAAATCACGAGAATTATGACAACATCGCTAAAAGATCAAACAAGAGTGTACCATACATAATAAAAGAAAGTGTAGCCAACACTTTACTAATGGATCTGCAGTGACACGAACCACCACAACGACATTTTTCGCTATAACCTAAAGGTCGTGATAAATATTCATGATTTCAGGTAATCCATTTTGCAGTTCCGTTGTGTGTACATGAGTCATTAATAATTCACGTGCTCGGGCTTCAGACATCCGAAACGAAGGAGGTTCCGCAGATTCCGCGCGGTGATAGCATTTGTAAACATGAACCTCCGTACGCAGAAAGATTATTAAAATACAAACGCTCAAGTTTGCACTGGCTAAATACAAGGTTATTAAACACTGGCTAAATACAAAGTTATTAATTACTGGCTAAATACAAAGTTCTTATTAAACAACATCAATTTTACTAGCACCTGGTGTGCCTCGTATGCCCGGGATACACCATATGCAATTGCCGATTATGTCCCTGCTTATCTGCCTTTTGGATTGCAATCAAATGCAGCCTACCCCCTTTCAATAGTAATTAATTAGGGTGATCGGTGTATGGTTACGTGAAAGTTTGTTGCGCATTGATCAGGTCTTTCTTTCTTCAGTCACTGGCAGTATATAAATGGAATCGATAATAATCGTATCAGTGTAGGAAAGTTTTACCCGCAACAGCACTCGCCAGACCTATGTGAAACTGATGCGAACATCAAGAGCGCCAATCAACTGCATGCCAATCAACTGCGGAGCATGTTTTCGGGAAGCAAGCTTGATTTGTGTTAACAAGTGGGTTAGATTGCAACTACGCATGTTCAAAGTCTTGTTAGTTGTCGGAGCTCGTTTGATTATGGCACATTCCAGATGACACACATAAAATCAGTTTTTTACAAATTCAAACAATTCAAAGGATTCTGACGTGTGTCGAATATATACTTCGTGATTTTTTTCACGGTCTTGCCGAAACGGTCACATTTTGTGTTCCTGGCTTCCTGAGATATTAACTCATGCGCGACGAACATATATATATATATATATATATATATATATATGTATATATATATATATATATATATATATATATATATATATATATATATATATATATATATATATAAATATATATATATATATAAATTGCGGCTCCCATGAAAGTACGCTAAGTGTAGCAGCCACTATTTACAAAAGATGTAAAGATGCCGAAAGCAGCTGACAACAGTATACGTATCAATATTATATGTACCGAATATGAGTGGAATAAGTGCGATGATAATATTTGCAATGTAGAAAAGCTCAATACAGTAGTCGACGCACGTATGAACGAGCGCTTCAGTTCTTATTTTCCACAACGTGCTTAAATGGGTTGAGCTATTTAACTAGCCCCAACTAGTGCGCTACCGAATACTGCTGCAAAATCCTACTAGGTGTCGCAAACAAAAGTCGCAGCAAAAAATGTGTCGTACGTTCACTTAGATGCACACTATGCACTCAGCAATGCGGCTCTTAGCTTTTTGTTTACGAGCCTTGTCGGTAGAAAATGGCACACAGTCAAGGCAGTATTATACAGTATCATGTCTGCTAGACTATTAGCAGCTAAGATATATTACCATTGTATATAACCGCTATTTATAATAAAAAGGATGTATATATATATATATATATATATATATATTAACGGGGAACCGGCGCGATAGAGGATATCTGAGACAGCTTCTGTCTCGCGCGGTGTGTAGAGACAATGCCGCCTCTATAATTGTCGCTATGAGATGAGCAGATTAATAGCATTTGCTGGAATCTGGGCAACATGTTGAGCGCTCAAAACTGATTAAAAACATAAATCAATTGATATGCTGAATTGATCAATTGATAACAAAAATGTCAATAAAAAATAATAAGTATATATCTAGCTCATATCGTTCGTTGTCGTTGCAGCGTTAATGCACGTCACTACGGAGCGTATCAAGACGCAGTTATGCGCGTTGGAGCCGTGGTCTCGCTCAGTGTTATGTATCAGAGCCGTCAGGTGGCTAGGTAAAATAGCGCTTACCTCAACAAGAGCTTTTTCCTGCTCGGCAGAAAGGTCTCCAACTACACCAGCCATTGCGTTGATGCGACGCTTTTGTCCGCGTTACTCGTGTTACTCGGTTCTCGCGGGTCTGGTGGCCAGCTGAAGGAGGAAATCCAATGCTGAGCGGACGAACACAAAGACAGCAACAGATAACTATTCACGATGAAGGCGATGATGAAAACGACGACGACGACGACGACGAGGGGCGTAAAGTCATAGACAGACTAAAGCAGATATCGTTTGAAGCCGCCGGATTGACCTTGCGAACAGTAAGCCAGTTAATCAGTAGCAGACCGCCTTCGTTGTATGACCAATTACAACACATCCAAAGTTATGGCCATTTCGGCGGTGATCGCCGAACGTCGATTCACGGTGGTGCGTGCGCCGATGCGTGCTCGTTGGTCTAATTTTTATGATTACGATCACGATCACTAATTATTGTTTCAGCTAGGTTTGTTTCCGATAGCACAACAGTAGTATGGATGCAACAGCAGCCCGGACGATAGTTAGAACGGACTATAGACGTTTCTGTCACACCAGAGCGAGCCGTTAGGCAGCGTTCGCTGTCCTCAGAAACGCGTTGTACTTTTGCGCGCAGATTTAGTACGCGAAAGCGTAGCGCACAACACTCAAGTCAAGGCAACACTCGACACCACCACAATGGAAGACAAGCTCAATTGTGACTCGATCAAGTCATCCCCCGATGAAGACCTCTCGTTCTTATCATCCGTAAACCCTTTCGTTCAGCAAACAATTACCGAACAGACGCACAGACACTACTAACACTGGCACACACACACACACACCACAACCACCGCCTTAACTAACCACTTTCTCCGTAGGTGAAATTTGTCCGCACGCCGTGCTAACCGCGTCGTGTGCAGCCCGCTCGCTCATCTGCCGTTATCTGCCGGTGCAAGGCTGCTGCTGCCGCTGCCGCTGCTGTTGTTGATGCTGTTTTTACAGGAAAATCCTCTCTCTGATCTGTTGATGATCTGTGCGGGCGTGTATATGCTATCTATCTCCAGCCAGATCAGCGTATGCCATGTATCAGCATCACTTTCACCACTAACACCAGCATCAGCATCACCTATCCATCCAAGTATCGGTGCGCCGCCATATGCGTGATGTGTGCACACCGGCTGTTGATTTCACCTGCTGAAAGGAGTCGAAAGGAAGATGCTCGTAAACAAATAAGAATTAACAATGACAACAACAACGACAACTAAAGCAACGACAACAAGAGCTATGGCAACAACGACCACAGCAACACCAAGTGTCACAGTAAGCTAAATCAGCTGTTGTTACTCACTACTGCTCCGCAGACCCTCACGCACCGTGTGAACAAACATGCGCTCCGTGATCACGATTCTATTTGACCGTACGGGACTGTCGGTCTGCCTATTTGTCTAGTGGTCGGTCTGTCTGTCTGTCTGTGCATACGGGCGGGTTAGCCGGCGCGCTGCTGCTGCTGCTGCAGTTTGTACGGTTGCACTCGCGACGGATAACAACTGCACTCGTCTCGGAGCGACCGAGCGCAGAAAGGAGATTTAGTAACAGCAGCAGCAGAGGCAGCAACAATGACAACAACGACAACAACGACAGCAACAGGGGTCTCGTCAATTGAATGCACATGCCTAGGGGCCGTCCTAGTGAAGTGTACTTTATCATTGTTCGCTCGTCTAACCTCGCTTGTTCATGATTCTCCCTCAGAGGGTGGTCCCCCTCCTCCCACCGCCAGAGAGGTGTTCGAGTTACCTAATCCTTCGCTTGAACATGTCAGCTAAATATTGGCCGGCCGAGACTACGGAAGTTATAGGTTACAGCAATTTTCTATTGCTACTACTACTAGGATGAAGTACACGTAGAAAAAAATCGATTCTACATGATACAACATGCCGACAACGCTATATATATATATATATATATATATATATAAATCGTGATATTTAGGGTCAGTAAGTGAGCTTGTGGTGGGGTCTGTCTGTCTACCTATGTGTCTACCGTGACTCGATGGCTCGAGCAAGAGAGAGAGAGAGAAAGAATCTGCTGCAAGGAGTCCATGCGCGCGGTGTGAGTTTACGTACGGATGCGTGGATTTGGTTGTTGTTGCTGTTTTTGCTGCTGCCGCTGCTGCTGTTGTTGTTGTTGCTGTTGTTGTTATTGATGATGTTGTTGTTGTTGTTGCTGCTGCTATGGCTGGCTGGATGACCAGTGGTGGTCTGAGGTGTGCAGCTGATCCAACCTCGTCGGACACCTCGTCAACAGCGGCTCCAGTGGCAGTAGCACCAGCAGCAGCAGCAACAGAAGAACATCCAGTAGTCCGTAGTCTGTCTACTGGTCGTATCTGGTCGTGGTCGTCGTCGTAGTCGTGGTGGTGGCGAAGCCGATGGCTGGAAGCTGCTGGAGCCGGCCGGTGCCGATGGCGATGGCGGTGGTGAAGGCGACGAGATAGGAGCGGCCGCCCGCAGCCCCAAAGACCTCGCTGTCGCCGATGATGGGGGAAGTAACCCACCACCACTAGTCGACCAACCGACCGACCAGCCGACCGACCGATCCACCAAGCAAGCAACGCGGCTAGCAACTCGCGGCTCGCAGCTCCTCACTTGATGAAGCCGCTTTGCTGTAACCGCCTTCAGCTTCAGCGGCTGGCTGTGAGGTCGTCCGCGTGCGTCAACAGTGCAGCCGTGCACTGCGGCAGCGGCGACTGACAGCGGCGACCGACGAAAGCCGAAGTCAACGAAGTGCTGCAGAAACGGCTGCGTATTCGCGTGACTGTGTCATCATCATCATCATCATCGTCGTCGTCGTCATCATCACCAGCATCATTGTCGTCATCATCATCAGGACCGGTGGCGCCAGCTGCAGTTCATGATGGGATTCCCGTTGGTTCCAAG